>CM055118.1:398734759-399311295 GCA_029206835.1 Rana muscosa
GGGGAGGGGGGGCGAAGGGAAAATAACCCACATTTATCAATGTGGGGTTCAATACCACGAGGGGTACATTCACCCGGAACACACAAACAATGGTCACACCATCACTAGGGGTAAAGTCATCGGGGACACCCCCACACACAATGCTCACCCTCTCGATCTCCTCCAGAATGGGGGTGAACAGGTCGGTGGCGTAGTTGGAACGTTTCCCTTGAAGGATGGTCACCAACCTCTCCAGACCCATCCCCGTGTCCACATGGTGTTGGGGCAGTCGTCTCAGACTCCGGTCCGCCTCTCTGACCGAGGGAAAGAAAGAGTCAGTGACCACACCCACCATTCCCCCAACACCAACAGATACTCTACATAGCCGGAAGTTTTGTGGACCTCTTACCAGAACACCTATATCATGGACATCCCAATCCAGAATCATGGCCCCCTCCCCCTCATGGCCATTAATATGGAGTTTCCCCCTCCCCCTCCCCCTCATGGCCATTAATATGGAGTTTCCCCCTCCCCCTCATGGCCATTAATATGGAGTTGTCCCCTCCCCTCATGACCATTAATATGGAGTTGTCCCCTCCCCCTCATGGCCATTAATATGGAGTTGTCCCTCCTCCCATGGCCATTAATATGGAGTTGACCCCGCCCCTCCTGGCCATTAATATGGAGTTGACCCCTCCCCTCATGGCTATTAGTATGGAGTTGACCCCTCCCTTCATGGCCATAATTATGGAGTTGACCCCGCCCCTCATGGCCATTATTATGGAGATGACCCCGCCCCTCAAGGCCATATATATGGAGTTGACCCCTCCCCCCATGGCCATTAATATGGAGTTGCCCTCTTTGTGGCTATAACATCCCCCACTCATTTGGGAAGACTTTCCACAAGATTTTGGGGGGGGGGGGCGTCTTTGGGAATTTCTGCCCACGTGTTTTATGTTGGATGAGAAGACCTGTTGGGCCTCATGTTGGGCACCAAAAAAAAACCTGGCTTACAATTGGTGGTACAATTCACCCCAAAGATGACCAGTAGGGATGAGGTCAGGGCTCTGTGCAGGACACTCGAGTTTCTCCACACCAAACTGGTCCCACCGTGTCTTTATGGAGCTGGCTTTGTACACCAAACTGTTACCACAAGGTTCGGAGAGCTGACCAAATACTTTGGGCCATATAGTGGTTGTTATGGTCAGATGACCCCTTACTATGGACCATATAGTGGTTGTTATGGTCAGGTGACCCCTTACTATGGACCATATAGTGGTTGTCATGGTGAGGTGACCCCTTACTATGGACCATATAGTGGTTGTCATGGTCAGATGACCCCTTACTATGGGCCATATAGTGGTTGTCATGGTCAGATGACCCCTTACTATGGGCCATATAGTGGTTGTCATGGTCAGATGACCCCTTACTATGGGCCATATAGTGGTTGTCATGGTGAGGTGACCCCTTACTATGGACCATATAGTGGTTGTCATGGTGAGGTGACCCCTTACTAAGGGCCATATAGTGGTTGTCATGGTCAGATGACCCCTTACTATGGGCCATATAGTGGTTGTCATGGTCAGATGACCCCTTACTATGGGCCATATAGTGGTTGTCATGGTTACTATGGGCCATCTCGTTATCGGTGACATCCCCGGTAATTTCAGTCTCTGGTCGCCCAGTGCTGACCTCCTGCACAGACATCAGGCTCTCACTACTGACCTGTTATACTGCATGAAGACCAGATTCCAGATCTCCACAACCTCCGGACTGTCCTGGTTCACCAGAGCCGAGGCGTTCCGGCCACCCACGTGATCGTAGTGAATCTCCGTACAGGGGCCACAGGGGCCCGTCTCCCCCATTTCCCAGAAGTTATCCCTCAGACCGAACGGCAGCAGGTGTGATGGCGGAATACTGCGGGTGACATGAGAACAGATAACGGGTTGTGTGGACAGAGGTGGATGCAAGAAAACACACACAGGTATGTACAGAGTAAACCGACCTATCCTCTTATCCTGTCTGGGCTCCACCCACAGCACCAGGATTGCAGCCAATCAGGAGGAAGTTCTCCTAACTGTTGGGACTTTAAAAGGTGGCTAATGGCTTGGCGTGCAATTAATACATCTCTAGGCTTCATCTGAACCCCCCCTGTGCTCCAGTAACCATTGTGTCACCCCATAACCCCAAAGCACCCCGATTATCCTGTGGCCCCCTATAACCCCAGAGCACCCCGAGTATCCTGTGTCACCCCATAACCCCAGAGCACCCCGAGAATCCTGTGTCACCCCATAACCTCAGAGCACCCCGAGAATCCTGTGTCACCCCATAACCCCAGAGCACCCCGAGTATCCTGTGTCACCCCATAACCCCAGAGCACCCCAAGTATCCTGTGTCACCCCAGAGCACCCCGAGTATCCTGTGTCACCCCATAACCCCAAAGCACCACGAGTATCCTGTGTCACCCCATAACCCCAGAGCACCCCGAGTATCCTGTGTCACCCCATAACCCCAGAGCACCCCGAGAATCCTGTGTCACCCCATAACCCCAAAGCACCACGAGTATCCTGTGTCACCCCATAACCCCAGAGCACCCCGAGTATCCTGTGTCACCCCATAACCCCAGAGCACCCCGAGAATCCTGTGTCACCCCATAACCCCAAAGCACCCCGAGTATCCTGTGTCACCCCATAACCCCAGAGCACCCCAAGTATCCTGTGTCACCCCAGAGCACCCCGAGTATCCTGTGTCACCCCAGAGCACCCCGAGTATCCTGTGTCACCCCAGAGCACCCCGAGAATCCTGTGTCACCCCATAACCCCAAAGCACCACGAGTATCCTGTGTCACCCCATAACCCCAGAGCACCCCGAGTATCCTGTGTCACCCCAGAGCACCCCAAGTATCCTGTGTCACCCCAGAGCACCCCGAGTATCCTGTGTCATCCCATAACCCCAGAGCACCCCGAGAATCCTGTGTCACCCCATAACCCCAAAGCACCACGAGTATCCTGTGTCACCCCATAACCCCAAAGCACCACGAGTATCCTGTGTCACCCCATAACCCCAGAGCACCCCGAGTATCCTGTGTCACCCCATAACCCCAGAGCACCCCGAGAATCCTGTGTCACCCCATAACCCCAGAGCACCCCGAGAATCCTGTGTCACCCCATAACCCCAGAGCACCCCGAGTATCCTGTGTCACCCCATAACCCCAGAGCACCCCAAGTATCCTGTGTAACCCCATAACCCCAGAGCACCCCGAGTATCCTGTGTCACCCCATAACCCCAGAGCACCCCGAGAATCCTGTGTCACCCCATAACCCCAAAGCACCACGAGTATCCTGTGTCACCCCATAACCCCAGAGCACCCCGAGTATCCTGTGTCACCCCATAACCCCAGAGCACCCCAAGTATCCTGTGTCACCCCAGAGCACCCCGAGTATCCTGTGTCATCCCATAACCCCAGAGCACCCCGAGAATCCTGTGTCACCCCATAACCCCAAAGCACCACGAGTATCCTGTGTCACCCCATAACCCCAGAGCACCCCGAGTATCCTGTGTCACCCCATAACCCCAGAGCACCCCGAGTATCCTGTGTCACCCCATAACCCCAGAGCACCCCGAGAATCCTGTGTCACCCCATAACCCCAGAGCACCCCGAGAATCCTGTGTCACCCCATAACCCCAGAGCACCCCGAGTATCCTGTGTCACCCCATAACCCCAGAGCACCCCAAGTATCCTGTGTCACCCCATAACCCCAGAGCACCCCGAGTATCCTGTGTCACCCCATAACCCCAGAGCACCCCGAGAATCCTGTGTCACCCCATAACCCCAAAGCACCACGAGTATCCTGTGTCACCCCATAACCCCAGAGCACCCCGAGTATCCTGTGTCACCCCATAACCCCAGAGCACCCCAAGTATCCTGTGTCACCCCAGAGCACCCCAAGTATCCTGTGTCATCCCATAACCCCAGAGCACCCCGAGTATCCTGTGTCACCCCATAACCCCAGAGCACCCCGAGAATCCTGTGTCACCCCATAACCCCAGAGCACCCCGAGAATCCTGTGTCACCCCATAACCCCAGAGCACCCCGAGTATCCTGTGTCACCCCATAACCCCAGAGCACCCCAAGTATCCTGTGTCACCCCATAACCCCAGAGCACCCCGAGTATCCTGTGTCACCCCATAACCCCAGAGCACCCCGAGAATCCTGTGTCACCCCATAACCCCAAAGCACCACGAGTATCCTGTGTCACCCCATAACCACAGAGCACCCCGAGTATCCTGTGTCACCCCATAACCCCAGAGCACCCCAAGTATCCTGTGTCACCCCAGAGCACCCCGAGTATCCTGTGTCATCCCATAACCCCAGAGCACCCCGAGAATCCTGTGTCACCCCATAACCCCAAAGCACCACGAGTATCCTGTGTCACCCCATAACCCCAGAGCACCCCGAGTATCCTGTGTCACCCCATAACCCCAGAGCACCCCGAGAATCCTGTGTCACCCCATAACCCCAAAGCACCACGAGTATCCTGTGTCACCCCATAACCCCAGAGCACCCCGAGTATCCTGTGTCACCCCATAACCCCAGAGCACCCCGAGAATCCTGTGTCACCCCATAACCCCAGAGCACCCCGAGTATCCTGTGTCACCCCATAACCCCAGAGCACCCCGAGAATCCTGTGTCACCCCATAACCCCAAAGCACCCCGAGAATCCTGTGTCACCCCATAACCCCAAAGCACCACGAGTATCCTGTGTCACCCCATAACCCCAGAGCACCCCGAGTATCCTGTGTCACCCCATAACCCCAGAGCACCCCGAGAATCCTGTGTCACCCCATAACCCCAAAGCACCACGAGTATCCTGTGTCACCCCATAACCCCAGAGCACCCCGAGTATCCTGTGTCACCCCATAACCCCAGAGCACCCCGAGAATCCTGTGTCACCCCATAACCCCAGAGCACCCCGAGTATCCTGTGTCACCCCATAACCCCAGAGCACCCCGAGAATCCTGTGTCACCCCATAACCCCAAAGCACCCCGAGAATCCTGTGTCACCCCATAACCCCAAAGCACCACGAGTATCCTGTGTCACCCCATAACCCCAGAGCACCCCGAGAATCCTGTGTCACCCCATAACCCCAGAGCACCCCGAGAATCCTGTGTCACCCCATAACCCCAGAGCACCCCGAGTATCCTGTCTCACCCCATAACCCCAGAGCACCCCAAGTATCCTGTGTCACCCCATAACCCCAGAGCACCCCGAGTATCCTGTGTCACCCCATAACCCCAGAGCACCCCGAGAATCCTGTGTCACCCCATAACCCCAAAGCACCACGAGTATCCTGTGTCACCCCATAACCCCAGAGCACCCCGAGTATCCTGTGTCACCCCATAACCCCAGAGCACCCCAAGTATCCTGTGTCACCCCAGAGCACCCCGAGTATCCTGTGTCATCCCATAACCCCAGAGCACCCCGAGTATCCTGTGTCACCCCATAACCCCAGAGCACCCCGAGAATCCTGTGTCACCCCATAACCCCAGAGCACCCCGAGAATCCTGTGTCACCCCATAACCCCAGAGCACCCCGAGTATCCTGTGTCACCCCATAACCCCAGAGCACCCCAAGTATCCTGTGTCACCCCATAACCCCAGAGCACCCCGAGTATCCTGTGTCACCCCATAACCCCAGAGCACCCCGAGAATCCTGTGTCACCCCATAACCCCAAAGCACCACGAGTATCCTGTGTCACCCCATAACCCCAGAGCACCCCGAGTATCCTGTGTCACCCCATAACCCCAGAGCACCCCAAGTATCCTGTGTCACCCCAGAGCACCCCGAGTATCCTGTGTCATCCCATAACCCCAGAGCACCCCGAGAATCCTGTGTCACCCCATAACCCCAAAGCACCACGAGTATCCTGTGTCACCCCATAACCCCAGAGCACCCCGAGTATCCTGTGTCACCCCATAACCCCAGAGCACCCCGAGAATCCTGTGTCACCCCATAACCCCAGAGCACCCCGAGAATCCTGTGTCACCCCATAACCCCAGAGCACCCCGAGTATCCTGTGTCACCCCATAACCCCAGAGCACCCCGAGAATCCTGTGTCACCCCATAACCCCAAAGCACCCAGAGAATCCTGTGTCACCCCATAACCCCAAAGCACCACGAGTATCCTGTGTCACCCCATAACCCCAGAGCACCCCGAGTATCCTGTGTCACCCCAGAGCACCCCGAGTATCCTGTGTCACCCCAGAGCACCCGAGTATCCTGTGTCACCCCAGAGCACCCCGAGTATCCTGTGTCACCCCAGAGCACCCCAGGTATCCTGTGTCACCCCAGAGCACCCTGAGTATCCTGTGTCACCCCAGAGCACCCCGAGTATCCTGTGTCACCCCAGAGCACCCCGAGTATCCTGTGTCACCCCATAACCCCAGAGCACCCCAAGTATCCTGTGTCACCCCATAACCCCAGAGCACCCCGAGTATCCCGTGTCACCCCATAACCCCCCGAGTATCCCGTGTCACCCCATAACCCCAGAGCACCCCGAGTATCCCGTTTCACCCCATAACCCCAGAGCACCCTGAGTATCCCGTTTCACCCCATAACCCCAGAGCACCCCAAGTATCCTGTGTCACCCCTTAACCCCAGAGCACCCCGAGCACCCCGTTTCACCCCATAACCCCAGAGCACCCCGTTTCACCCCATAACCCCAGAGTACCCTGTCACCCCGGAGCACCCCGAGTATCCTGTGTCCCCCCAGAGCACCCAGAGTATCTAGTGTCCCCCCAGAGCACCCTGAGTATCCTGTGTCCCCCCAGAGCACCCCGAGTATCCTGTGTCACCCAAGAGCACCCCGAGTATCCTGTGTCACCCAAGAGCACCCCGAGTATCCTGTGTCACCCAAGAGCACCCCGAGTATCCTGTGTCACCCAAGAGCACCCCGAGTATCCTGTGTCACCCAAGAGCACCCCGAGTATCCTGTGTCACCCCATAACCCCAGAGCACCCCGAGTATCCTGTGTCACCCCATAACCCCAGAGCACCCTGTGTCCTCCAATGTGACTCCAGAGCATCCAGTGTTACCCCTGTGACTGCAGAGCACCCCGAGTATCCTATATCACCCTATTACCCCAGAGCACCCTACATCATCTAGTGACCCCCAAGATTCCAGAGCACCTCGAGTATCCTGCATCACCCTATCATCTAGTGACCCCGAGATTCCAGAGCACCCCCGAGTATTCTGTATCACCCTATTGCCCCACAGCACCCTACATTAGGCCCGAACTGGGACAAAAAATAGGCCCAGGCATTTTAGACTGAGCAGCCCATGACATATTTACTGGCCCCTTTCACATTCTCCATCCTAATGGAGACGAGGGGAGCCAGGGAAAGAGCACGGGGGGCAAAGAGCATGAGGGGGGCGGAGAGCATAGGGGGGCAAAGTACACAGGGGAGCGGAGAGTACTAGTGGGGGCTGGATAGCATAGGGGAGGCCGAAAGAGAGCATAGGGAGGGGACGGAGAGCTCTGGGTGGCTGAAGAGCACGGAGGAGCGGAGAGCACTGGGGGGGCTGAATAGCACATGAGCAGGGGGGTGGAGAGCACAGGGAAGAGGCTAAGAGAACAGGGGGACAGGAGAGCACAAGGTGAGGGCTGAGAGCACTGGGAGGGGGGGGTTGGAGAGCACTGGGGGGGTTGGAGAGCACTGGGGGGGGGGGGGGGGGTTGGAGAGCACAGGGATGGGGGCAGAAGGTAACTGGCTAGGAGGAGCGGTGGGGGGTGGCTGCATATAGAAGAATCAATCTCTCCATCTTCCTCCTGCAGCCTCTGAATGCATGCGGAAGGGAGGAGGAGGAGAGACGGGCATTCAGAGGCTGCAGGAGGAGGATGGAGAGATTTATTCTTCTATACTTCTATGCAGCTGCCCCCACCGCTCCTCCTATCCAGGCGAAAGGGAACTTGCTTTCCCTCTGGTCTGGCGTCTCCTCCAGATCCCCTCCCTCCTCATGGTCACCTGACCTGTAGATTCCACCCCCCCGGCCTGACGGCCAAACTGAAGTGCTGGCCGCGGAGAGGCCAGGTGAGGGGCGCGGGCTCAAGGAGCAGCCCAGCTGCCTTGGACCCTATCAGGACATGTGGCCCGGCGGCCCGTGCCCCGTGTGCCCTATGGCCAGTCCGGGCATGCCCTACAACATCTAGTGACCCCAAGACTCGAGAGCACCCCGAATATCTTGTATCACCCTATTACCCCATAGCACCCTACATCATCTAGTGACCCCTGAGACTCCAGAGCACCCCGAGAATCTTGTATCACCCTATTACCCCAGAGCACCCTAAATCATCTAGTGACCCTCTGTGACTCCAGAGCACCCCAAGCATTCTGTGTCCCTCCATGACACGTGTCTCCATGCAATCCCAGGTACAATGAAATATATACTGTACATACACCATCAAGGAGTGGCAAGTGATGATTCAGACAATCTTGGCCCCACGTTGGCCGCCACTCATCTTCTGTGCACATGTAGGGATACCAGGAATGCCTAATCTCACAGCTCACTGCCCCAGCCCCTGACTGGAGGAAGACCCAGTGTAGACAGTGGCCCTGTATGTGGCCTGTACTGCACATTGAGCGCCTGCATGTTCTGTACTTACCCCAGGCTGAGCCAGATCTCTCTGGTCTCTTCATCAGCGGAGAGGCCTAACCCCGGATCCCCACCAAAATACGTCACATAGAGGCGATCAGCCGGGATCTGGTACTCCTGAGTCAGCAGCTCCCACGCCATGCGGCACGCTTCCTCCTGAGGATGGAGAGAGGGGTGATGGGACAATACCGGTCCTCTGATATGGAGAATACAGACACACAATGGATGATATATTAGGTATGGCCTGCCTGATAAATACCCAGACATCGGGTCACGTGACTCAATAAAACACTCAGACATGGTAAGGAGGCTCATTTGTTGTCTCCTGGGACTTTCCCATTCTATAGTCTCCGGAGAACCAACCTCCCAGCAATGGCGGATCTGAGGGTGGAATCACCTTGTTATTGGGAGGGGTCAGAGGGAACCAACCAGACGTGTCCAGACAGGGGCCCGATAATGCAGAGGAACCTTAAAAGGACTACAGCAGGAAAACCCCAACAAGATGGAAAATCCACAAAATGAGACCAGAGGGGGGCCCCTGATCACAGAAATAGAGGACTGGCTGCTCCCTCTGGGACACTTTGGTGAGGGCCGTGTACTTATTGCTCTACAGCAATGTCTGGCGAGAGACTGAAGCTCTGTAGGTGGGTCTCCTTCCTGAATCCGGGGAGGTCGGTGCTCTAGAGCAATGTCTGGCGAGAGACTGAAGCTCTGTGGGTGGGTCTCCTTCCTGAATCTGGGGTGGTCGGTGCTCTACAGCAATGTCTGGCGAGAGACTGAAGCTCTGTGGGTGGGTCTCCTTCCTGAATCTGGGGTGGTCGGTGCTCTACAGCAATGTCTGGCGAGAGACTGAAGCTCTGTGGGTGGGTCTCCTTCCTGAATCTGGGGTGGTCGGTGCTCTACAGCAATGTCTGGCGAGAGACTGAAGCTCTGTGGGTGGGTCTCCTTCCTGAATCTGGGGTGGTCGGTGCTCTACAGAAATGTCTGGCGAGAGACTGAAGCTCTGTGGGTGGGTCTCCTTCCTGAATCTGGGGTGGTCGGTGCTCTACAGCAATGTCTGGCGAGAGACTGAAGCTCTGTAGGTGGGTCTCCTTCCTGAATCTGGGGAGGTCGGTGCTCTACAGCAATGTCTGGCGAGAGACTGAAGCTCTGTGGGTGGGTCTCCTTCCTGAATCTGGGGTGGTCGGTGCTCTACAGAAATGTCTAGTGAGAGACTGAAGCTCTGTAGGTGGGTCTTCTTCCTGAGTCTGGGGAGGTCGGTGCTCTACAGCAATGTCTGGTGAGAGACTGAAGCTCTGTGGGTGGGTCTCCTTCCTGAATCTGGGGAGGTCGGTGCTCTACAGCAATGTCTGGTGAGAGACTGAAGCTCTGTAGGTGGGTCTCCTTCCTGAATCTGGGGTGGTCGGGGCTCTACAACAATGTCTGGTGAGAGACTGAAGCTCTGTAGGTGGGTCTCCTTCCTGAATCTGGGGAGGTCGGTGCTCTACAGCAATGTCTGGTGAGAGACTGAAGCTCTGTGGGTGGGTCTCCTTCCTGAATCTGGGGTGGGCGGAGCTCTACAGTAATGTCTGGTGAGAGACTGAAGCTCTGTGGGTGGGTCTCCTTCCTGAATCTGGGGTGGTCGGTGCTCTACAGCAATGTCTGGTGAGAGACTAAAGCTCTGTAGGTGGGTCTCCTTCCTGAATCTGGGGTGGTCGGGGCTCTACAACAATGTCTGGTGAGAGACTGAAGCTCTCTAGGTGGGTCTCCTTCCTGAATCTGGGGAGGTCGGTGCTCTACAGCAATGTCTGGTGAGAGACTGAAGCTCTGTGGGTGGGTCTCCTTCCTGAATCTGGGGAGGGCGGTGCTCTACAGCAATGTCTGGCGAGAGACTGAAGCTCTGTGGGTGGGCGGTGCTCTACAGCAATGTCTGGCGAGAGACTGAAGCTCTGTGGGTGGGTCTCCTTCCTGAATCTGGGGTGGTCGGGGCTCTACAGCAATGTCTGGTGAGAGACTGAAGCTCTGTGGGTGGGTCTCCTTCCTGAATCTGGGGTGGTCAATGCTCTACAGCAATGTCTGGTGAGAGACTGAAGCTCTGTGGGTGGGTCTCCTTCCTGAATCTGGGGTGGTCGGGGCTCTACAGCAATGTCTGGCGAGACACTGAAGCTCTGTGGGTGGATCTCCTTCCTGAATCTGGGGTGGTCGGGGCTCTACAGCAATGTCTGGTGAGAGACTGAAGCTCTGTAGGTGGGTCTCTTCCTGAATCTGGGGAGGTCGGTGCTCTACAGCAATGTCTGGTGAGAGACTGAAGCTCTGTAGGTAGGTCTCCTTCCTGAATCTGGGGAGGTCGGTGCTCTACAGCAATGTCTGGTGAGAGACTGAAGCTCTGTGGGTGGGTCTCCTTCCTGAATCTGGGGAGGTCGGTGCTCTACAGCAATGTCTGGTGAGAGACTGAAGCTCTGTGGGTGGGTCTCCTTCCTGAATCAGGGGTGGTCGGGGCTCTACAGCAATGTCTGGTGAGAGACTGAAGCTCTGTGGGTGGGTCTCCTTCCTGAATCTGGGGTGGTCGGTGCTCTACAGCAATGTCTGGTGAGAGACTGAAGCTTTGTGGGTGGGTCTCCTTCCTGAATCTGGGGTGGGCGGTGCTCTACAGCAATGTCTGGCGAGAGACTGAAGCTCTGTGGGTGGGTCTCCTTCCTGAATCTGGGGTGGTCGGTGCTCTACAGCAATGTCTGGTGAGAGACTAAAGCTCTGTAGGTGGGTCTCCTTCCTGAATCTGGGGAGGTCGGTGCTCTACAGCAATGTCTGGTGAGAGACTGAAGCTCTGTGGGTGGGCGGTGCTCTACAGCAATGTCTGGCGAGAGACTGAAGCTCTGTGGGTGGGTCTCCTTCCTGAATCTGGGGTGGGCGGTGCTCTACAGCAATGTCTGGTGAGAGACTGAAGCTCTGTGGGTGGGCGGTGCTCTACAGCAATGTCTGGTGAGAGACTGAAGCTCTGTAGGTGGGTCTCCTTCCTGAATCTGGGGAGGTCGGTGCTCTACAGCAATGTCTGGTGAGAGACTGAAGCTCTGTAGGTGGGTCTCCTTCCTGAATCTGGGGTGGGCGGTGCTCTACAGCAATGTCTGGTGAGAGACTGAAGCTCTGTGGGTGGGTCTCCCTCCTGAATCTGGGGTGGTCGGTGCTCTACAGCAATGTCTGGTGAGAGACTGAAGCTCTGTGGGTGGGTCTCCCTCCTGAATCTGGGGTGGTCGGTGCTCTACAGCAATGTCTGGTGAGAGACTGAAGCTCTGTAGGTGGGTCTCCTTCCTGAATCTGGGGTGGTCAATGCTCTACAGCAATGTCTGGCGAGAGACTGAAGCTCTGTAGGTGGGTCTCCTTCCTGAATCTGGGGAGGTCGGTGCTCTACAGCAATGTCTGGTGAGAGACTGAAGCTCTGTGGGTGGGTCTCCTTCCTGAATCTGGGGTGGTCGGTGCTCTACACAGCAATGTCTGGTGAGAGACTGAAGCTCTGTGGGTGGGTCTCCTTCCTGAATCTGGGGTGGGCGGTGCTCTACAGCAATGTCTGGTGAGAGACTGAAGCTCTGTGGGTGGGTCTCCTTCCTGAATCTGGGGTGGGCGGTGCTCTACAGCAATGTCTGGTGAGAGACTAAAGCTCTGTAGGTGGGTCTCCTTCCTGAATCTGGGGTGGGCGGTGCTCTACAGCAATGTCTAGTGAGAGACTGAAGCTCTGTGGGTGGGCGGTGCTCTACAGCAATGTCTGGTGAGAGACTGAAGCTCTGTAGGTGGGTCTCCTTCCTGAATCTGGGGTGGGCGGTGCTCTACAGCAATGTCTGGTGAGAGACTGAAGCTCTGTGGGTGGGCGGTGCTCTACAGCAATGTCTGGTGAGAGACTGAAGCTCTGTAGGTGGGTCTCCTTCCTGAATCTGGGGTGGTCGGGGCTCTACAGCAATGTCTGGTGAGAGACTGAAGCTCTGTGGGTGGGTCTCCTTCCTGAATCTGGGGTGGTCGGGGCTCTACAGCAATGTCTGGTGAGAGACTGAAGCTCTGTGGGTGGGTCTCCTTCCTGAATCTGGGGTGGTCGGTGCTCTACAGCAATGTCTGGTGAGAGAATGAAGCTCTGTGGGTGGGTCTCCTTCCTGAATCTGGGGTGGGCGGTGCTCTACAGCAATGTCTGGTGAGAGACTAAAGCTCTGTAGGTGGGTCTCCTTCCTGAATCTGGGGTGGTCGGGGCTCTACAACAATGTCTGGTGAGAGACTGAAGCTCTGTAGGTGGGTCTCCTTCCTGAATCTGGGGAGGTCGGTGCTCTACAGCAATGTCTGGTGAGAGACTGAAGCTCTGTGGGTGGGTCTCCTTCCTGAATCTGGGGAGGTCGGTGCTCTACAGCAATGTCTGGTGAGAGACTGAAGCTCTGTGGGTGGGCGGTGCTCTACAGCAATGTCTGGCGAGAGACTGAAGCTCTGTGGGTGGGTCTCCTTCCTGAATCTGGGGTGGTCGGGGCTCTACAGCAATGTCTGGTGAGAGACTGAAGCTCTATAGGTGGGTCTCCTTCCTGAATCTGGGGAGGTCGGTGCTCTACAGCAATGTCTGGTGAGAGACTGAAGCTCTGTGGGTGGGCGGTGCTCTACAGCAATGTCTGGCGAGAGACTGAAGCTCTGTGGGTGGGTCTCCTTCCTGAATCTGGGGTGGGCGGTGCTCTACAGCAATGTCTGGTGAGAGACTGAAGCTCTGTGGGTGGGCGGTGCTCTACAGCAATGTCTGGCGAGAGACTGAAGCTCTGTGGGTGGGTCTCCTTCCTGAATCTGGGGTGGTCGGGGCTCTACAGCAATGTCTGGCGAGAGACTGAAGCTCTGTGGGTGGGCGGTGCTCTACAGCAATGTCTGGCGAGAGACTGAAGCTCTGTGGGTGGGTCTCCTTCCTGAATCTGGGGTGGGCGGTGCTCTACAGCAATGTCTGGTGAGAGACTGAAGCTCTGTGGGTGGGCGGTGCTCTACAGCAATGTCTGGTGAGAGACTGAAGCTCTGTAGGTGGGTCTCCTTCCTGAATCTGGGGAGGTCGGTGCTCTACAGCAATGTCTGGTGAGAGACTGAAGCTCTGTAGGTGGGTCTCCTTCCTGAATCTGGGGTGGGCGGTGCTCTACAGCAATGTCTGGTGAGAGACTGAAGCTCTGTGGGTGGGTCTCCCTCCTGAATCTGGGGTGGTCGGTGCTCTACAGCAATGTCTGGTGAGAGACTGAAGCTCTGTGGGTGGGTCTCCCTCCTGAATCTGGGGTGGTCGGTGCTCTACAGCAATGTCTGGTGAGAGACTGAAGCTCTGTAGGTGGGTCTCCTTCCTGAATCTGGGGTGGTCAATGCTCTACAGCAATGTCTGGCGAGAGACTGAAGCTCTGTAGGTGGGTCTCCTTCCTGAATCTGGGGAGGTCGGTGCTCTACAGCAATGTCTGGTGAGAGACTGAAGCTCTGTGGGTGGGTCTCCTTCCTGAATCTGGGGTGGTCGGTGCTCTACACAGCAATGTCTGGTGAGAGACTGAAGCTCTGTGGGTGGGTCTCCTTCCTGAATCTGGGGTGGGCGGTGCTCTACAGCAATGTCTGGTGAGAGACTGAAGCTCTGTGGGTGGGTCTCCTTCCTGAATCTGGGGTGGGCGGTGCTCTACAGCAATGTCTGGTGAGAGACTAAAGCTCTGTAGGTGGGTCTCCTTCCTGAATCTGGGGTGGGCGGTGCTCTACAGCAATGTCTAGTGAGAGACTGAAGCTCTGTGGGTGGGCGGTGCTCTACAGCAATGTCTGGTGAGAGACTGAAGCTCTGTAGGTGGGTCTCCTTCCTGAATCTGGGGTGGGCGGTGCTCTACAGCAATGTCTGGTGAGAGACTGAAGCTCTGTGGGTGGGCGGTGCTCTACAGCAATGTCTGGTGAGAGACTGAAGCTCTGTAGGTGGGTCTCCTTCCTGAATCTGGGGTGGTCGGGGCTCTACAGCAATGTCTGGTGAGAGACTGAAGCTCTGTGGGTGGGTCTCCTTCCTGAATCTGGGGTGGTCGGGGCTCTACAGCAATGTCTGGTGAGAGACTGAAGCTCTGTGGGTGGGTCTCCTTCCTGAATCTGGGGTGGTCGGTGCTCTACAGCAATGTCTGGTGAGAGAATGAAGCTCTGTGGGTGGGTCTCCTTCCTGAATCTGGGGTGGGCGGTGCTCTACAGCAATGTCTGGTGAGAGACTAAAGCTCTGTAGGTGGGTCTCCTTCCTGAATCTGGGGTGGTCGGGGCTCTACAACAATGTCTGGTGAGAGACTGAAGCTCTGTAGGTGGGTCTCCTTCCTGAATCTGGGGAGGTCGGTGCTCTACAGCAATGTCTGGTGAGAGACTGAAGCTCTGTGGGTGGGTCTCCTTCCTGAATCTGGGGAGGTCGGTGCTCTACAGCAATGTCTGGTGAGAGACTGAAGCTCTGTGGGTGGGCGGTGCTCTACAGCAATGTCTGGCGAGAGACTGAAGCTCTGTGGGTGGGTCTCCTTCCTGAATCTGGGGTGGTCGGGGCTCTACAGCAATGTCTGGTGAGAGACTGAAGCTCTATAGGTGGGTCTCCTTCCTGAATCTGGGGAGGTCGGTGCTCTACAGCAATGTCTGGTGAGAGACTGAAGCTCTGTGGGTGGGCGGTGCTCTACAGCAATGTCTGGCGAGAGACTGAAGCTCTGTGGGTGGGTCTCCTTCCTGAATCTGGGGTGGGCGGTGCTCTACAGCAATGTCTGGTGAGAGACTGAAGCTCTGTGGGTGGGCGGTGCTCTACAGCAATGTCTGGCGAGAGACTGAAGCTCTGTGGGTGGGTCTCCTTCCTGAATCTGGGGTGGTCGGGGCTCTACAGCAATGTCTGGCGAGAGACTGAAGCTCTGTGGGTGGGTCTCCTTCCTGAATCTGGGGTGGTCGGTGCTCTACAGCAATGTCTGGTGAGAGACTGAAGCTCTGTGGGTGGGTCTCCCTCCTGAATCTGGGGTGGTCGGTGCTCTACAGCAATGTCTGGTGAGAGACTGAAGCTCTGTAGGTGGGTCTCCTTCCTGAATCTGGGGTGGTCAATGCTCTACAGCAATGTCTGGCGAGAGACTGAAGCTCTGTAGGTGGGTCTCCTTCCTGAATCTGGGGAGGTCGGCGCTCTACAGCAATGTCTGGCGAGAGACTGAAGCTCTGTGGGTGGGTCTCCTTCCTGAATCTGGGGTGGTCGGTGCTCTACACAGCAATGTCTGGTGAGAGACTAAAGCTCTGTAGGTGGGTCTCCTTCCTGAATCTGGGGTGGGCGGTGCTCTACAGCAATGTCTGGTGAGAGACTAAAGCTCTGTAGGTGGGTCTCCTTTCTGAATCTGGGGTGGGCGGTGCTCTACAGCAATGTCTGGTGAGAGACTAAAGCTCTGTAGGTGGGTCTCCTTTCTGAATCTGGGGTGGGCGGTGCTCTACAGCAATGTCTGGCGAGAGACTGAAGCTCTGTAGGTGGGTCTCCCTCCTGAATCTGGGGTGGGCGGTGCTCTACAGCAATGTCTGGCGAGAGACTGAAGCTCTGTAGGTGGGTCTCCTTCCTGAATCTGGGGTGGTCGGTGCTCTACAGCAATGTCTGGTGAGAGACTGAAGCTCTGTAGGTGGGTCTCCTTCCTGAATCTGGGGTGGTCGGGGCTCTACAGCAATGTCTGGTGAGAGACTGAAGCTCTGTGGGTGGGTCTCCTTCCTGAATCTGGGGTGGTCAATGCTCTACAGCAATGTCTGGTGAGAGACTGAAGCTCTGTGGGTGGGCGGTGCTCTACAGCAATGTCTGGCGAGAGACTGAAGCTCTGTGGGTGGGTCTCCTTCCTGAATCTGGGGTGGGCGGTGCTCTACAGCAATGTCTGGTGAGAGACTGAAGCTCTGTGGGTGGGCGGTGCTCTACAGCAATGTCTGGCGAGAGACTGAAGCTCTGTGGGTGGGTCTCCTTCCTGAATCTGGGGTGGTCGGGGCTCTACAGCAATGT
Source organism: Rana muscosa (assembly GCA_029206835.1). Taxonomy (NCBI): domain Eukaryota; kingdom Metazoa; phylum Chordata; class Amphibia; order Anura; family Ranidae; genus Rana; species Rana muscosa. Next base: position 398,751,347 of record CM055118.1, read on the forward strand.
CTGGTGAGAGACTAAAGCTCTGTAGGTGGGTCTCCTTCCTGAATCTGGGGAGGTCGATGCTCTACAGCAATGTCTGGTGAGAGACTGAAGCTCTGTGGGTGGGCGGTGCTCTACAGCAATGTCTGGCGAGAGACTGAAGCTCTGTAGGTGGGTCTCCTTCCTGAATCTGAGGTGGGCGGTGCTCTACAGCAATGTCTGGTGAGAGACTGAAGCTCTGTGGGTGGTCGGTGCTCTACAGCAATGTCTGGCGAGAGACTAAAGCTCTGTGGGTGGGTCTCCTTCCTGAATCTGGGGTGGTCGGTGCTCTACACAGCAATGTCTGGTGAGAGACTAAAGCTCTGTAGGTGGGTCTCCTTCCTGAATCTGGGGTGGTCGGTGCTCTACAGCAATGTCTGGTGAGAGACTGAAGCTCTGTAGGTGGGTCTCCTTCCTGAATCTGGGGAGGTCGGTGCTCTACAGCAATGTCTGGTGAGAGACTGAAGCTCTGTGGGTGGGTCTCCTTCCTGAATCTGGGGTGGGCGGTGCTCTACAGCAATGTCTGGTGAGAGACTGAAGCTCTGTGGGTGGGTCTCCCTCCTGAATCTGGGGTGGTCGGTGCTCTACAGCAATGTCTGGTGAGAGACTGAAGCTCTGTAGGTGGGTCTCCTTCCTGAATCTGGGGTGGTCGGTGCTCTACAGCAATGTCTGGCGAGAGACTGAAGCTCTGTGGGTGGGTCTCCCTCCTGAATCTGGGGTGGTCGGTGCTCTACAGCAATGTCTGGTGAGAGACTGAAGCTCTGTAGGTGGGTCTCCTTCCTGAATCTGGGGTGGTCGGTGCTCTACAGCAATGTCTGGTGAGAGACTGAAGCTCTGTGGGTGGGTCTCCCTCCTGAATCTGGGGTGGTCGGTGCTCTACAGCAATGTCTGGCGAGAGACTGAAGCTCTGTAGGTGGGTCTCCTTCCTGAATCTGGGGAGGTCGGTGCTCTACAGCAATGTCTGGTGAGAGACTGAAGCTCTGTGGGTGGGTCTCCTTCCTGAATCTGGGGTGGTCCGTGCTCTACACAGCAATGTCTGGTGAGAGACTGAAGCTCTGTGGGTGGGTCTCCTTCCTGAATCTGGGGTGGGCGGTGCTCTACAGCAATGTCTGGTGAGAGACTGAAGCTCTGTGGGTGGGTCTCCTTCCTGAATCTGGGGTGGGCGGTGCTCTACAGCAATGTCTGGTGAGAGACTGAAGCTCTGTGGGTGGGTCTCCTTCCTGAATCTGGGGTGGGCGGTGCTCTACAGCAATGTCTGGTGAGAGACTAAAGCTCTGTAGGTGGGTCTCCTTCCTGAATCTGGGGTGGGCGGTGCTCTACAGCAATGTCTGGTGAGAGACTAAAGCTCTGTAGGTGGGTCTCCTTCCTGAATCTGGGGTGGGCGGTGCTCTACAGCAATGTCTGGTGAGAGACTGGAGCTCTGTGGGTGGGCGGTGCTCTACAGCAATGTCTGGTGAGAGACTGAAGCTCTGTGGGTGGGCGGTGCTCTACAGCAATGTCTGGTGAGAGACTGAAGCTCTGTAGGTGGGTCTCCTTCCTGAATCTGGGGTGGTCGGGGCTCTACAGCAATGTCTGGTGAGAGACTGAAGCTCTGTGGGTGGGTCTCCTTCCTGAATCTGGGGTGGTCGGGGCTCTACAGCAATGTCTGGTGAGAGACTGAAGCTCTGTGGGTGGGTCTCCTTCCTGAATCTGGGGTGGTCGGTGCTCTACAGCAATGTCTGGTGAGAGAATGAAGCTCTGTGGGTGGGTCTCCTTCCTGAATCTGGGGTGGGCGGTGCTCTACAGCAATGTCTGGCGAGAGACTGAAGCTCTGTAGGTGGGTCTCCCTCCTGAATCTGGGGTGGGCGGTGCTCTACAGCAATGTCTGGCGAGAGACTGAAGCTCTGTGGGTGGGTCTCCTTCCTGAATCTGGGGTGGTCAATGCTCTACAGCAATGTCTGGTGAGAGAATGAAGCTCTGTGGATGGGTCTCCTTCCTGAATCTGGGGTGGGCGGTGCTCTACAGCAATGTCTGGTGAGAGACTAAAGCTCTGTAGGTGGGTCTCCTTCCTGAATCTGGGGTGGTCGGGGCTCTACAACAATGTCTGGTGAGAGACTGAAGCTCTGTAGGTGGGTCTCCTTCCTGAATCTGGGGAGGTCGGTGCTCTACAGCAATGTCTGGTGAGAGACTGAAGCTCTGTGGGTGGGTCTCCTTCCTGAATCTGGGGAGGTCGGTGCTCTACAGCAATGTCTGGTGAGAGACTGAAGCTCTGTGGGTGGGTCTCCTTCCTGAATCTGGGGTGGGCGGTGCTCTACAGCAATGTCTGGTGAGAGACTGAAGCTCTGTAGGTGGGTCTCCTTCCTGAATCTGGGGAGGTCGGTGCTCTACAGCAATGTCTGGTGAGAGACTGAAGCTCTGTGGGTGGGCGGTGCTCTACAGCAATGTCTGGCGAGAGACTGAAGCTCTGTGGGTGGGTCTCCTTCCTGAATCTGGGGTGGTCGGGGCTCTACAGCAATGTCTGGCGAGAGACTGAAGCTCTGTGGGTGGGTCTCCTTCCTGAATCTGGGGTGGTCGGTGCTCTACAGCAATGTCTGGTCAGAGACTGAAGCTCTGTGGGTGGGTCTCCCTCCTGAATCTGGGGTGGTCGGTGCTCTACAGCAATGTCTGGTGAGAGACTGAAGCTCTGTAGGTGGGTCTCCTTCCTGAATCTGGGGAGGTCGGTGCTCTACAGCAATGTCTGGTGAGAGACTGAAGCTCTGTGGGTGGGTCTCCTTCCTGAATCTGGGGTGGGCGGTGCTCTACAGCAATGTCTGGCGAGAGACTGAAGCTCTGTGGGTGGGTCTCCTTCCTGAATCTGGGGTGGTCGGGGCTCTACAGCAATGTCTGGTGAGAGACTGAAGCTCTGTAGGTGGGTCTCCTTCCTGAATCTGGGGAGGTCGGTGCTCTACAGCAATGTCTGGTGAGAGACTGAAGCTCTGTGGGTGGGCGGTGCTCTACAGCAATGTCTGGCGAGAGACTGAAGCTCTGTGGGTGGGTCTCCTTCCTGAATCTGGGGTGGTCGGGGCTCTACAGCAATGTCTGGCGAGAGACTGAAGCTCTGTGGGTGGGTCTCCTTCCTGAATCTGGGGTGGTCGGTGCTCTACAGCAATGTCTGGTCAGAGACTGAAGCTCTGTGGGTGGGTCTCCCTCCTGAATCTGGGGTGGTCGGTGCTCTACAGCAATGTCTGGTGAGAGACTGAAGCTCTGTAGGTGGGTCTCCTTCCTGAATCTGGGGTGGTCGGTGCTCTACAGCAATGTCTGGCGAGAGACTGAAGCTCTGTGGGTGGGTCTCCCTCCTGAATCTGGGGTGGTCGGTGCTCTACAGCAATGTCTGGTGAGAGACTGAAGCTCTGTAGGTGGGTCTCCTTCCTGAATCTGGGGTGGTCGGTGCTCTACAGCAATGTCTGGTGAGAGACTGAAGCTCTGTGGGTGGGTCTCCCTCCTGAATCTGGGGTGGTCGGTGCTCTACAGCAATGTCTGGCGAGAGACTGAAGCTCTGTAGGTGGGTCTCCTTCCTGAATCTGGGGAGGTCGGTGCTCTACAGCAATGTCTGGTGAGAGACTGAAGCTCTGTGGGTGGGTCTCCTTCCTGAATCTGGGGTGGTCGGTGCTCTACACAGCAATGTCTGGTGAGAGACTGAAGCTCTGTGGGTGGGTCTCCTTCCTGAATCTGGGGTGGGCGGTGCTCTACAGCAATGTCTGGTGAGAGACTGAAGCTCTGTGGGTGGGTCTCCTTCCTGAATCTGGGGTGGGCGGTGCTCTACAGCAATGTCTGGTGAGAGACTGAAGCTCTGTGGGTGGGTCTCCTTCCTGAATCTGGGGTGGGCGGTGCTCTACAGCAATGTCTGGTGAGAGACTAAAGCTCTGTAGGTGGGTCTCCTTCCTGAATCTGGGGTGGGCGGTGCTCTACAGCAATGTCTGGTGAGAGACTAAAGCTCTGTAGGTGGGTCTCCTTCCTGAATCTGGGGTGGGCGGTGCTCTACAGCAATGTCTGGTGAGAGACTGGAGCTCTGTGGGTGGGCGGTGCTCTACAGCAATGTCTGGTGAGAGACTGAAGCTCTGTAGGTTGGTCCCCTTCCTGAATCTGGGGTGGGCGGTGCTCTACAGCAATGTCTGGTGAGAGACTGAAGCTCTGTGGGTGGGCGGTGCTCTACAGCAATGTCTGGTGAGAGACTGAAGCTCTGTAGGTGGGTCTCCTTCCTGAATCTGGGGTGGTCGGGGCTCTACAGCAATGTCTGGTGAGAGACTGAAGCTCTGTGGGTGGGTCTCCTTCCTGAATCTGGGGTGGTCGGGGCTCTACAGCAATGTCTGGTGAGAGACTGAAGCTCTGTGGGTGGGTCTCCTTCCTGAATCTGGGGTGGTCGGTGCTCTACAGCAATGTCTGGTGAGAGAATGAAGCTCTGTGGGTGGGTCTCCTTCCTGAATCTGGGGTGGGCGGTGCTCTACAGCAATGTCTGGCGAGAGACTGAAGCTCTGTAGGTGGGTCTCCCTCCTGAATCTGGGGTGGGCGGTGCTCTACAGCAATGTCTGGCGAGAGACTGAAGCTCTGTGGGTGGGTCTCCTTCCTGAATCTGGGGTGGTCAATGCTCTACAGCAATGTCTGGTGAGAGAATGAAGCTCTGTGGATGGGTCTCCTTCCTGAATCTGGGGTGGGCGGTGCTCTACAGCAATGTCTGGTGAGAGACTAAAGCTCTGTAGGTGGGTCTCCTTCCTGAATCTGGGGTGGTCGGGGCTCTACAACAATGTCTGGTGAGAGACTGAAGCTCTGTAGGTGGGTCTCCTTCCTGAATCTGGGGAGGTCGGTGCTCTACAGCAATGTCTGGTGAGAGACTGAAGCTCTGTGGGTGGGCGGTGCTCTACAGCAATGTCTGGCGAGAGACTGAAGCTCTGTGGGTGGGTCTCCTTCCTGAATCTGGGGTGGGCGGTGCTCTACAGCAATGTCTGGTGAGAGACTGAAGCTCTGTGGGTGGGCGGTGCTCTACAGCAATGTCTGGCGAGAGACTGAAGCTCTGTGGGTGGGTCTCCTTCCTGAATCTGGGGTGGTCGGGGCTCTACAGCAATGTCTGGCGAGAGACTGAAGCTCTGTGGGTGGGTCTCCTTCCTGAATCTGGGGTGGTCGGTGCTCTACACAGCAATGTCTGGTGAGAGACTAAAGCTCTGTAGGTGGGTCTCCTTCCTGAATCTGGGGTGGGCGGTGCTCTACAGCAATGTCTGGTGAGAGACTAAAGCTCTGTAGGTGGGTCTCCTTTCTGAATCTGGGGTGGGCGGTGCTCTACAGCAATGTCTGGTGAGAGACTAAAGCTCTGTAGGTGGGTCTCCTTCCTGAATCTGGGGGGGGCGGTGCTCTACAGCAATGTCTGGTGAGAGACTAAAGCTCTGTAGGTGGGTCTCCTTCCTGAATCTGGGGTGGGCGGTGCTCTACAGCAATGTCTGGTGAGAGACTAAAGCTCTGTAGGTGGGTCTCCTTTCTGAATCCGGGGAGGTCGGTGCTCTACAGCAATGTCTGGTGAGAGACTGAAGCTCTGTGGGTGGGTCTCCTTCCTGAATCTGGGGAGGTCGGTGCTCTACAGCAATGTCTGGTGAGAGACTGAAGCTCTGTGGGTGGGTCTCCTTCCTGAATCTGGGGTGGTCAATGCTCTACAGCAATGTCTGGTGAGAGACTGAAGCTCTGTGGGTGGGTCTCCTTCCTGAATCTGGGGTGGTCGGGGCTCTACAGCAATGTCTGGTGAGAGACTGAAGCTCTGTGGGTGGGTCTCCTTCCTGAATCTGGGGTGGTCGGTGCTCTACAGCAATGTCTGGTGAGAGAATGAAGCTCTGTGGGTGGGTCTCCTTCCTGAATCTGGGGTGGGCGGTGCTCTACAGCAATGTCTGGCGAGAGACTGAAGCTCTGTGGGTGGGTCTCCTTCCTGAATCTGGGGTGGTCGGGGCTCTACAGCAATGTCTGGTGAGAGACTGAAGCTCTGTAGGTGGGTCTCCTTCCTGAATCTGGGGAGGTCGGTGCTCTACAGCAATGTCTGGTGAGAGACTGAAGCTCTGTGGGTGGGCGGTGCTCTACAGCAATGTCTGGCGAGAGACTGAAGCTCTGTGGGTGGGTCTCCTTCCTGAATCTGGGGTGGGCGGTGCTCTACAGCAATGTCTGGTGAGAGACTGAAGCTCTGTGGGTGGGCGGTGCTCTACAGCAATGTCTGGCGAGAGACTGAAGCTCTGTGGGTGGGTCTCCTTCCTGAATCTGGGGTGGTCGGTGCTCTACAGCAATGTCTGGTGAGAGACTGAAGCTCTGTAGGTGGGTCTCCTTCCTGAATCTGGGGTGGTCAATGCTCTACAGCAATGTCTGGCGAGAGACTGAAGCTCTGTAGGTGGGTCTCCTTCCTGAATCTGGGGAGGTCGGTGCTCTACAGCAATGTCTGGCGAGAGACTGAAGCTCTGTGGGTGGGTCTCCTTCCTGAATCTGGGGTGGTCGGTGCTCTACAGCAATGTCTGGTGAGAGACTAAAGCTCTGTAGGTGGGTCTCCTTCCTGAATCTGGGGTGGGCGGTGCGCTACAGCAATGTCTGGTGAGAGACTGAAGCTCTGTGGGTGGGTCTCCTTCCTGAATCTGGGGTGGGCGGTGCTCTACAGCAATGTCTGGCGAGAGACTGAAGCTCTGTGGGTGGGTCTCCTTCCTGAATCTGGGGTGGTCGGGGCTCTACAGTAATGTCTGGTGAGAGAATGAAGCTCTGTAGGTGGGTCTCCTTCCTGAATCTGGGGTGGTCGGGGCTCTACAGCAATGTCTGGTGAGAGACTGAAGCTCTGTGGGTGGGTCTCCTTCCTGAATCTGGGGTGGTCGGGGCTCTACAGCAATGTCTGGTGAGAGACTGAAGCTCTGTGGGTGGGTCTCCTTCCTGAATCTGGGGTGGGCGGTGCTCTACAGCAATGTCTGGCGAGAGACTGAAGCTCTGTGGGTGGGTCTCCTTCCTGAATCTGGGGTGGTCGGGGCTCTACAGCAATGTCTGGTGAGAGACTGAAGCTCTGTGGGTGGGTCTCCTTCCTGAATCTGGGGTGGGCGGTGCTCTACAGCAATGTCTGGCGAGAGACTGAAGCTCTGTGGGTGGGTCTCCCTCCTGAATCTGGGGTGGGCGGTGCTCTACAGCAATGTCTGGTGAGAGAATGAAGCTCTGTGGATGGGTCTCCTTCCTGAATCTGGGGTGGTCGGTGCTGCTGAAAAGCGGTGAACCCGCCATAGCGAATACATGGAGGACAACGCTCCAAAGTGCCCACAACTTATCTTCATACCTTGAAGTAATCACCAAACGACCAGTTCCCCAGCATCTCGAAGAAGGTGTGATGATAGACGTCTCGACCCACATCCTCCAGGTCATTGTGCTTCCCTCCGGCCCGCACACACTTCTGGCTGTTCACCACCCTGCGGTATTGCGCCATCTCACTACGAGGGTCCACCGTGCCCAGGAAGACCGGCTTAAACTGAAAGAGTATAACACATTACCATGGATGTAACCACCACCACCCCGGACTTCTCATACCACCCCGGACTTCTCACAACACCACCACCACCACCCCGGACTTCTCACAACACCACCACCACCACCCCGGACTTCTCACAACACCACCACCACCACCCCGGACTTCTCACAACACCACCACCACCCCGGACTTCTCACACCACCACCACCACCACCCCGGACTTCTCACAACACCACCACCACCACCCCGGACTTCTCACAACACCACCACCACCACCCCGGACTTCTCACAACACCACCACCACCACCCCGGACTTCTCACAACACCACCACCACCACCCCGGACTTCTCACAACACCACCACCACCACCCCGGACTTCTCACAACACCACCACCACCACCCCGGACTTCTCACAACACCACCACCACCCCGGACTTCTCACACCACCACCACCACCACCCCGGACTTCTCACAACACCACCACCACCACCCCGGACTTCTCACAACACCACCACCACCACCCCGGACTTCTCACAACACCACCACCACCACCCCGGACTTCTCACAACACCACCACCACCACCCCGGACTTCTCACAACACCACCACCACCACCCCGGACTTCTCACAACACCACCACCACCACCCCGGACTTCTCACAACACCACCACCACCACCCCGGACTTCTCACAACACCACCACCACCCCGGACTTCTCACAACACCCCGGACTTCTCATACCACCACCACCACCCGGCTCATACCACCACCCGGGACTTCTCACAACAACACCACCACCACCACCACCCCGGACTTCTCATACCACCCCGGACTTCTCACACAACAACACCACCACCACCACCCCGGACTTCTCACAACAACACCACCACCACCCCGGACTTCTCACAACAACACCACCACCACCCCGGACTTCTCACAACAACACCACCACCACCCCGGACTTCTCACAACAACACCACCACCACCCGACTTCTCACAACACCACCACCACCACCCCGGACTTCTCACAACACCACCACCACCACCCCAGACTTCTCACAACACCACCACCACCACCCCGGACTTCTCACAACACCACCACCACCACCCCGGACTTCTCACAACACCACCACCACCCCGGACTTCTCACAACACCCCGGACTTCTCATACCACCACCACCACCCGGCTCATACCACCACCCGGGACTTCTCACAACAACACCACCACCACCACCACCCCGGACTTCTCATACCACCCCGGACTTCTCACAACAACAACACCACCACCACCACCCCGGACTTCTCACAACAACACCACCACCACCCCGGACTTCTCACAACAACACCACCACCACCCCGGACTTCTCACAACAACACCACCACCACCCCGGACTTCTCACAACAACACCACCACCACCCGACTTCTCACAACACCACCACCACCACCCCGGACTTCTCACAACACCACCACCACCACCCCAGACTTCTCACAACAACACCACCACCACCACCCCGGACTTCTCACAACAACACCACCACCACCACCACCACCACCCCGGACTTCTCACAACAACACCACCACCACCACCACCACCACCCCGGACTTCTCACAACAACACCACCACCACCACCACCACCCCGGACTTCTCACAACACCACCACCACCACCACCCCGGACTTCTCACAACAACACCACCACCACCACCACCACCACCCCGGACTTCTCACAACACCACCACCACCACCCCAGACTTCTCACAACAACACCACCACCACCACCCCGGACTTCTCACAACAACACCACCACCACCACCACCACCACCCCGGACTTCTCACAACAACACCACCACCACCACCACCACCACCCCGGACTTCTCACAACAACACCACCACCACCACCACCACCCCGGACTTCTCACAACACCACCACCACCACCACCCCGGACTTCTCACAACACCACCACCACCACCACCACCACCCCGGACTTCTCACAACACCACCACCACCACCACCACCACCCCGGACTTCTCACAACACCACCACCACCACCACCCCGGACTTCTCACAACACCACCACCACCACCACCACCCCGGACTTCTCACAACACCACCACCACCACCACCACCACCCCGGACTTCTCACAACACCACCACCACCACCACCACCACCCCGGACTTCTCACAACACCACCACCACCACCACCCCGGACTTCTCACAACAACACCACCACCACCACGGACTTCTCACAACAACACCACCACCACCACCCCGGACTTCTCACAACAACACCACCACCACCACCCCGGACTTCTCACAACAACACCACCACCACCACCCCGGACTTCTCACAACACCACCACCACCACCACCCCGGACTTCTCACAACAACACCACCACCACCACCCCGGACTTCTCACAACAACACCACCACCACCACCACCCCGGACTTCTCACAACAACACCACCACCACCCCGGACTTCTCACAACAACACCACCACCACCACCCCGGACTTCTCACAACAACACCACCACCACCACCCCGGACTTCTCACAACAACACCACCACCACCACCCCGGACTTCTCACAACAACACCACCACCACCACCCCGGACTTCTCACAACAACACCACCACCACCACCCCGGACTTCTCACAACAACACCACCACCACCACCTCGGACTTCTCACAACAACACCACCACCACCACCCCGGACTTCTCACAACAACACCACCACCACCACCCCGGACTTCTCACAACAACACCACCACCACCACCACCCGGACTTCTCACAACAACACCACCACCACCACCACCCGGACTTCTCACAACAACACCACCACCACCACCCCGGACTTCTCACAACACCACCACCACCCCGGACTTCTCACACCACCACCACCACCCCGGACTTCTCACACCACCACCACCACCCCGGACTTCTCACACCACCACCACCCCGGACTTCTCACACCACCACCACCCCGGACTTCTCACAACACCACTACCACCACCACCCCGGACTTCTCACAACAACAACACCACCACCACCCCGGACTTCTCACAACAACAACACCACCACCACCCCGGACTTCTCACAACAACACCACCACCACCACCACCCCGGACTTCTCACAACAACACCACCACCACCACCACCCCGGACTTCTCACAACAACACCACCACCACCACCACCCCGGACTTCTCACAACAACACCACCACCACCACCACCCCTGACTTCTCACAACAACACCACCACCACCACCACCCCGGACTTCTCACAACAACACCACCACCACCACCCCGGACTTCTCATAACACCACCACCACCCCGGACTTCTCATAACACCACCCCCACCCCGGACTTCTCATAACACCACCCCCACCCCGGACTTCTCATAACACCACCACCACCACCCCGGACTTCTCATAACACCACCACCACCACCCCGGACTTCTCATAACACCACCACCACCACCCCGGACTTCTCATAACACCACCACCACCACCCCGGACTTCTCATAACACCACCACCACCACCCCGGACTTCTCATAACACCACCACCACCACCCCGGACTTCTCATAACACCACCACCACCACCCCGGACTTCTCATAACACCACCACCACCACCACCACCCCGGACTTCTCACAACACCACCACCACCACCCCGGACTTCTCACAACACCACCACCACCACCCCGGACTTCTCATAACACCACCACCACCACCCCGGACTTCTCATAACACCACCACCACCACCCCGGACTTCTCATAACACCACCACCACCACCCCGGACTTCTCATAACACCACCACCACCACCCCGGACTTCTCACAACACCACCACCACCACCCCGGACTTCTCATAACACCACCACCACCACCCCGGACTTCTCATAACACCACCACCACCACCCCGGACTTCTCATAACACCACCACCACCACCACCACCCCGGACTTCTCATAACACCACCACCACCACCCCGGACTTCTCATAACACCACCACCACCACCCCGGACTTCTCATAACACCACCACCACCACCACCACCCCGGACTTCTCATAACACCACCACCACCACCCCGGACTTCTCATAACACCACCACCACCACCCCGGACTTCTCATAACACCACCACCACCACCCCGGACTTCTCATAACACCACCACCACCACCCCGGACTTCTCATAACACCACCACCACCACCCCGGACTTCTCATAACACCACCACCACCCCGGACTTCTCATAACACCACCACCACCCCGGACTTCTCATAACACCACCACCACCACCCCGGACTTCTCATAACACCACCACCACCACCCCGGACTTCTCATAACACCACCACCACCACCCCGGACTTCTCATACCACCACCACCACCACCACCCCGGACTTCTCATAACACCACCACCACCACCCGGACTTCTCATAACACCACCACCACCACCCCGGACTTCTCATAACACCACCACCACCACCCCGGACTTCTCATAACACCACCACCACCACCCCGGACTTCTCATAACACCACCACCACCACCACCCCGGACTTCTCATAACACCACCACCACCACCACCCCGGACTTCTCATAACACCACCACCACCACCCGGACTTCTCATAACACCACCACCACCACCCCGGACTTCTCATAACACCACCACCACCACCCCGGACTTCTCATAACACCACCACCACCACCCCGGACTTCTCATAACACCACCACCACCACCCCGGACTTCTCATACCACCACCCGGGACTTCTCATACCACCACCACCACCCGGGACTTCTACTGGAATGTTGAAGACCTTTTGTAGCTTCTCCAAGCTTTTTTCCATGACCCCCATCTAGAGCTGCACGATTCTGGGAAAAATGAGAATCATGATTCTTTTTGCTTAGAACTAAGATCACGATTCTCTCACGATTCTTTAAAATGGTCAATTTAAAAAAAAAAAAAAATATTCGCTTGTCCTTTACTTTTTTTTATTTTTTGCATAATTTTCTTATTTTTAATATTCTTCACTTTTTAATTACTTTATTTTATTAATTGAATTATTATTTTTTTTATCATTTTTTTTTTCACTTCACTTTATTGCTATCACACAGGAGAAAACAATTCCCTGTGCGATAGCAATTGGAGGTGACAGGTTCTCTTTATTGACCCTCTCACTTCCAAAAACAGGAGTCCTAGCACTAGCACTGTGCTAGGACTCCTGTCTCAGCTGAGATGGGAAGAGCACAGCTCTCCCCTCTCACTGTGAACATAGGCGGCAGGGACAGGAGACAGACTCGGCGGCCGGGGGAGGGGGAGGACGGAGTCCTGAAGACAGAGCCAGCCAAGTGTGGTATGTGGGGGGGGGGGGGAGGGAGGACGGACGGCATCACGCATTTTCTGCTAGAAACTCACCGCCCCGTATATTGAAACTGTCTCCCCTCTGCTCGCACACAGCCCCGCCTCCTTCTAACCCCGCGCTGTGACAGAACACATCCCAGCATTGGACCCGCATTCTGTCTATCACAGCGCGGGGTTAGGAGGAGGCGGGGCTGTGTGAGTGCGAGCAGAGCGGAGACAGTTTCAATGTGTGTTTTACCGCTCTGCCATCCCGCGGCGCGCCGATCCGTCCCTGCTTATCTGCCTAATACAAAAACTTGCGGTAATCCAGGATCGAGATCGCGGGGGGGTGAATCGAGATCGCGATTCTCATACGATTAATCGTGCAGCTCTACCCCCATCTATACCCTGGTCATGGTCCCTTCATTATTTATTCCAATGACGATCCCATTATGGAATCACCATGGAAGGTGTAGATGTCGATGGTCCAAAAAGAGGACGGAGGTGTGAGAATTGTGGAGCCCCCTTCTTCTAGTCATCTTTGGTGTCAGTATGTCTGCATAGGTGTCAATCCTTCGTATCACATCGTATCATAACTGTTATTATGACATTACAGATGGTGACAGATGGAGTAGAAGGCCCTGCCAGACATCAGCACTGCCGAAAAATGTCTTCGCCTTCGTTACATTTGTTTTTTTTGCATTTTTCGGAAATTCAGAAAAATTCGAAATTTCCAAAATTTTCAGATTTTCGAATTTCGGAATTTTTAATTTTCTAATCTCCGAGTTTCGAATGAACTAATTCCAAAATTTCGGAAATCCGAAAATTCAGAAAATTGATAAATTCGAGAATTTCGGAATTGACAAATGAGGATATAATGAGCGGTGACCCCGGTGTACACACTTCCTGGTTCGGGGTCACCTGTCATATATAATGAGGGGTGACCCCGGTGTACACACTTCCTGGTTCGGGGTCACCTGTGACACACAATGATCATATATAATGAGCGGTGACCCCGGTGTACACACTTCCTGGTTCGGGGTCACCTGTGACACACAATGATCATATATAATGAGGGGTGACCCCGGTGTACACACTTCCTGGTTCGGGGTCACCTGTGACACACAATGATCATATATAATGAGGGGTGACCCCGGTGTACACACTTCCTGGTTCGGGGTCACCTGTGACACACAATGATCATATATAATGAGCGGTGACCCCGGTGTACACACTTCCTGGTTCGGCGTCACCTGTGACACACAATGATCATATATAATGAGCGGTGACCCCGGTGTACACACTTCCTGGTTCGGGGTCACCTGTGACACACAATGATCATATATAATGAGCGGTGACCCCGGTGTACACACTTCCTGGTTCGGCGTCACCTGTGACACACAATGATCATATATAATGAGCGGTGACCCCGGTGTACACACTTCCTGGTTCGGGGTCACCTGTGACACACAATGATCATATATAATGAGCGGTGACCCCGGTGTACACACTTCCTGGTTCGGGGTCACCTGTGACACACAATGATCATATATAATGAGCGGTGACCCCGGTGTACACACTTCCTGGTTCGGGGTCACCTGTGACACACAATGATCATATATAATGAGCGGTGACCCCGGTGTACACACTTCCTGGTTCGGGGTCACCTGTGACACACAATGATCATATATAATGAGCGGTGACCCCGGTGTACACACTTCCTGGTTCGGGGTCACCTGTGACACACAATGATCATATATAATGAGCGGTGACCCCGGTGTACACACTTCCTGGTTCGGGGTCACCTGTGACACACAATGATCATATATAATGAGCGATGACCCCGGTGTACACACTTCCTGGTTCGGGGTCACCTGTGACACACAATGATCATATATAATGAGGGGTGACCCCGGTGTACACACTTCCTGGTTCGGGGGTCACCTGTGACACACAAATATGATATAAAATAATCCTCATAATAAATAATACATAACCCCGCCCCCTCTGTAGCCCCTCCTTCTCCCTAGTCCTCAGGGACCTCCTGCTTTCTCATTGGCCCTCTCAGCTGTGTATCTCTTACAGCCCCGCCCTGCAGCTTCCTTCACCATGCCAACCTTCCCGGACACGCCCCCTGTCATGTGACGTCACCTGGTTCATGCCCGCGTTGACGAATAGGAGTGAGGGGTCCCCCCGGGGGCGGACGGCGGAGGACGGGACGTGTCGGTGGCCGTGTCTCTCCTCGAAGTACCGGAGGAAGGTGCTGCGGATGGCGGCGGAGCTCGGCGGAGAGGACAGGCGGCGGCGGACGGACAGCCAGGCGGAGGAGACTCGGAGCAACCGGCAGGGAGCCGCCATCTTGGGACTGGCGAGGGGGAGGGCGCATGCGCAGAACGCTGGATAGTGATTGGAGGAGGAGGAGTTTGTACTGAACAACTTTATTGTAAATGTTCAATATGTCCGGAGACAATTCTACAGAGCGGGCTGAGCTGTCACCTTCTATATATATAATGTGTGAGAGGAACTCCTCCTTCCCAGTCACATGACCAGCAACCAACCAATCACATTACACCTTCCATATCCAAACTAAATACTCACCACATGGGAGAGGGGTAATATATGGAGGATTGACCGGAGGAAGACTTGCCATCCTCCAGAGTTCTGATCAGGACCTCCATTGTTTTGTTTTTTTTAAATAATTTATTTATATTTTTTTATTTATATTTTTTGTATAGTTATTATTTTTGTGTGTTTATAATTTTTTTAAAGTTTTTGTATCTATTTATATATTGTTTTATGTTTTAGTGTGTGTGTGTGTGTGTATATCTATATATAAAAAAATTGTGTATTTAGATTTTTTTTTTTTACGTATTTATCTTTTTTTTTTATACTTTAGTATATTTAGATTTTTGTATTTTTTTCAGGTTTATTTTATATTTTCGTGTATCTGTATTATTTTTTTTGAGTATTTATATATTGTTTTAGTGTATGTGTGTGTATATATATATATATATATAACGGAAAATTTCTATCAAATACTTACCGTAATTTTCCTTTCCTGATGGACTCCATGGCAGCCTACGTGTGGGTTAATCCCGCCCCTCATACCTCATAGGACCCTTCTCCCATAAATCTTTGCTCTGGGCCAGAGGCCGTGTTCCATAATTTAGCCTACTCCAGCCACTGGGAGGGAACTCCTGCTGCCATGGAGTCCATCAGGAAAGGAAAATTACGGTAAGTATTTGATATAAATTTTCCGTTTTCCTGACAGACTCCATGGCAGCCTACGTGTGGGAAATAACTAGCCATACACACCCGGGTGGGCAGAGTGCTGGACAAAAGAAAAAAGGTTTAATTGGCACCATCAACAGACAAGATACGTAAACCACTACGCAGTAGTGTGCCATGAACGTGTTAATTGAAGACCACAAGGCCACCTTACAAATAACTTCTGGAGGCACGTGACGTGATGCCGCCCATGATGAAGACACTTCTAGTTGAGTGAGCAGTCACCGCTTCTGGAGGCGCCAAGCCCTTGGCTTTATAGGCCCACTGAATGGCCTGAACAATCCATGCTCCGATAGATCTGGAAGAGGCACGCATTCCCTTATACTTCCTGTGAAAAGAACGAGCAGCTGGTCGGTCTGACGGAAAGAAGCTGTAGCTTCATGATACTGACTCAGAGCTTTTCCAACATCTAAGGGATAAACACTGGAATCCTTGGTAGATCTGAACGTTGGAAGAGCAATCTCCTGATTGTCATGAAACACAGATGCCACTTTGGGGTTTGAACCCAACATAGGAATTAAAAAGTTTAGAAATGGCCCCTTGCAGCCCTGAGAGCTGATTTCAGAGACCCTCTTGGCCGATGTTATAGCCACCAAGAAGACAACTATTAGAGAGAGTCATTTGACAGAAGATTGATCTTCATGTTCCAACTCTCTACCCAAGAAAAAATCCAGGACAAGGGGAAGATCCCAATTAGAAAAACTTGGCTCTGAGGTCTGAGCCTTATTGCTCCTCTGAAAAACTACTGAGTAAGAGGGTGTCTAGCCCAGGAAACACCCGTAAAGGCAGAGATTACAGCAATTTGGACTCGCAGCGAGCTGACTGACAATGAGAGATCCAATCCTGATTGTAAGAAGCCCAGGATATCATGTATCTTTGGGTTATTGCAAGAACCTGCAGTGGAAGAGGTGTAATCTGAAAACTTTTTCCAAATCCTCTGGTAGACCCTGTTGGTGCCTGTTCTTCTGGCATTTAATATTGTGGAGATGGCCCTACTTGGACAGCCTAGGGCCTCCAACCTTCCCCTCTCAAGAACCAGATCATCAGATGTAGATGGGGCCGGGCATGGATGTAGAAATGCCCCTTGTGATAGGAGATCTGGTCTGGAGGGTAGAGGAACTGGGTCCCGGAAGCTGAGTTGCATCAGCAGTGGAAACCATGGCTTGTTTGGCCAGTACGGGACTATTGCCACTATCTCTGCTTCTTCCATCCTGAGCCTCGACAAAAAATGGAGAATGACAGGAATCGGGGGAAAGGCATAGGCCCTGTGGAACCGCCAATGGTCTGTCAGAGCATCTACCCAAAAGCCTGGGGATACCAAGACCTCGTGTAGTATCTCTCTAGTCTGAAGTTGCATGGGGAGGCAAACAAGTCTACTTCCGGAATGACTCCCAGGGACAGGACCCACCTGAAGACTTCGGGGGGGAAGTCCACTCGTTGTCCAGAGAAACTCAACAGAAAATCTGCCTGAACGTTCGGGACTCCAGGGAGATAGACAGCTGTCAGGTTGGCCAGGTTTTTCTGGGCCCAGATCATGATGGGCTCTATTTCCTTTGACAGGGAGAGTCTGCGAGTACCCCCCTGTCTCTTGATGTATGCGACTGCCGTTGTGTTGTCCAGTCTTAGGAGGACTGAGTCTCCTGCTGTTAAGTGGTGAAAGGCCTGCAGAGCGCAGAACGCTGCCCGGAGTTCCAGAACATTGGAGACTATCCTGTGAGAGGGAAAATTCCATATGCCTTGGGCTACTTCTGTCAGCCCCTGTTGCTGGCATCTGTAGTGATGGTGACCCAAGACACAGGTGCGATGGACTGACAATTGAGGAGGTTCCTCTGTTGTAGCCACCAAGGAAAGCTCTCCCGCATGGATGAGGTTATTTGGATAAAGTGATCCCGAAGCCCTGGATTATACTGCTGGAGGAAACCCTTCTGGAAGGGCCGCATTTTCCACTGAGCCCACTTTACCATGGGTGTCGTTGCCACCATGGTACCAATGATCTTTAGGCATTGAGAGGCTTGGAGATGAGGACGACATTGCAAGCCAAACTCTGTCCCGGATCACTGGGATTTTTCCAGGGGTAACAAGATGGTGCTCTTGATAGCGTTGAAGTGTGCCCCGAGGAATACCAGGGACTGCGTAGGATCCAGATGGCTCTTTTCCAGATTCAGAAGCCAACCAAACTCGAGTAGAGTGGAGATGACCTGGGATCTGTGGATTAGCAACTGCTCCTTGTCCCGAGACAACAGCAGGTCGTCTAGATAGTGATACAAACGGATACCTCTGGTCCTGATCAGAGCCACGACAGCCAACAAGTTTTGAAAACACACGAGGCGATGTAAGCCCGAAGGGGAGACAGGTAAACTGCAGACGGATTTGATCGACAGCAAAGCGAAGGTATTTCTGGAATTCTGACGCTATCGGAACATGGAAGTAGGCGTCCTTCAGGTCTATAGAGACAAGCCAATCGTCTGGTTGGATTGCTTGACTGATCATGAGTAGTGTCTCCATCTTGAACTTCTCCTTCTAGATAAAAGAATTCAACTGGGTTAGGTCTATAACTGGCCTCCAGGAGACGTTTTGTTTTCAACACCATGAAGAGGGGCGAGTAGACCCCTTAAAACATTTTGTCATCTGGAACTGGAATTGCAGCGCCCTGAGCCACAAGAGAGACAGGAGAATTCGCTTTTTCTCTTCCGAGAGAGGCAAGGATGCCGACTCGCTCTGTTTTAGGCAGGTGAAATATCATAAAGACTTAGGGGATTCTTGTCCACCGGAAGATGCCCCTTTTGAAAACTTCTGGCCTGAAGGCTGTTTTTTTCTTCCAGGTCTTTTTGAACTCACGGCCAGGCCTATAGTAGCGAGCATTCCTTGCTCGATCTGAACTTTGCCTGGGCTGTGTTCTCTTCTGGTTTAGCAGACGGCGATCCTGGGGAAGGAACCCCGACTTGCCCCCTGTGGCACGGGTGATGGCACTGTCCGATATGTTCCTAAAGAGGGACGAACCCCCAAATAGAATCCTGCACCATGCCTGCTTGGAGGCAGGGTGAGCTACCCATGGGCGCAGCCACAAGGCATGCTTAACCGTGACAGATGTCAGCATGATCCGAGCCACCAGGCGAATTATGTCTAGGGAAGCCCCACGAGCAAAGCCAACGTCAACCTTAGCCCATGAATAGGTGAGCTCCTGGCCAGTTCTTCCGAGATGCTCCTCAGAGAAGCATCTACGTCATCTGCCCAGACTTCAATCGCTTTAGAAAGGGCTGCGAGAGCTAGAGCTGGTTTGCAGGTCATACCCGCTGTAATGTAGATCCGCTTGAGGGCGGTATAAATTTTCCACTCCAGGCAATTCCTAAAGGAAACAGTATCCTCCAATGGGAGTGTGACATGCCTCACCATCCTCATTAGGGCTGAGTCAATGAGAGGAGCCGACTCCAGGTGTTTTACATCCTTGCTTTTAAATGGGTACATTTTTGATACCTTCATTAACAGGCAATTCTTCCTTTCAACACCACCCCATTCGTCGGTAATTATTGCGCTGAGTTCACCCAAAAAGGAGAAATTAGGGTGTTCTTTTTTGAGGTGTTTAAAATATTTCCTCTGTTTGGAGGGTGCCTCCACTGGCTCTTCCATCTCAAAGCTTCTTTGACAGCTTTTGACCAGCTGTGGTACTAGGGCAAATTCAAAACCTGCACCAGGGTCATCTACCTCCACCTCACTGTCTGAGGCTTCAATTGAGGAATGGCTCGGCTGTGAAGGGCCTGGAGCCTTGAGATCATCCCTAATAGGGACTGACATAGTGTCACCAGCAGGGTTGTGGGTATGACCAGAATCCCCTTTACTCAGGGACTCACGGACCACCTTTCTGACCAGTGCTTCCACTTGTTGGTCTCCACCCTCTCTTTCTTATGCGACTTTAGAAAAGCATCGCTCGCAGAGCGATTTGCCTTTAGGAACCTGGGCCCCGCATACCCAGCAGGCTTTCCTCACAGAGCGGCTGGAGTGGCGATGAGAGTGACGCCCAGAGGTGGTTTTAGACTCCTATCTGTGGTACCTAGATCTAAAGGAAGATCTGACGTCTGTACCTTGAAGAGGAGTGGCAACGTTGAGACTTAGGATGGTCTTTGCCGTGCTTTGGTGTTCAGACCTAGAAGAGCTGAGTGAAAAAGAAAGGGTTAAGAGCTCCTGAATGAGTGAACCCAAGCATCACAGGTAGAAAATAAATAAATCCTACCTGCAGCGCAAGGGTTGGCCACAAGAGGGCGGTGACAGATCCATGGCAAGGCAGTTTGAAAGTGAAATGAATCATTAAAACCTTATGAGAAACAGGAGTGACAACAGGCATGAGAGAGCACATAACAAAACATAGCCAGCACCCAGGGAGCCTGCAGCAAACAATTTACCTTGTAAACCAGAGCCCAGTGCCTGGGAAAATACTGCATAAGCCTGCAAGTCATCCCAAGTAATAGCTGCTTTGACAGCTATTTAAATCTGCCACCGTTAACGATGTCACCGCCCCATAGCGGTTGCCATCCGGTGGCGGCCAATCGCACGCGCGACCGCCGCCGCCATTTTGGCGAAACTGCGCCTGCACGAACCAAGCACGGAATCTTCGTTCGCAGCTTGCGGATGCGCAGCGACTTCCTGAAACCGCGAGCTGGAACGCAGCTGCGCTCCAGCCGCCGTGGCCACTTACTGGAGCTTGATAGAAAATAAGGAGACACACAAAACACAGAGATACGGCTGCCATATAAAAGGAATATCTTTGTACATTACCACCACCACGGCACGATCCGGACCAGAACCTGGGACTGGGGAGCTGTTCGCTCGACCCACCGCACGATCGGGCGTTTACAAAGCCTCCCGCTAATAGCTGGGACGTTTGGCCATATTGCCGCTTGCCTGCCAATGGCCAGGTTAGTAAGCTCTTCATGGTATCACATCATATCGCCCATGTCCACCTGCTAATAGCTAGGATTGCTGGACTGCAGAGAGGATCACCGCTAACCACCAACGTATCGCCGTGCACACCGCCAGGCCTGGATTACAGGAAAACTTCATGAAAAGGTAAGACTATATCTTGGTCCTAGGAGGAGGACAAAAAAAGGAACACGGCCTCTGGCCCAGAGCAAAGATTTATGGGAGAAGGGTCCTATGAGGTATGAGGGGCGGGATTAACCCACACGTAGGCTGCCATGGAGTCTGTCAGGAAATAAAAATTTGTGTATTTAGATATATTTTTTTTTTATATATTGTTTTTCACGTATTTTTTTTATACTTTAGTATATTTATATTTTTGTATTATTATTTTTTTGGTTTATTTTATATTTTCGTGTATCTATAATTTTTTTGAGTATTTATATATTGTTTTAGTGTGTGTGTGTGTGTGTATATGTGTATATATTGTGAGGGGGTTAGCTCGGCAGCGGGTGTGTGTGACCCCCGGGATGGGCTCCCCACACAAAACAGGCCCAGCAAACGGAGGTTGTGGTTTTCAAAATCAAAAAGGTGCGGTTTATTTTCTATTTACAGTGACAAAACACAGCAAAGCAAAAAGAAACATAACCAAAATAAATCCTGGTCAAGTTGACCTCTGACTAAACATACAGGTTTCCTAACTAACAACTGGGATCAGCCTAGTGCTGTCCTAGTCCCTAAGTCCCTGGTTTTAAATGTCCAAGCAAATAGCCACACAGGCTTTGTCTCACCGCACAGGGGTTCACTCTCCCTAGACAGTCCACACAGGTCTGGTTCCAGGCATGAGCTAACATCTAATGAAGCTGGGAGTTCTTATAGAGGCCTAAATGAGCTGACAAGCTTCAGCTGGTCTCATCAACTCCCTGTCTGCACGACGCCCAGCCCTCTCCCTAGAGGTATGAGTCATCCATGAGCCCACTAGCCTTATACAACTCTCCACCTAGTTGTATAAGTCGGCGTAAAGCCTGAATCTGGGCGAAATATATCTACCCCCCTGGATGCAACCAGGTGACTTTACCTTCCTGCTGTCACATACCCCCCCCCTCTTGTTTTAACCTCAGGGTTGGAACACCAGCAATCAGGCATTCATGTACTCGAGACAAAGCATCCACATTCCCCATTTGAACGCCAGGGCGATGCTTTACTGTGAAGTTGAATTCCTGTGGGGCCAGGAACCACCTATTCACTCTTCTATTTGTTTCCTTGTTTTGAGCCATCCACTTTAACGGAGCGTGATCCGTAACCATGTCAAAGTGCCTACCTAGCAGGTAGTACCGAAGGGAATCTAGAGCCCACTTCACCGCTAAACACTCCTTTTCAACGGTGGCGTAATTTACCTCATGGGACTTCAACTTCCTGCTGAGGTAAATGACTGGGTGCTCTTCCCCGTTCCAGACCTGGGACAATACTGCTCCTAACCCCACATCTGACGCATCACTTTGTACGACAAAGTCTTTAGAGAAGTCGGGTGAGTACAACACTGGCTGGCTACATAAGGCTTGTTTCAAGAATTGGAATGCTGCCTCAGCCTCGGGGGTCCATTTAATCATGACCGACCCTTTCCCCTTCGTCAGGTTGGTTAGGGGCACAGCCTTAGAAGCAAAGTGGGGAATGAATCGCCGATAATACCCAGCGATTCCCAGAAAGGCTCGTACCTGCTTCTTGCTGTTGGGACGTGGCCAACTCTGGATGGCCTCGACTTTGTTGAGTTGGGGTTTTATTACTCCCCTCCCAATGGTGTACCCAAGATATTTGGCCTCCTCCTGCCCAATGGTACACTTCTTGGGGTTAGCCGTAAACCCCGCTTCCCGAACAGAGTCCAGGACTGCTTGCACTTTTGGCAGATGTGAGGCCCAATCTGTGCTATGGACAATTACGTCATCCAGGTAAGCCGCAGCATACTTCCGATGGGGCCTCAGCATCTGGTCCATTTTCCGCTGGAATGTGGCCAGCGCATTCTGTAACCCGAACGGCATTCTTTTATATTGGAACGCCCCGTCTGGGGTTACAAATGCGGTTTTCTCTTTGGCCGACTTGGCCAGGGGGATTTGCCAATACCCTTTTGTGAGGTCAAGAGTCGTCATGTATCGGGCTGTTCCCAGCCGGTCGATCAACTCATCTATACGTGGCATGGGGTAGGTGTCAAATTTTGTAACTTTGTTCAACTGACGAAAATCGTTACAAAATCGCCAGCTCCCATCCGGTTTAGGCACCAACACAATGGGACTAGACCAATCACTTTGGGACTCCTCTATCACCCCTAAGTTCAGCATTTTCTGTACTTCCTCCCGTATTGCCTCCCGTCGGGCCTCTGGGATCCGATAGGGTTTTAACTTCACCCTTTCACCGGGCGGGGTAATAATATCATGCTCTACCCCAGATGTTTGTCCCGGCAGCTCAGAGAACACCTCCTTGTTGCGAAGCACAAACTCCTTAACCTCCTGTTGTTGGGGTTGTGACAAGGTGGCTGCTATTCCAACCTCCGGAATCACGCAACCAGTTTGAGCTGGTGACCAAGTGTCTGCGACTAGGGACTCTCTATCCCTCCAGGCTTTCAACAGATTAACGTGATAGATCTGTTCGGGCTTTCGCCTTCCTGGTTGTCTGACCTTGTAATTCACTTCGCTCACTTTTTCCATTATCTCGTAGGGGCCTTGCCATTTGGCAAGGAATTTACTTTCAACCGTAGGGACAAGTACCAATATCCTATCCCCCGGGGAAAAGGTACGGGTCTTGGCTCCACGGTTGTACACTCTCTGCTGTGCCAACTGCGCTTGGGCCAAATGTTCCTTCACGATGGGCATTACCTGTGCAATTCGATCTTGCATCAGGGCGACATGCTCAATCACACTCCTGTGGGGAGAACTCTCACTTTCCCAAGTTTCCTTGGCAATATCCAACAGCCCTCTTGGGTGTCTCCCATACAGTAACTCAAAGGGGGAGAATCCCGTAGAGGATTGGGGCACCTCCCTAATAGCAAACATCACATAAGGAAGTAAACAGTCCCAATCCTTTCCATCTCTATCCACCACTTTCTTCAACATTTGTTTTAGGGTTTTGTTGAATCTTTCAACCAGCCCATCGGTTTGGGGGTGATACACAGACGTACGCAATTGCGTCACTTTGAACAATTTACACAGCTCTTTCATAACCCGGGACATAAAGGGTGTACCTTGGTCCGTAAGCAGTTCTTTACAAATACCCACCCGGCTAAAAACAAGAGATAGCTCTTTGGCTATGGTTTTGGCCGAGGTATTTCGGAGAGGGATCGCTTCTGGATAACGGGTGGCATAGTCCATTATAACTAATATGTACTGGTGCCCCCTAGCGGACTTGATTATAGGACCTACCAAATCCATGGCGATCCTCTCAAACGGGACCTCAATGATGGGTAGAGGGACCAGCGGGCTACGGAAATGTGGCATCGGGGCCAACCTCTGACACACAGGGCAGGAGGAACAATAATTTTCTACGTCCTTCATCACCCCCGGCCAATAGAATCTCTGTAATACCCTCTCTCGGGTTTTCTCTGTCCCCAGATGACCTCCAAGAATGTGCCCATGGGCCAACTCCAACACCAACTTCCTGTAAGGTTTGGGCACCACAAGCTGCTCAACGGTTTCTTCTGCCCTTTTTGCCACCCGATACAGTAGGTCCTTCTCTACGCTGAAGTATGGGTAAGTGCAGGTATTATCTGGGTTCACTAACTCGCCATCTATTTTCACTACGTTTTCCCGTGCCTTTATTAGGGCGGGGTCTTTCAACTGTTCTGTGGCAAAGTTTTCCCTGTGAACCTCAAGATCAGAAAACTCCACAGACGGTAGGTTTTCGTCTGAGGAGGTGGGCTCCTCTCCAGTTTCTTGAGTCTCCCCTGCCAATACTGATAAGGGAAATTCCGGAGAGTCCTCACCACTCTCAGGGGAGTTCTGGCTATCACATTCCTGGTACATAGGGGCACCAGTGAGGGGCTCAGGATCATCCCACAGTTCCCAGAACTTCGGAAAATCCCTTCCCACAATGGCGTCATGCGGTAACTGAGATACTAAGCCCACTGGATGAGAGAGGGTACCTTTGGGGGTCTCGAAACACACTGTAGTCACTGGATACTCTCGGGTGTCCCCATGCACACAAATAACAGCTACCTTGCTATTCCCAGAGACCTCTGTTTTAACTAACTCAGCCTTTATCAGGGTCACAAGGCTACCCGAATCCAGCAATACCACAACATTTCTACCATTAACACACATTTTGCATAAATGTTTCTCAGTTCCTCGAATGGCAGTGCATGCGACTGTCGCACACAGCGACTGACGTCTGCCCGTCAGAAAGTCACACTGCATGGGTTCCTCCACAACCGGGCAATTGGCTGCAATATGTCCCGCTTGCCGGCAGCGGTAGCAAACGATCCTTCTTGCCGCCTCTTGAGCCGCTGATTTCCCAGGCTGTTCTCGCCAAACTTGGGGTAGAGCTCCCACCCTCTCACTCTCTCCACCCTCACCCCTTGGAATCCTCTTATCCGCCCCTGGGGATGGTCTGGTCTTAGGGTGGAAAGTCCGAGTGTCTCTGGAAGAGGCCGTCAGGTTCTCTGTAGCCAAGTATTTCTCCACACGATCCACAAGACCATCGGCCGTCTCTGGGTCTCCATGGCTTACCCACTTTTGGATGGCAGTAGGAAGAGCTCTCAAAAACCGATCCATTACAACACGTTCCACAATCTTTGGTGCGGACAAAGTCTCTGGCTGTAGCCACTTTCTGCTCAGGTGAATGAGATCATACATTTGAGACCTGGGGGGTTTTCCAAGCTGGAAAGTCCAGTTATGCACACGCTGAGCCCGGACAGCCTGGGTGACACCCAGCCTTGCCAATATTTCAGCTTTTAGCATCACATAGTCTTTTGCTTGGTTAGGCTCTAGGTCATAGTAAGCTTTCTGCGATTCACCAGTTAACAGAGGAGCCACCAGTCCAGCCCACTGCTCCTCAGGCCACTTTTCTCTTTCAGCGGTCCTTTCAAATGTGGTCAAAAATACCTCTGGATCATCCTCTCCAGTCATTTTCGTCAATAAACGACTCACCCCAAAGGACGCGGTATTAGTGGGACGGCTTTCCTCACTGGTCTGCGGACGTTGCTGCATTACTGCTTCCATCTGTTGTTGTAGTCTCTGCTCTTGCTTCTGCAACAGGTCTATGAAGCGGGCCTCAGATTGCTGCTGGGCTCGTTGCTGAGCCTCCAGACTCTGTTGCAAAGTTGCGTTTGTCTGCTGCTGGGCTGCAAGGCTCTGTTGATGAGCTTGCTGCTGGGCTGCAAAGTTCTGTTGTTGAGCTGCAAGGCTCTGTTGATGAGCTGCAAGGCTCTTTTGCAAACCTGCATTTGTCTGCTGTTGATTGGCATTTGCTAGAGCCAGCTGCTTCAGTATCTCCTCCATGCTGGCTTAAAAAAAAACTGCCCGCATTCTCCACCAACTGTGAGGGGGTTAGCTCGGCAGCGGGTGTGTGTGACCCCCGGGATGGGCTCCCCACACAAAACAGGCCCAGCAAACGGAGGTTGTGGTTTTCAAAATCAAAAAGGTGCGGTTTATTTTCTATTTACAGTGACAAAACACAGCAAAGCAAAAAGAAACATAACCAAAATAAATCCTGGTCAAGTTGACCTCTGACTAAACATACAGGTTTCCTAACTAACAACTGGGATCAGCCTAGTGCTGTCCTAGTCCCTAAGTCCCTGGTTTTAAATGTCCAAGCAAATAGCCACACAGGCTTTGTCTCACCACACAGGGGTTCACTCTCCCTAGACAGTCCACACAGGTCTGGTTCCAGGCATGAGCTAACATCTAATGAAGCTGGGAGTTCTTATAGAGGCCTAAATGAGCTGACAAGCTTCAGCTGGTCTCATCAACTCCCTGTCTGCACGACGCCCAGCCCTCTCCCTAGAGGTATGAGTCATCCATGAGCCCACTAGCCTTATACAACTCTCCACCTAGTTGTATAAGTCGGCGTAAAGCCTGAATCTGGGCGAAATATATCTACCCCCCTGGATGCAACCAGGTGACTTTACCTTCCTGCTGTCACAATATATATATATATATATATATATATATATATATATATATATATATATATATATATTAAAAATTGTGTATTTATATATATTTTTTTATATATATATTTTTCATGTATTTATTAGTTTTTTTATACTTTAGTATTATTATATTTTTGTATTTTATATTTATTTATTTTCATATCTAATGTTTAATAAAAAGCAGAACCTTCACTTTCTCAATCAATAAAGGATTGTTATTCCTCACGCTGCTTTCATCAGTAAATAGATAGGAAAGTAGATGATAAATATATATATATACAGGTATATATTTTTTTTTATATACTTTTTTTTTTTTTTTTGCATTTCCTCAGTGACTATGATGTCATACATCCCAGGAGTCTTTAGAAGAGGGGGAGGGGTTTTCTCAGCTAAGCCACACCCTCCTGACTGCATGCCTGGCCTACGGGGGACAAGGATTCCAGGAAGTAAATGGTAGAGGAGTCACCTGCCCTTACTCAAGATGGCCGCAGCCACTAAATGATTTCCCAACAAAATAAAAAGATGGATGGGGAGAGTTTGCTGTGTATATGAAATAGCGAGTTTTTTCGGTTTGCAGCGCTCAGATGTCGGGAACTTCCACTTTAAGCGTTTTATGTATTTAAGACTTTTATAATTTTTTTTTTTAGTGGTTTACAGAAATAAAAAATCTGGATCAACCACAAAAAAATTCAGGATGCACTCGGCTAAAAACCAACTTTAAAAATAAAAAAATAAAAAATAATTATAAAGTTGGTTTTCAGCCGAGTGCATCCTGAATGTTTTGCGGTTAATCCAGAATTTTTATTTCCGTAAACCAATTAAAAAAAAAAAAAAAAAAGTGCCAATAATGGCTGAAAATAAATTCATAATTATTTAAATTCAAGATGTTAATTAAAAAAGTTGAATACAAAATATAATTATTTATTTATTTTTTTTAAAAATATTTCCTGACAGACTCCATGGCAGCCTACGTGTGGGTTAATCCCGCCCCTCATACCTCATAGGACCCTTCTCCCATAAATCTTTGCTCTGGGCCAGAGGCCGTGTTCCTTTTTTTGTCCTCCTCCTAGGACCAAGATATAGTCTTACCTTTTCATGAAGTTTTCCTGTAATCCAGGCCTGGCGGTGTGCACGGCGATACGTTGGTGGTTAGCGGTGATCCTCTCTGCAGTCCAGCAATCCTAGCTATTAGCAGGTGGACATGGGCGATATGATGTGATACCATGAAGAGCTTACTAACCTGGCCATTGGCAGGCAAGCGGCAATATGGCCAAACGTCCCAGCTATTAGCGGGAGGCTTTGTAAACGCCCGATCGTGCGGTGGGTCGAGCGAACAGCTCCCCAGTCCCAGGTTCTGGTCCGGATCGTGCCGTGGTGGTGGTAATGTACAAAGATATTCCTTTTATATGGCAGCCGTATCTCTGTGTTTTGTGTGTCTCCTTATTTTCTATCAAGCTCCAGTAAGTGGCCACGGCGGCTGGAGCGCAGCTGCGTTCCAGCTCGCGGTTTCAGGAAGTCGCTGCGCATCCGCAAGCTGCGAACGAAGATTCCGTGCTTGGTTCGTGCAGGCGCAGTTTCGCCAAAATGGCGGCGGCGGTCGCGCGTGCGATTGGCCGCCACCGGATGGCAACCGCTATGGGGCGGTGACATCGTTAACGGTGGCAGATTTAAATAGCTGTCAAAGCAGCTATTACTTGGGATGACTTGCAGGCTTATGCAGTATTTTCCCAGGCACTGGGCTCTGGTTTACAAGGTAAATTGTTTGCTGCAGGCTCCCTGGGTGCTGGCTATGTTTTGTTATGTGCTCTCTCATGCCTGTTGTCACTCCTGTTTCTCATAAGGTTTTAATGATTCATTTCACTTTCAAACTGCCTTGCCATGGATCTGTCACCACCCTCTTGTGGCCAACCCTTGCGCTGCAGGTAGGATTTATTTATTTTCTACCTGTGATGCTTGGGTTCACTCATTCAGGAGCTCTTAACCCTTTCTTTTTCACTCAGCTCTTCTAGGTCTGAACACCAAAGCACGGCAAAGACCATCCTAAGTCTCAACGTTGTCACTCCTCTTCAAGGTCCAGACGTCAGATCTTCCTTTAGATCTAGGTACCACAGATAGGAGTCTAAAACCACCTCTGGGCGTCACTCTCATCGCCACTCCAGCCGCTCTGTGAGGAAAGCCTGCTGGGTATGCGGGGCCCAGGTTCCTAAAGGCAAATCGCTCTGCAAGCGATGCTTTTCTAAAGTCGCATAAGAAAGAGAGGTTGGAGACCAACAAGTGGAAGCACTGGTCAGAAAGGTGGTCCGTGAGTCCCTGAGTAAAGGGGATTCTGGTCATACCCACAACCCTGCTGGCGACACTATGTCAGTCCCTATTAGGGATGATCTCAAGGCTCCAGGCCCTTCACAGCCGAGCCATTCCTCAATTGAAGCCTCAGACAGTGAGGTGGAGGTAGATGACCCTGGTGCAGGTTTTGAATTTGCCCTAGTACCACAGCTGGTCAAAAGCTGTCAAAGAAGCTTTGAGATGGAAGAGCCAGTGGAGGCACCCTCCAAACAGAGGAAATATTTTAAACACCTCAAAAAAGAACACCCTAATTTCTCCTTTTTGGGTGAACTCAGCGCAATAATTACCGACAAATGGGGTGGTGTTGAAAGGAAGAATTGCCTGTTAATGAAGGTATCAAAAATGTACCCATTTAAAAGCAAGGATGTAAAACACCTGGAGTCGGCTCCTCTCATTGACTCAGCCCTAATGAGGATGGTGAGGCACGTCACACTCCCATTGGAGGATACTGTTTCCTTTAGGGATTGCCTGGAGTGGAAAATTTATACCGACCTCAAGCAGATCTACATTACAGCGGGTATGACCTGCAAACCAGCTCTAGCTCTCGCAGCCCTTTCTAAAGCGATGGAAGTCTGGACAGACGACGTAGATGCTTCTCTGAGGAGCATCTCGGAAGAACTGGCCAGGAGCTCACCTATTCATGGGCTAAGGTTGACGTTGGCTTTTCTCGTGGGGCTTTCCTAGACATAATTCGCCTGGTGGCTCGGATCATGCTGACATCTGTCACGGCTAAGCGTGCCTTGTGGCTGCGCCCATGGGTAGCTCACCCTGCCTCCAAGCAGGCATGGTGCAGGATTCTATTTGGGGGTTCGTCCCTCTTTAGGAACATATCGGACAGTGCCATCACCCGTGCCACAGGGGGCAAGTCGGGGTTCCTTCCCCAGGATCGCCGTCTGCTAAACCAGAAGAGAACACAGCCCAGGCAAAGTTCAGATCGAGCAAGGAATGCTCGCTACTATAGGCCTGGCCGTGAGTTCAAAAAGACCTGGAAGAAAAAAACAGCCTTCAGGCCAGAAGTTTTCAAAAGGGGCATCTTCCGGTGGACAAGAATCCCCTAAGTCTTTATGATATTTCACCTGCCTAAAACAGAGCGAGTCGGCATCCTTGCCTCTCTCGGAAGAGAAAAAGCGAATTCTCCTGTCTCTCTTGTGGCTCAGGGCGCTGCAATTCCAGTTCCAGATGACAAAAGGTTTTAAGGGGTCTACTCGCCCCTCTTCATGGTGTTGAAGAAAAACGTCTCCTGGAGGCCAGTTATAGACCTAACCCAGTTGAATTCTTTTATCTAGAAGGAGAAGTTCAAGATGGAGACACTACTCATGATCAGTCAAGCAATCCAACCAGACGATTGGCTTGTCTCTATAGACCTGAAGGACGCCTACTTCCATGTTCCGATAGCGTCAGAATTCCAGAAATACCTTCGCTTTGCTGTCGATCAAATCCGTCTGCAGTTTACCTGTCTCCCCTTCGGGCTTACAACATCGCCTCGTGTGTTTTCAAAACTTGTTGGCTGTCGTGGCTCTGATCAGGACCAGAGGTATCCGTTTGTATCACTATCTAGACGACCTGCTGTTGTCTCGGGACAAGGAGCAGTTGCTAATCCACAGATCCCAGGTCATCTCCACTCTACTCGAGTTTGGTTGGCTTCTGAATCTGGAAAAGAGCCATCTGGATCCTACGCAGTCCCTGGTATTCCTCGGGGCACACTTCAACGCTATCAAGAGCACCATCTTGTTACCCCTGGAAAAATCCCAGTGATCCGGGACAGAGTTTGGCTTGCAATGTCGTTCTCATCTCCAAGCCTCCCAATGCCTAAAGTTCGTTGCCACCATGGTGGCAACAACACCCATGGTAAAGTGGGCTCAGTGGAAAATGCGGCCCTTCCAGAAGGGTTTCCTCCAGCAGTATAATCCAGGGCTTCGGGATCATTTTATCCAAATAACCTCATCCATGCGGGAGAGCTTTCCTTGGTGGCTACAACAGAGGAACCTCCTCAATTGTCACTCCATCGCACCTGTGTCTTGGGTCACCATCACTACAGATGCCAGCAACAGGGGCTGACAGAAGTAGCCCAAGGCATATGGAATTTTCCCTCTCACAGGATAGTCTCCAATGTTCTGGAACTCCGGGCAGCGTTCTGCGCTCTGCAGGCCTTTCACCACTTAACAGCAGGAGACTCAGTCCTCCTAAGACTGGACAACACAACGGCAGTCGCATACATCAAGAGACAGGGGGGTACTCGCAGACTCTCCCTGTCAAAGGAAATAGAGCCCATCATGATCTGGGCCCAGAAAAACCTGGCCAACCTGACAGCTGTCTATCTCCCTGGAGTCCCGAACGTTCAGGCAGATTTTCTGTTGAGTTTCTCTGGACAACGAGTGGACTTCCCCCCCGAAGTCTTCAGGTGGGTCCTGTCCCTGGGAGTCATTCCGGAAGTAGACTTGTTTGCCTCCCCATGCAACTTCAGACTAGAGAGATACTACACGAGGTCTTGGTATCCCCAGGCTTTTGGGTAGATGCTCTGACAGACCATTGGCGGTTCCACAGGGCCTATGCCTTTCCCCCGATTCCTGTCATTCTCCATTTTTTGTCGAGGCTCAGGATGGAAGAAGCAGAGATAGTGGCAATAGTCCCGTACTGGCCAAACAAGCCATGGTTTCCACTGCTGATGCAACTCAGCTTCCGGGACCCAGTTCCTCTACCCTCCAGACCAGATCTCCTATCACAAGGGGCATTTCTACATCCATGCCCGGCCCCATCTACATCTGATGATCTGGTTCTTGAGAGGGGAAGGTTGGAGGCCCTAGGCTGTCCAAGTAGGGCCATCTCCACAATATTAAATGCCAGAAGAACAGGCACCAACAGGGTCTACCAGAGGATTTGGAAAAAGTTTTCAGATTACACCTCTTCCACTGCAGGTTCTTGCAATAACCCAAAGATACATGATATCCTGGGCTTCTTACAATCAGGATTGGATCTCTCATTGTCAGTCAGCTCGCTGCGAGTCCAAATTGCTGTAATCTCTGCCTTTACGGGTGTTTCCTGGGCTAGACACCCTCTTACTCAGTAGTTTTTCAGAGGAGCAATAAGGCTCAGACCTCAGAGCCAAGTTTTTCTAATTGGGATCTTCCCCTTGTCCTGGATTTTTTCTTGGGTAGAGAGTTGGAACATGAAGATCAATCTTCTGTCAAATGACTCTCTAATAGTTGTCTTCTTGGTGGCTATAACATCGGCCAAGAGGGTCTCTGAAATCAGCTCTCAGGGCTGCAAGGGGCCATTTCTAAACTTTTTAATTCCTATGTTGGGTTCAAACCCCAAAGTGGCATCTGTGTTTCATGACAATCAGGAGATTGCTCTTCCAACGTTCAGATCTACCAAGGATTCCAGTGTTTATCCCTTAGATGTTGGAAAAGCTCTGAGTCAGTATCATGAAGCTACAGCTTCTTTCCGTCAGACCGACCAGCTGCTCGTTCTTTTCACAGAAAGTATAAGGGAATGCGTGCCTCTTCCAGATCTATCGGAGCAGGGATTGTTCAGGCCATTCAGTGGGCCTATAAAGCCAAGGGCTTGGCGCCTCCAGAAGCGGTGACTGCTCACTCAACTAGAAGTGTCTTCATCATGGGCGGCATCACGTCACGTGCCTCCAGAAGTTATTTGTAAGGTGGCATTGTGGTCTTCAATTAACACGTTCATGGCACACTACTGCGTAGTGGTTTACGTATCTTGTCTGTTGATGGTGCCAATTAAACCTTTTTTCTTTTGTCCAGCACTCTGCCCACCCGGGTGTGTATGGCTAGTTATTTCCCACACGTAGGCTGCCATGGAGTCCATCAGGAAAGGAAAATTACGGTAAGTATTTGATAGAAATTTTCCGTTATATATACATATATAAAATCTTAAAAATTAAGGTCTGTTTTTGGTTTTAGGCCGAGTGGATATTAATTAAAATAGTTGAATACAAAGTATATTTATTTATTTAAAAAAAAATATATATATATATATATAAAAAAAAGAAGTGCAAAAAATGGCTAAAAATAAATTCATAATTATTTAAATTCAAGATGTTAATTAAAAAAGTTGAATACAAAATATAATTATTTAAAAAAGATATATATATATATATATATATATATATATATATATATATATATATATATCTTTTTTAAATAATTATATTTTGTATTCAACTTTTTTAATTAACATCTTGAATTTAAATAATTATGAATTTATTTTTAGCCATTTTTTGCACTTCTTTTTTATTTATTTTTCTATCAGCAAAATGCAGATAACTTTATTTTCAGGTGATAATTTTCGGAGGTCGATATATCGGCCTGTCCAGAGATTTTCTCCCATATGATGTATGACGGGAAGCGCTGATCTCACACGGCGAGGGGAGGAGTTTTGTATATTGCTATTTTATTTATTTATTTTTATTTCATTTTTTGAATATGGAATATTATTTGTGCTGTCTATATTATTATTCTCCTGTATGAATTATTCGTATGTTATACTGTATATTATTTGTTTTATTTTATGATTTATTTTATGATTATTGAAAAATAAAATATTTTGAAAGAAAATATCAGATTGCTGCAGTTTGGTTTGTGGCCACTAGATGGCGTGTGTGGTCATTATTACTTTCCTATCCATTCTGATGATCTTCATCCATTGGAAGATCGGGAGGATTTTCTGACACTTTTTTTGTTTCCATGTAAAAAAAAACTCAATTTTTTTGCTAGAAAATTACTTAACAACCCCCAGGCAAAAAATTGTGATTTTTTTTTTTTTTTTTTTTACACGGAAACAAAAAGTGTCAGAAATCCTCCCAATCGTCCAATGGATGAAGATCATCAGAATGGATAGGAAAGTAATAATGACGATAGGAATGAGTAATAATATCGCCATCTAGTGGCCATAAACCAAACTGCAGCAAACTGATGTTTTTACACATTTTTTTTATTATTGTTTATTTTACTTTTTTATTTTTATTTTTTTACACTTTCTTTTTTAAAAAAATATTGTTTATTTTAGTTTTTAAGTTTTATTTTTTTACACTTTCTTTTGACATTTTTTTTATTGTTTATTTAACCTTTTTATTTTTATACACTTTCTTTTTACATTTTTTTTGTAATTTTTTTATTGTTTATTTTACCATTTTTATTTTTTTACACTTTCTTTTTACATTTTTTTTATTGTTTATTTAACCTTTTTATTTTTATACACTTTCTTTTTACATTTTTTTTATTGTTTATTTTACCTTTTGTATTTTTAAATTTTTACACTTTCTTTTTACATTTTTTTTTTGTAATTTTTTTATTGTTTATTTTACCTTTTTTATTTTTACATTTTTACACTTTCTTTTTACATTTTTTTATTGTTTATTTAACCTTTTTATTTTTATACACTTTCTTTTTACATTTTTTTTATTGTTTATTTAACCTTTTTATTTTTAAATTTTTACACTTTCTTTTTACATTTTTTTTATTGTTTATTTAACCTTTTTTATTTTTACATTTTTACACTTTCTTTTTAATTTTTTTTTTTATTATTGTTTATTTTACCTTTTTTATTTGTATTTTTTTTACACTTTCTTTTTACATTTTTTTTTATTGTTTATTTAACCTTTTTATTTTTATACACTTTCTTATTACATTTTTTTTTTATTGTTTATTTAACCTTTTTATTTTTATACACTTTCTTATTACATTTTTTTTTTATTGTTTATTTAACCTTTTTATTTTTAAATTTTTACACGTTCTTTTTACATTTTTTTTAATTGTTTATTTTACCTTTTTTATTTTTAAAATTTTACACTTCCTTTTTTTCTAATTGTTTATTTAACCTTTTTTTATTTTTTTTTACAATAATTTTTTATTAAAGTTTTTCAACACAAACAACACACATAGCTTAAGCACCAACAGTACCGAAAAAGAGCACGTACAAAAAATAATATATTCTGCAGTCTGAACCCAGTGATACAATACATAGCAATGGAGGGGTACAACAATACCGCCCAAGTAGAACCCAGGAGGGCATATATTATAAAACTAGTCAGCAGAAACACATCAGAAGTCACCGGAGTAAGAGGAAAGTATAGGAGCAGGGCTAGACCTCCCGACACGATGACCAGCCTCACCCCCAACTCATTAACCACTTCCTGCCCAGTCAATAGGAAATTGACGTCCGGGAAGTGGTTCTGTTATCCACACTGGACGTCATATGACGTCCTGCGGGATAACAGCCGCCGCGCGCCCGGGGGGGGGGGGGGGGGGCGCGCATTGCGGCGATCGGTGGAGCGGTGGGTCAGTCTGACACACCGCTACACTGATCTCAGTAAAGAGCGATCTCCGGCGGAGGCTCTTTACCACGTGATCAGCCGTGTCCAATCACAGCTGATCACGATGTAAACAGGAGGAGCCGTTGATCGGCTCTTCCTCACTTGCGTCTGACAGACCCGAGTAGAGGAGAGCCGATCGGCGGCTCTCCTGACAGGGGGGGGTTCGCTGATTGTTTATCAGCACAGCCCCCCCCTCGGATACCCACACTGGACCACCAGGGAAGCCCCCAAGCATGTGGATGGCCCCCATGGCCATCCACATGTAGTAAAACAAAAAAAAATAAAACATAAAAAAAATATGCCAATCAGTGCCCACAAATGGCCACTAACTGGCACTTTCATGGCACGACCACAATGTGTGGTGGCTGGCATTGCTGGGCATCAGTGTCACCAGTGCCACCTACTAGTGTCCATCAGTGCCACCTATCATTGCCCATCCGTGCCCACCTATCAGTGCCCGTCCGTGCCACCCATAAGTGCCCATTAGTGCCGCCTATAAGTGCCCATTGAGTGCCCATAAGTGCCCACCTATCAGTGCCCGTCCGTGCCACCTATCAGTGCCACCCATAAGTGCCCATTAGTGCCGCCTATAAGTGCCCATCAGTGCCCATAAGTTCCCACCTATCAGTGCCGCCCATAAGTGCCCATCAGTGCCGCCTGTGAGTGCCCATCAGTGCCGCATACCAGTGCCGCCTATCAGTGCCCATCAGTGCCGCCTATCAGTGCCTATCATCAGTGCCCATCAGTGCCACCTCATCGGTGCCCATCAGTGCCGCCTTATCAGTGCCCGTCATTGAAGTAGAAAAGGTAATTATTTACAAAAAAATTAACAGAAACAAAGAAAAACGTCGTTTTTTTCAAGATTTTCGCTATTTTTTTATTTGTTGCGCAAAAAATAAAAATCGCAGAGGCGATCAAATACCACCGAAAGAAATCTCTATTTGTGGGAACAAAATGATAAAAAAATTGTTTGGGTACAGTGTAGCACGACCGCGCAATTGTCATTCAAATTGTGACAGCGCTGAAAGCTGAAAATTGGCCTGGGCAGGAAGCTGTATAAGTGCCCCCCGGTATTGAAGTGGTTAAGCTGTTTCAGACTCCGCTAACCAAGTGCGCCAGACCTTGTCATACTTCAGTGGGCAGCCCCGATTGGCATAAGTACCCATGTATAGGGCAAGGCTGTTGTTCACTAAGCGTTTCCATTGCATCAGAGAGAGGGGGGAGGGGCGGGCTTCTTCCACTGCATAGCAATGTTCTTACGGGCATAGAAGAGCCGCAGGGTAATCAGCGTGCGCTTGGCAGAGGACGGTACGATGGTCTCAATGAGCCCCAGATGGCACACCTCCATCGCCAAAGGCACAGCGACTAAGGCAACTCTGTTAATCATATCCAGCACCATTTCCCAATACTGCTGAACCCCCCAGAGTAACGGCAGAAGATATGGGAGAAGTCGCCCGGTGAGGCGCCGCATCTCCAACACCCCGAGGAATGAGCAGGGTCCATCTTGTGAAGTCTGTGGGGGGTGAAATAAGCTGAAGATTGTGGAAACTGCGCCACAATACGTGAAGATTGTGGAAACTGCACCACAATACGTGAAGATTGTGGAAACTGCGCCACAATACGTGAAGATTGTGGAAACTGCGCCACAATACGTGAAGATTGTGGAAATTGCGCCACAATACGTGAAGATTGTGGAAACTGCGCCACAAATACGTGAAGATTGTGGAAACTGCGCCACAATACGTGAAGAGTGGAAACTGCGCCACAATACGTGAAGATTGTGGAAACTGCGCCACAATACGTGAAGATTGTGGAAACTGCGCCACAATACGTGAAGATTGTGGAAACTGCGCCACAATACGTGAAGATTGTGGAAACTGCGCCACAATACGTGAAGATTGTGGAAATTGCGCCACAAATACGTGAAGATTGTGGAAACTGCGCCACAAATACGTGAAGATTGTGGAAACTGCGCCACAAATACGTGAAGATTGTGGAAACTGCGCCACAATACGTGAAGATTGTGGAAATTGCGCCACAAATACGTGAAGATTGTGGAAACTGCGCCACAAATACGTGAAGATTGTGGAAACTGCGCCACAAATACGTGAAGATTGTGGAAACTGCGCCACAATACGTGAAGATTGTGGAAACTGCGCCACAATACGTGAAGATTGTGGAAACTGCGCCACAAATACGTGAAGATTGTGGAAACTGCGACACAATACGTGAAGATTGTGGAAACTGCGCCACAAATACGTGAAGATTGTGGAAACTGCGCCACAATACGTGAAGATTGTGGAAACTGCGACACAATACGTGAAGATTGTGGAAACTGCGCCACAAATACGTGAAGATTGTGGAAACTGCGCCACAAATACGTGAAGATTGTGGAAACTGCGCCACAAATACGTGAAGATTGTGGAAACTGCGACACAATACGTGAAGATTGTGGAAACTGCGCCACAAATACGTGAAGATTGTGGAAACTGCGCCACAATACGTGAAGATTGTGGAAACTGCGCCACAAATGCGTGGGACAGTTGGAGATATCTGAATAGTAAATGGTTGGGGAGGTCGTATTGGGAGGAAAGGTGCGAGAAGGGGAGTAGGGAGTTTTGGGACACTACGTGTGACACCAGTTTGATGCCGTGTTTTGTCCACACGTAGGGGTCTGGGATTTTGTAGAAGTGGGATAGGCTAGGGTTCAGCCAGAGAGGGGCATTGGGGGAGATTTCCGACTTCTTACATTTCTCAATGGCTAATCCTGTCCGCCATGCCCGCAGGGTGGCAAGCATAGAAGGGGTCAGAGGATACGGGGCACGAGGGCCCCTAAAAAGTAACAATCGAAGAGCTTCCAGCGAACCGACCACTGCCGCTTCCAGCACAGTCGACGAGTTCATTCTGTCCGGCTGTAGCCACCACGCCGCAGTCACCAACTGCGCGGAGAGGTATCACTTATAACAGTCCGGGAATGCCATGCCGCCCTGCGTTTGTGGCCTCATTAAAGTCGTCAGTCGCTACCTGGGAGGAGAGGGGCCCCATAGGAAGGAAGAAAAGATGCGGTTCAGTTTCTTGAAAAAAGACTTGGGCACCCATTGTGGGGAGTGGCGGAAAAGATATGTTAGTTTGGGAATAATCTTCATTTTTATGAGGTTAACTCGCCCCCATAATGACAGGGGCAAGTTACTCCAGGATTTGAGCTTCGTCTGGGACTCTATAACTACTAGACACGTGCACAACCAAAAAATTAGTTTCCTATCGTCTCGTTTCGTCTCGTTCCGTATGTTCGTAAAGATTCGTAATTTCGTAAGGCGCGAGTTTTCCTATTCGGACTCATTCGTATGTTCGTAACAGTTTGATTTTCGTTGATACTGAACGATTCGTAATTCGTAATTTTGTTAGATAATAATTTTCGTTTTTCTGTACACTACATACTGAAGTTACATCAAAAAAGCTGCTGCTATCTGTTGTGATATTGTCTGATATTTTTTTTTTACATCTGGAGGCTGAGCAATTCCCTCCTGCTCAAGCTGTAAAATTTCAATTTTTGGCTGCCTAAAATTATGGACACTAGCAACAGCCTTAGTACTAGGAACTGCACAGCCTCTCTTGTAAAAAAGAGACGGTGTTACAGTTGGCCTCTTTTTTGAAGTTGTTGCTGTGTCACACTGAACTTTTTCCTTTGTTGCTTCCCTTGTGGTGGGAATGTGATGAGTGGGAGAAGTAGAGTCCATTATAAAATATTTCTATTTTAAAATAGTATTATTAATCTTTTTTTTTTTTTATAAAAAAAAATAAAATAATTGGTTCTGGAAAATAAAGGGATTGAGGACTGGAGTATTCTTATTTTACCGGTCCATGCAAAAAAAAATATATACTAATCTACTTCTCCTACCATGAATACGTAGTATATGCTGCCTGGGCTGGCCTAGTAGTGGCACTGGCTAACACAACAAAAAAAATAGGTAGGGGCAGACAGACAGCAATATAATAAAACACAGTCCCAGAAAAGGGAAAAAAACGAACTTTAGAAAATCCTAGGAGTAATAGAAATAGTAAGAAATTTATAATTTCTATATCAATCTCTTTGAATGACTCACAAATCAAACACCACCCACACCCTGTCTAGAATGTAGTCTGACAAAGAAGAAAAAGACAATATGTCAGAGATATTACATAAATAAAATTATAAATTAGAATGTAGACTCTAGAATCTCAATCTAATATCCTTAAGAAACATAGAATTTCTCTCTCCCAAGTAAAAAATGTACTCACAAAATCCAACAGAACAGTGCAACCTACCCAACCACACCCTATCTGGACTCTGGATGGAATGCACTGCAGTCTAACACAGAAAAACACACATACACACACATTATAGCACATGTCTATAAGAAACAAGCTCATTGGGGGAAGAGACGACCTCTTCAGGGGAAGGGACAAGCTTATTGGCCATTGGCCAAAGTCCAGAACTAATTCAGAACTAACGAAATAGAATTTAAGTTTTTACGAATTGTCGTTGTTTTCATTTCCGTTTTCCGAAGATTCGTAATTTTTTTTTCCGTTCATTTTGATATTCGTTAATATGGATCTTTGTTCGTTATTCGTTGTTTTGTTTTTCGAATATTCGTAATATCTCGTTTTCGTTCATTTTTATTTTCGTTATTTTTTATCTTTTTCCTGTGTTTTCGTTGTTTTTAGGTTTTCGTTTTTCACTTTTTCGTTTTTTGTTTGTTTCAAATTTACTAAATTCGTATTTTATTTGTTTTCCATATTCGTTCGTTTAGATTATTCGTTGTTCGTTTGTAATGTTATCGAACCGTTCGTTCATTCGTATGTTTACGAATCAACGAATATAACAAATTTTGACGGATAACAAATTCGTAACTAAACGAATTGCACATGTCTAATAACTACTGGGGCGAGATTTAAAGAGATAAAGTCCGAGGCTGAACCAGAGACATGCACCCCTAAGTATTTAAAGGAATCCACCCACAGGAAGGGGCTATCGGGAGGGGATGTGGACCTGGCCGCTGGATCAATCGGGGATAGCAGGGACTTGGACCAATTTACCCTAAGACCGGTGACCTTAGCAAAGGTGTCCAGAACAGTTAGCGCCCCCTGCAGGGACGGGCCGGCATCATTCAGGAAGAGCAACATGTCATCCGCGTACAGGGCTACCCTCTCCTCTGAAGGGCCAAAAGCTTAGTCAAAATTTTAATGTCAGAATTAAGAAGTGCAATAGGTCGATAGGAAGCACAGGAAGTGGGGTCTTTGGGAGCCTTATATATCAGTGTCAAGTAGGCATGGTACATAGAACTGGGCAGACCACCATCTGCCAGACACTCGGTATACAATTGTGCCAACAGGGGTGCCAAAAGTTCCTCATGGGCTCTATAGAAGTCTATCGGGAGCCCGTCCAGCCCCCGGCTCTCTGCCGGGAGGGAAGGACCGGATAGCCTTCATGACCTCCAAGGCCGTAAATGATTGGACCAAAGTCTTTCTTTCAGGATCAGAGAGCCAGCCAAGCGCCAACGGATCCAACAGGCCGTTCAGTGATTCAGGCTGGAAATCTGAGGACAGGCTGGATGAGTATAATGCGTCATAAAAGGTGTTGAACGTCTGCAGGATATTGGAGGGGGAGGACACCGTCCCGCCCCCCGGGGTCTGTAAGGTAGACACAAGGGTAAGGGGTTGGTCATGTTGTGTCATCATGGCCAGCAGGCGGCCATTCCTATCACCCTGTTCAAAGGCCCTCTGCCTACCCCTATATGATTCAAGTCGTGTGACCTCAGCCAGGTGCAGCTGCAGTTCCCTCTAAGCCGCCATCAGCAGATCAAAGTGAACAGGGGTGGGGTCACCACCATATGTAGCAGTGTGGTCATCGACTGCCCTCTGCAACGCCAGAGTTGCAGCCAATTGTTGTCTTTTAATGCTAGCAATAAAAGAAATATACTGTCCCCTCGTGAAAGCTTTAAAGGCATCCCAGACAATGTCAGGAGAAGAGGATTCCTTGTTTTTGTCCCAGAACTCAGTCAGCAGGGGCGGCAGTTTGTCAGAGAGGTCTGGGTGAGAGACCCATTGTGCGCCCAACCTCCAGAGCGCAGCATTCCAGGAAGCCGGGGAG
Source organism: Rana muscosa (assembly GCA_029206835.1). NCBI lineage: Eukaryota > Metazoa > Chordata > Amphibia > Anura > Ranidae > Rana > Rana muscosa. The sequence continues at coordinate 398,793,323 of CM055118.1, forward strand.
CGAAGCACCACCACCCGAGGACTATGGTCAGACAGCCCACTAGGCAGATAGGACGACTCCAACACGTCCGCCAACAGTGCGCGGTTGGAGAAGGCCAGATCTATCCGTGACGCAGTCTTATAAGACGCTGAAAAACAGGAATAAGCCCTTGTGGTAGGGTGCTTCCACCTCCAGACCTCCACCACCGCCTGAGCCCAGGCAGAGAGGTCCATACACTGTTTCTTAGGCGGGGTAGGTCTATACAGGTCAGGTGATAAAATGGCATTGAAGTCACCCATGACGAGCACCCTCCCCGGGCAGAAAGGTGAAATCTTTTCTAGAACGTCGTACAATATTGCGGATGAAAACGGGGGAGGGATATACAAATTTATAACAATATACCTTGTAGACCACAACGTGAACACCACTATCACAAATTTCCCCTGGGGATCAGTACGGATCTCCTCAATGACACAGGGGAAACTTGTGGATAAGGACCGACACACCCCTGGCGTATGTGGAATACGTGGCATGTATCGCTCGCTGTATCCAAGGTTTTTTAAGGGTCAAAATCTTACTGCCCATGAGGTGAGACTCTTGGAGGAGAATAAGTTGGGGGGAGTGAGATTTTAGGTATTGAAATAAAAGGGCCCTCATGAATTTTGAGTTGAGACCCCTGACATTCCAGGAAAGGACGGTAAAGGAGTCAGCTAGTTGACTAGCCATCGGTCGGTGGGGAGAAAGAATTGAGGAGATATGCTAGAGGGCATGTACCAGTGCACCCCATGAGCAGCAAGATCCCGGTCACAGTGCAGAAAATACTGACAGTACTTAAGCATAACACAAAACAAAAACATAAAAAATAAGAAAACAGCATTGGAACAAAAAAATAAACTGAATCCTTAATCATATTTCCCAGGCACGAGTGCCTATCCTACTATATCCCAGCCTCCCTCCTAACAGGGGGGAAGGTCTGGGAATCGTTTTTACCCAAAAAATAACTTTAACTAAAGGTTGCAAGTGAACCCCTGAACTCGGGGCACTACACTTCTGGTGTCAGTCCACCGCCTCTGCCGACGGCAGTGTCTCTTCCGTCTTGTAAGAACAGGGAGCAGAGAGACGGGGGATATTGCTCCCACAAAAAATAAAAAATAAAAGGGAAAAAAACAGTAGCAACAAAGTCAGCGACTCGATAGCACAGTGTGCAAGGGTGGGGAGACGTGAATCTCAACACAGCGAGAAGGGCTGGGCAATCTGGAGGGGGGGTGGTGTAGTTCCTCCAGCTATTGGGGTACCTCCAAGAGAATGGAGAGCACCAGGCCCAGCTCAACTCACAAAACACCAGACCGTGAGGGTCAAGTGCGAGTCACGTGTAAAATAGGGTGACCTCATTTCCAAACTACCATTCAGGGACACCCTCCCTTCGCAAAAATCAGCTTGTGCTGTAACGAATCACAGCACAGTGATTGGACACAAGAGGCGGGATTTATGATTTCTCCAATCACAAGCAGGGGGCGGGGATTGTGCTCCTCCAGGCATTCCCGACCAGGACAAGTACTGTCAGTGAGTAAAGCGGTGAGGTGGCAGCCTTTTTTGGGGGCATCAGATTGGCCCGGGGGGTGGCTGTGTCACTTACATTCCGGGACACTGTATTGTCCTGGAATGAATGTGTCCGGGACAGACCTGCAAAATGCGGGACTGTCCCGACAATCCGGGACACATGGTCACACTAGCGTAGAAGGAAAGGAGTGGCGTCACTATCTGGAGAGTGAAGATCACACCAGTCCCTGCTGCTTGCCTCTGGGTGCCGGAGAAGGAGGAGGAGCCGAGGTGGGTGGGGACAGCAGTGCTGCACTAGACACAGGCCTCGCTCCCGGTCTCACTGTCTGAGAGTAAATTGTCACCGGTTGCAAGATGCCAGGCAGCGCCGGCCCCAGCAACCAGTTCTGGAAATGTAGTTAGTAGGGGGTGGCTGTGTCCTCTATTTCATTCCGGGACATTGTATTGTCCCAGAATGAAGGTGCCCGGGACCCAGGACAGACATGTCAATTGCGGGACAGTCCCTGGCAATCCGGGACACATGGGCACCCTAGTGTCAAAGTGCGTTCATGTTTGCTCCGGTATTTTCCAAATGTCTGCAGGATAAATTGAACAAGGATATGGAATCCATGCATCCGGTAGAACTCATTTATAGGAGGTTTTAGCAAGGTACACCAGGTAAGGGCGTAGGATATCTGTGCATTAGATTTGGGAATGGGTCTTCAGTGCAGGGTGGACAGCCAGTCATCAGCATCCGCAGGGTTGTCAAAGAATCGGATTGTTCCATCGTGTTGGACTCGCAGGCGGCTGGGGTAGAGCATGCCATATTTTATGTTCTTATCCCTGAGTCGTCTACGGACATCGTTGAAGGTCTTTCGTTTTCCGCTGCAGATCGGCCGATAAGTCAGGGAAAAGAGAAATAGAGGCGTTGCCGTATTTGAGAGCGGGATGTTTGCGGGCTTCAGAGAGGATCCTGTCCCTGTCTCGATAGTTAAGGAAGCGTGCCAAGAAAGGCCTAGGTAGGTTTCCCGGGATGGCACGGCCGGTGGGCACCCGATGAGCCTTTTCCACCACATATGTAGGAGGAACATCTGTGAGGCCCAGGAGAATTTTAAAGAACTCCTCCACGAATTCAGCCGGGCAATCCCCCTCCTCCCTCTCCGGTAGCCCCAGGACTCGGACATTGTTGAGTCTGAGCCAGTTCTCAGCGTCATCCGACTTTGCGACAAGGGACTGTACAGTGCGCTGCAGCTCAGCAATGGAAGAGGCATGGGTGGCAGTAAGATCTTCAGTAGCGGATATCCTGGTCTCAGTTTCAATCATTCTCCCCCTAATTTTGTCGAGGTCATTTCTGATGAGGTTGCACTCCTCAGCAAGATAATCAATGCGCACCAGCAGTGAGGTCCTACTCTGTTCGATCGCAGCAAGGATCGTGGCAGTACTGTCCTGCGATGGCGGGGCCAACTCCGCCGCCGAAGCCTCTCCAGGACCCATCTCTAAGTCAGCTAATAAGGCCCGGAGTTGTCCAAGCAGTATGGGGTCTGGCTGTAGCGGAGAGGGTTGTGGCCGCCGGGGGGATGAGCCGATCCCAACGGCCCCGGAGGATTTTTTACACTTTTTGGAAGAGGGGGACATCTGGTGGGTCTCTAAAGGGGGCCCCAGCAGAGGAGCAGCACGTGCTCAGATCAATGTCCAGTAGGCAGCAGGGGGTGGCTCAGATGGGTAGTGGGTATGGAGCCCGGAAGAGCACAGTCCAGGCAGATAGGCAGCAAGCACACCCAGCCCCCAGCACACAGCAATCACCTAGGCAGTGTCAGTTCACTAAGGGTGGCAGGCAGAGAGTGCAAGCAGGACAGGCCCAGAGCAGGGGGGACACAGGCAGAGGCTGGCAGAGTTACCAGGCCCCCTGGCACCTCCAACGGCCCACACAGTCAGTCCCCACAAGGCAGCACCCCAGGTCCCTGCATGTAGGAGGATGTGTGGTGGGGCTGCAAGAGCCGTGTCTGCGATTCGCCGCCAGGCCGGGCGCGGGGCAGCCGCCTAGGAAACAGCGGTGTCCGGCAGGCTCCACTAGGCCGCATAAGGCCGCGGCCACCGCGAGTGCCCCCAGCGGCTCGGCAGGTCACCCGATCATGCCAGGCAGTTGTGGGGACAGGCAGGAGGATGGGGAACAGTCCAGGGGATGTATGATGTTCCCTTACCGCACGGCCAGGCGGGGATTCAGCTACCTCCGGTCGGGCCCAGGCCGGCAAGATGGCGGCCGCTGCAGGCAGAGTACCAGACGTCTTCCCAGTCGACCACAGCCGAATCCCAGCCCAAGACTCGTTCAGGGCTCAGCAGGGGACAGAGAGGAACAGGTAGGCAAGATGGCGGCCGCTGCATAGGCCATTACATGCATGGATGGCACAGGATCACTTTCAGGATACCCGCAGCTCCTCACAAACAACCTTTTTAGTTTTCATTTTTTACACTTCCTTTTCGCATTGGATCGCTTTTATTCCTATTACAAGGAATGTAAACATCCCTTGTAATAGGAATGGTCCGCTTTATGGGGAGATGTGGGGTCTTTAACCACTTCAGCCCCAGAAGGATTTACCCACCCCCCCACCCCCCTTTCCTGACCAGGCCATTTTTTTTTGCGATTCGGCACTGCGTCGCTTTAACTGACAATTGCGCGGTCGTGCGACGTGGCTCCCAAACAAAATTGACGTGTTTTTTTCCCCCCAAAAAAATAGAGCTTTCTTTTGGTGGTCTTTGATCACCTCTGCGTTTTTTTTTTTTTTCGCTATAAACAAAAATAGAGCGACAATTTTGAAAAAAAAGCAAAATTTTTTACTTTGTGCTATAATAAATATCCCCCGAAAAATATATATATAAAAAAAACATTATCTTTTCCTCCGTTTAGTGCGATACGTATTCTTCTACATGTTTTTGGTAAAAAAAAATAAAAAATCGCAATAAGCTTTTATTGATCGGTTTGCGCAAAAGTTATAGCGTCTACAAAATAGGGGATCGTTTTATGGCATTTAAATTTTTTTATTTATTTTTTATAATTTTTTTATTTTTATTTTATTTAACTCATAGTTATTGACATACATAACATCACATTCATTTTAATCTAGTATTATTATTATACATTTTTTTATAGTAATGGCGGCGATCTGTGATATTGCGGCGGACACATCGGACACTTTTGGCGCTATTTTGGGACCATTCACATTTATACAGCGATCAGTCCTATTAAAAAAAAAATGCTACTGATTACTGTAAAAATGTGACTGGCAGGGAAGGGGGTTATCCACTAGGGGGCGATCAATGGGGTTAATTGTGTTCCCTCTCTGTGTTCTAACTGTGTGGGGGAGGGGACTCCGATCGCGCCCACCGGCCACGCGCATCGGGCGCACAGGCTGCTTCAGGCGGCGCGCACCCCCCCCTCTGGCGGGTCATAAAGGGGCGACGTACCCCTATGTGATTTTTGCCACTTTGCCAACGTATATCGGCGTGAGGAGAGGAGAGGGGAGGGGAGAGGAGAGGGGAGGGGAGAGGAGAGGAGAGGAGAGAGGAGAGGGGAGAGGAGAGGGGAGAGGAGAGGGGAGAGGGGAGGAGAGGGGAGAGGGGAGGAGAGGGGAGAGGAGAGGATTTGGGAGAGGAGAGGGGAGAGGAGGGGAGAGGGGAGAGGAGAGGGGAGAGGAGAGGGGAGAGGGGAGGGGAGAGGAGAGGGGAGGGGAGAGGTGAGAGGAGAGGAGAGGAGAGAGGAGAGGAGAGGGGAGAGGAGAGAGGGGAGAGGAGAGGGGAGGAGAGAGGAGAGGGGATAGGAGAGGGGAGAGGAGAGGGGAGGGGAGAGGAGAGGGGAGGGGAGAGGGGAGAGGAGAGGAGAGGAGAGGAGAGGGGAGAGGAGAGGGGAGAGGAGAGGGGAGAGGGGAGAGGAGAGGAGAGGGGAGGGGAGAGGGGAGAGGGGAGGGGAGAGGAGAGGAGAGGTGAGAGGAGAGGAGAGGGGAGGGGAGAGGAGAGGAGAGGGGAGAGGAGAGGAGAGAGGAGAGAGGAGAGGAGAGGGGTGAGGAGAGGGGAGAGGAGAGGGGGAGAGGAGAGAGGAGAGATGAGGGGAGAGGAGAGGAGAGGGGAGCAGAGGGGAGAGGAGAGGAGACGGGTGAGGAGAGGAGAGGGGAGAGGAGAGGGGAGAGGAGAGGAGAGGAGAGAGGAGAGGGGAGAGGAGAGGAGAGGAGAGAGGAGAGGGGAGAGGAGAGGAGAGGGGAGAGGATAGGGGAGAGGAGAGGAGAGGGGAGAGGAGAGAGGAGAGGAGAGGGGGGAGGAGAGGGGAGACGAGAGGGGAGGGGAGAGGGGAGGAGAGGGCAGAGGAGAGAGGAGAGGGGTGAGGAGAGGAGAGGGGAGAGGAGAGGGGAGAGGAGAGGAGAGAGGAGAGGGGAGGGGAAAGGAGAGAGGAGAGAGGAGAGGGGAGAGGAGAGGGGAGAGGGGAGGGGAAAGGAGAGGGGAGAGGAGAGCAGAGAGGAGAGGGGAGAGGAGAGGAGAGAGGGGAGGGGAAAGGAGAGGGGAGAGGAGAGCAGAGAGGAGAGGGGAGAGGAGAGGAGAGAGGAGAGGGGAGAAGAGGGGAGAGGGGAGAGGAGAGGAGAGAGGAGAGGGGAGGGGAGAGGAGAGGGGAGAGGGGAGGGGAAAGGAGAGGGGAGAGGAGAGCAGAGAGGAGAGGGGAGAGGAGAGGAGAGGGGAGAAGAGGGGAGAGGGGAGAGGAGAGGAGAGAGGAGAGGGGAGGGGAGAGGAGAGGAGAGGGGAGGGGAGAGGAGAGGAGAGGAGAGAGAGGAGAGGAGAGAGGAGAGGGGAGAGGAGAGGGGAGAGGAGAGGGGAGAGAGGAGAGGAGAGAGGAGAGGAGAAAGGGAGAGGAGAGGAGAGGGGAGAGGAGAGGAGAGGAGGGGAGAGGGGAGAGGAGAGGAGAGGGGAGAGGAGAGGGGAGAGGAAAGGGGAAAGGAGAGGAGGGGAGAGGGGAGAGGAGAGGGGAGAGGGGAGGGGAGAGGAGAGGAGAGCAGAGGGGAGAGGAGAGGAGAGGAGAGGGGTGAGAAGAGAAGAGGAGAGGGGAGAGGGGAGAGGAGAGGGGCGGGGACAGGAGAGGGGAGAGGAGAGGGGTGAGGAGAAGAGAGGAGAGGGGAGAGGAGAGGAGAGGGAGAGGGGAGAGGAGAGGAGAGGGGAGAGGAGAGGAGAGGGGAGAGGAGGGGAGAGGGGAGAGGAGAGGAGAGGAGAGGGGAGAGGAGAGGGGAGAGGAAAGGGGAAAGGAGAGGAGGGGAGAGGGGAGAGGAGAGGGGAGAGGGGAGAGGAGAGGAGAGCAGAGGGGAGAGGAGAGGAGAGGAGAGGGGTGAGGAGAGAAGAGGAGAGGGGAGAGGGGAGAGGAGAGGGGCGGGGACAGGAGAGGGGAGAGGAGAGGAGAGGAGAGGGGTGAGGAGAAGAGAGGAGAGGGGAGAGGAGAGGGGAGAGGAGAGGAGAGGGGAGAGGAGAGGGGAGAGGAGAAGGGAGAGGGGAGAGGAGAGGAGAGGGGAGAGGAGAGGAGAGGAGAGGGGAGAGAAGAGAGGGGAGAGGAGAGAGGAGAGGGGAGAGGAGAGGAGAGGGGAGAGGAGAGGAGAGAGGAGAGGGGAGAGTAGAGGAGAGGGGAGAGGAGAGGGGAGAGGAGAGGAGAGAGGAGAGGGGAGAGGAGAGGGGAGAGGAGAGGGAGAGGAGAGGAGAGGGGAGGGTAGAGGAGAGGAGAGAGGAGAGGGGAGAGGAGAGGAGAGAGGAGAGGGAGAGGAGAGGAGAGAGGAGAGAGGAGAGGAGAGGGGAGAGAAGAGGGGAGGGGAGAGAAGAGGGGAGAGGAGAGGGGAGAGGAGAGGAGAGAGAGGAGAGGGGAGAGGAGAGGGGAGAGGAGAGGGGCGGGGAGAGGAGAGGGGAGAGGAGAGGGGCGGGGAGAGGAGAGGGGAGAGGGGAGGGGAGAGGAGAGGAGAGGGGAGAGGAGAGAGAGGAGAGGGGTGAGGAGAGGGGAGAGGAGAGGGGAGAGGAGAAGAGAGGGGAGAGGAGAGGGGAAAGGAGAAGGGAGAGGAGAGGGGAGAGGAGAGGGGGGAGGGGAGGAGAGGAGAGGGGAGGGGAGAGGAGAGGAGAGGGGAGGGGAGAGGAGGAGGAAAGGGGAGGGGGAGGAGGGGAGAGGAGAGGAGAGGGGAGAGGAGAGGAGAGGGAGATGGGGGTGGAGAGGAGAGGAGAGGGGAGAGGAGAGGGGAGAGGGGAGAGGTGAGGAGAGGGGGGAGGGGGTGGAGGAGTGGGGAGGGGAGAGGAGAGGAGGGGAGAGGGGAGATGAGAGGAGAGGGGAGGGGAGGAGGAGGGGAGGAGAGGGGAGAGGAGAGGGGAGGAGAGGGAGAGGAGAGGAGAGGGGAGAGGAGAGGGGAGGGAGGAGGGGAGAGGAGAGGAGAGGGGAGGGAAGAGGAGAGGAGAGGGGAGGAGAGGTGAGGGAGAGGAGAGGGGAGGAGAGGAGGGGAGAGGAGAGGGGAGAGGAGAGTAGAGGGGAGGGGAGAGGAGGAGAGAGGAGAGGAGAGGGGAGAGGAGAGGAGACTGGAGAGGAGAGGAGAGGAGAGAGGAGACTGGAGAGGAGAGGAGGGGAGAGGAGAGAGGAGAGGGGAGAGGAGAGGGGAGAGGAGGGGAGAGGAGAGGCGAGAGGAGACTGGAGAGGAGAGGAGGGGAGAGGAGAGGAGAGGGGAGAGTAGAGGAGACTGGAGAGGAGAGGAGAGGAGGGGAGAGAGGAGACTGGAGAGGAGAGGAGGCGAGAGGAGAAGGGAGAGGAGAGGAGAGTAGAGGGGAGAGGAGAGGAGAGAGGAGACTGGAGAGGAGAGGAGGGGAGGGGAGAGGAGAGGAGAGGAGAGTAGAGGGGAGAGGAGAGGAGAGAGGAGACTGGAGAGGAGAGGAGGGGAGGGGAGAGGAGAGGAGAGGGGAGAGGAGAGGAGAGGAGAGGGGAGACTGGAGAGGAGAGGGGAGAGGAGAGGGGAGAGGAGAGGAGAGTAGAGGGGAGAGGAGAGGAGAGAGGAGACTGGAGAGGAGGGGAGGGGAGAGGAGAGGAGAGGGGAGAGGAGAGGAGAGAGGAGACTGGAGAGGAGAGGAGAGGGGAGGGGAGAGGTGAGGAGAGGGGAGAGGAGAGGAGAGGAGAGGGGAGACTGGAGAGGAGAGGAGAGGAGAGAGGAGACTGGAGAGGAGAGGAGGAGAGGGGAGAGGAGAGGAGAGGGGAGAGGAGAGGGGAGAGGAGGGGAGAGGAGAGGAATGGATAGTCCCATTGCAAGCCCCTCTGCAAGCCCCTCGGGTTGGGCTCTTCCCCTGTCTGGGGGGACGGGCGCATTTGTGGGGTCCACCTCACCGCCCAGCGATCTCCAACTCATCTGGCCATGGGACTATCCATTCCACTTCAGCGGTAAATACTTCACCATTTTAGACCCTTAATGGGACTTATGATGATGTTTTCAAATCTCTGAAATCATGTTATGCATTTTATAGAGTCTACCTTCCCCCTGATGATGACCGCTACAGAGGTCGAAACGCATCGGCGACTTTTTCATCAATCTGATAATCAACATTGTGTACACCCTTTGTGTAATTTTAATACAGACTGTATTGTGGAAAATGCGTTGTATCTGTTGGCCAGTTCTTTTATATGTTGTAACGCATCCTGATATCTGTACAAATATAATAAATGTATTTCTTTTGCTATCCATTTGCTATTACTTTAGACCACACTATACTGCTTACTGGGGAACATTTTCTTTTTGTTTTTCACATTATTTCGGGGTTCGCAGCGCATCTCTCCCTTTCGTGTCCCTTCCTCTAGCAGTATCTTAGTAAAGACACCCCACCAGTTGACCCTCCCAGGGACACCATCGGGGACCTTCTGCTTTCCTGGTATTTATGGACTTGAATGTCCGTCGCATCTCATGTTCTTGCACAAGCGGTGGGATGTCGTCCACACCCAACTCTGAGAAACGCGTTTCCTGAAAATCTGCGACCTCAAAACGCGCCAAGAAACGATTTAGTTCCTCATCTGATATAAATACTCGGCTTACGATCCGTGTTCTTACTCCGCCTTGTGGTTACTCCGCCTTGTACTTACTCCGCTTTGTGCTTACTCCGCCTTGTTCTTACTCCGCCTTGTGCTTACTCCGCCTTGTGCTTACTCCGCCTTGTTCTTACTCCGCCTTGTTCTTACTCCGCCTTGTGGTTACTCCGCCTTGTGCTTACTCCACCTTGTTCTTACTCCGCCTTGTTCTTACTCCGCCTTGTGGTTACTCCGCCTTGTTCTTACTCCGCCTTGTGCTTACTCCGCCTTGTTCTTACTCCGTCTTGTGCTTACTCCGCCTTGTTCTTACTCCGCCTTGTTCTTACTCCGCCTTGTGCTTACTCCGCCTTGTTCTTACTCCGCTTTGTTCTTACTCCGCCTTGTGCTTACTCCGCCTTGTGCTTACTCTGCCTTGTTCTTACTCCGCCTTGTGCTTACTCCGCCTTGTGCTTACTCCACCTTGTTCTTACTCCGCCTTGTGCTTACTCCGCCTTGTTCTTACTCCGCCTTGTTCTTACTCCGCCTTGTGCTTACTCCGCCTTGTGCTTACTCCGCCTTGTTCTTACTCCGCCTTGTGCTTACTCCGCCTTGTTCTTACTCCGCCTTGTTCTTACTCCGCCTTGTGCTTACTCCGCCTTGTTCTTACTCCGCCTTGTGGTTACTCCGCCTTGTTCTTACTCCGTCTTGTGCTTACTCCGCCTTGTGCTTACTCCGCCTTGTTCTTACTCCGCCTTGTGCTTACTCCGCCTTGTGCTTACTCCGCCTTGTTCTTACTCCGCCTTGTGCTTACTCCACCTTGTTCTTACTCCGCCTTGTTCTTACTCCGCCTTGTGGTTACTCCGCCTTGTTCTTACTCCGCCTTGTGCTTACTCCGCCTTGTTCTTACTCCGTCTTGTGCTTACTCCGCCTTGTGCTTACTCCGCCTTGTTCTTACTCCGCCTTGTGCTTACTCCGCCTTGTGCTTACTCCGCCTTGTTCTTACTCCGCCTTGTTCTTACTCCGCCTTGTTCTTACTCCGGCTTGTTCTTACTCCGGCTTGTTCTTACTCCGCCTTGTTCTTACTCCGCCTTGTTCTTACTCCGCCTTGTTCTTACTCCGCCTTGTTCTTACTCCGCCTTGTTCTTACTCCGCCTTGTTCTTACTCCACCTTGTTCTTACTCCGCCTTGTTCTTACTCCGCCTTGTGCTTACTCCGCCTTGTTCTTACTCCGCCTTGTGCTTCTTCACCTTGTTCTTACTCCGCCTTGTTCTTACTCCGCCTTGTGCTTACTCCGCCTTGTTCTTACTCCGCCTTGTTCTTACTCCGCCTTGTTCTTACTCCGCCTTGTTCTTACTCCGCCTTGTTCTTACTCCGCCTTGTTCTTACTCCGCCTTGTTCTTACTCCGCCTTGTTCTTACTCCGCCTTGTTCTTACTCCGCCTTGTTCTTACTCCGCCTTGTTCTTACTCCGCCTTGTTCTTACTCCGCCTTGTGCTTACTCCACCTTGTTCTTACTCCGCCTTGTTCTTACTCCGCCTTGTTCTTACTCTGCCTTGTTCTTACTCCGCCTTGTGCTTACTCCGCCTTGTTCTTACTCCGCCTTGTGCTTACTCCGCCTTGTTCTTACTCCGCCTTGTTCTTACTCCGCCTTGTGCTTACTCCGCCTTGTTCTTACTCCGCCTTGTGCTTCTTCGCCTTGTTCTTACTCCGCCTTGTTCTTACTCCGCCTTGTTCTTACTCCGCCTTGTTCTTACTCCACCTTGTTCTTACTCCGCCTTGTTCTTACTCCGCCTTGTTCTTACTCCGCCTTGTGGTTGACTACTTGCGGATCGTTACACGTCGGTACTGAGATGTAGAATACTGAGGTTATGGCAGCAGGCCCAGTGCCTTAAAAATGTATTCATACCCCTCTATATACAGTGCCTTGAAAAAGTATTCATACCCCACTATATACAGAATATAAACAAAAAAGTCAGTGCTACTCCTCATACATCACATAGAAAGCAGAGCTCCCAGGTGCTCCATCCACAGTCGCTGGCTGAGTAGAAGTGAATGAAGAAAAGATGATCCGCACTCCGGTCGTTGCTCTTAAAGAATTGACATATTTATAGACCAAGCCACAGTAGACAAACGCAAATAGGAAAGGTTGACGCGTTTCAGCCTATAAGGCCTTAGTCATAACTTATGACTAAGGCCTTATAGGCTGAAACGCGTCAACCTTTCCTATTTGCGTTTGTCTACTGTGGCTTGGTCTATAAATATGTCAATTTTTTTTAGAGCAACGACCGGAGTGCGGATCATCTTTTCTTCATTCACCCCTATATACAGTGCCTTGAAAAAGTATTCATACCCCTTGAAATTTCCCACATGTTGTCATGTTACACCCAAAAACTTAAATGTATTTTATTGGGATTTTATGTGATGGACCAACACAAAGTGTCACATAATTGTGAAGTGGAAGGAAAATTATAAATGATACAAATAAATATGTGAAAAGTGTGGGGTGGGGGGGATTTGTATTCAGCCCCCTTTACTCTGATACCCCCAACTAAAAATCTAATGGAACCAATTGCCTATCAGAAGTCACCTAATTAATAAATAGAGTCCACCTGTGTGTCATGTAATCTCAGTATACATACAGCTGTTCTGTGAAGCCCTCAGAGGTTTGTTAGAGAACCTTAGTGAACAAACAGCATCATGAAGGCCAAGGAACACACCAGACAGGTCAGGGATAAAGTTGTGGAGAAGTATAAAGCAGGTTTAGGTTATAAAAAAAATCTCCCAAGCTTTGAACATCTCATGGAGCTCTGTTCAATCCATCATCGGAAAATGGAAAGAGTATGGCACAACCGCCAACCTACCAAGACATGGCCGTCCACCTAAACTGACCGGGCCGGGCAAGGAGAGCATTCATCAGAGAAGCAGCCAAGAGGCCCCATGGTAACTCTGGAGGAGCTGCAGAGATCCACAGCTCAGGGGGAGAATCTGTCCACAGGACAACTATTAGTCGTGCTTCTCCACAAATCTGCCCTTTATGGAAGAGTGACAAGAAGAAAGACATTGGAGAAAGAAAGTCATAAGAAGTCCTGTTTGCAGTTTGTGAGAAGCCATGTGAGGGACACAGCAAACATGTGGGGGGACACAGCAATCATGTGAGGGATACAGCAAACATGTGGGGGGGACAGCAAACATGTGGGGGACACAGCAAACATGTGGGGGACACAACAATCATGTGGGGGACACAGCAATCATGTGAGGGATACAGCAAACATGTGGGGGACACAGCAATCATGTGGGGGACACAGCAAACATGTGGGGGACACAGCAAACATGTGGGGGACACAGCAATCATGTGAGGGATACAGCAAACATGTGGGGGGGACAGCAAGCATGTAGGGGACACGGCAAACATGTGGGGGACACGGCAAACATGTGGGGGACACGGCAAACATGTGGGGGACACAGCAATCATGTGGGGGACACAGCAAACATGTGGGGGACACAGAAATCATGTGGGGGATACAGCAAACATGTGGGGGATACAGCAAACATGTGGGGGGACCCCAAGCATGTAGGGGACAGAGCAAACATGTGGGGGACACGGCAAACATGTGGGGGACACAGCAATCATTTGGGGGACACGGCAAACATGTGGGGGACACGGCAATCATGTGGGGGACACGGCAAACATATGGGGGACACGGCAAACATGTGGGGGACACAGCAGTCATGTGGGGGACACGGCAAACATGTGGGGGACACGGCAATCATGTGGGGGACACGGCAAACATGTGGGGGACACGGCAATCATGTGGGGGACACGGCAAACATGTGGGGGACACAGCAGTCATGTGGGGGACACGGCAAACATGTGGGGGACACGGCAATCATGTGGGGGACACGGCAAACATGTGGGGGACACAGCAATCATGTGGGGGACACAGCAATCATGTGGGGGACACAGCAAACATGTGGGGGACACAGCAATCATGTGGGGGACACAGCAAACATGTGGGGGGGCACAGCAAACATGTGGGGAACACAGCAAACATGTGGGGGACACAGAAAACATGTGGGGGACACAGCAAACATGTGGGGGACACAGAAATCATGTGGGGGATACAGCAAACATGTGGGTGGATACAGCAAACATGTGGGGGGACCCCAAGCATGTAGGGGACAGAGCAAACATGTGGGGGACACGGCAAACATGTGGGGGACACAGCAATCATTTGGGGGACACGGCAAACATGTGGGGGACACGGCAATCATGTGGGGGACACGGCAAACATATGGGGGACACGGCAAACATGTGGGGGACACAGCAGTCATGTGGGGGACACGGCAAACATGTGGGGGACACGGCAATCATGTGGGGGACACGGCAAACATGTGGGGGACACAGCAATCATGTGGGGGACACAGCAATCATGTGGGGGACACAGCAAACATGTGGGGGACACAGCAATCATGTGGGGGACACAGCAAACATGTGGGGGGCACAGCAAACATGTGGGGAACACAGCAAACATGTGGGGGACACAGAAAACATGTGGGGGACACAGCAAACATGTGGGGGACACAGCAAACATGTGGAAGAAGGTGCTCTGGTCACATGACACCAAAATTGAACTTTTTGGCCTAAAAGCAAAACGCTATGTGTGGGGGAAACTAACACTGCACATCCCCCTGAACAAACCATCCCCACCGTGAAACATGGTGGTGGCAGAATCATGTGGTGGGGATGCTTTTCTTCAGCAGGGACAGGGAAGCTGGTCAGAGTTGATGGGAAGATGGATGGAGACAAATACAGGACAATCTTAGAAGAAAACCTGTTAGAGTCTGCAAAAGACTTGAGACCGGGGGGGGGGGGGGGGAGGTTCACCTTCCAGCAGGACAACGACCCTAAAGTACAGCCAGAGCTACAATGGAATGGTTTAGATCAAAGCATATTCATGTGTTAGAATGGCCCAGTCACAGTCCAGACTTAAATCACATTGAGAATCTGTGGCGAGACTTGAAAATTGCTGATCACAGACGCTCTCCATCCAATCTGACGGAGGTTGAGATATTTTACAAAGAAGAATGGGCAGAAATGTCCCTCCTCTAGATGTGCAAAGCTGGTAGAGACACCCCAAAAAGACTTGCAGAGAAAGGGGGTTCTACAAAGTATTGACTCCGGGGGCGCCATACAAATCCCCCCCCCCACTTTTCACAGATTTATTTGTATGTGAAAACGGCGTTAAAATCCAGACATGTGAGGTATCGCCGCGATCAGTAGAGCGAGAGCAATAATTCCAGCACTAGACCTCCGACGTAACTCCAAACTGGTAACCTGTAGAAATTTTTAAACGTCGCTTATGGAGATTTTTTTGAAGGGTAAAAGTTTGTCGCCATTCCACGAGCGGGCGCAACGTGCGTGACATGTTGGGTATCAATTTACTCGGCACAACATTATCTTTCACAATATAAAAAAAAAATTGGGATAACTTTACTGTTGTCTTATTTTTTTTTTTTTATTTAAAAAAAGTGTGTTTTTCCCCCCCCCAAAAAAATGTGTTTGTACGACCGCTGAGCAAATACGATGGGACAGAAAGTATCGCAACGACCGCCATTTTATTCTCTACGGTCTCTGGAAAAAATATATACAATGTTTGGGGGGGTCCTGAGTCATTTTTTAGTAGGGAAAAGAATAAATATATTTTAACTTGTAAACACCAAGATTGAAAAATAGTCCCGGTCCTTAAGTAGTTACTTGGTTATTATTAATTAATTTGTTATTTCATTTTGGATTTTCGCATTTTCGGATTTTCGTTCTTTCGCATTTTCGGATTTTCGTTCTTATTTTACGGATTTTCGAATTATCGAATTTCTGAATTTTGGATTTTTTTCCGAATTATCGAAATAACGAATGACGCATAACGAATTACATTTTTTTTTTACGAATCTACGAATTGGCACCTTGTCCCCCTTAAAAATGACCCGAAAAACGAAAAAAAAAAACAAAAAAAACAAATGAAATGAAAATAAACAATTTTTTTTTCGGCAGTGCGCACGTCTACAGAATATGCTGCAGCCCTTTCCAAACCTTCTCGCGGGTTATTTTAGATTGTAAGCTCTTCTGAGCAGGGCCCTCTAGTGCCCCTTTCACACTGAGGCGTTGAAAAAACACAAAAAAATTATGACATTTTTTACCGCGATTTTACCGGTATTTTGGCGGTAAAAATAGCGCTAACGCCTATGCCGTTTTACCGCGTTCTTGCGGTAAAAAGGATCATTTGGTGTCCCACAATCCTCCACTCTACTGCGGTCATGTGACCTTCCCACAGCTTCTGGGTGTTTTTTTACCGCGTTTTTACCGCGTTTTTACAGCGGTACTCATTCATTTCAATGGGGACAGGCGTTTTTTTTTACAGCGCTATTTTATGCGCCCCCAAAGATGCTCCAAAAAAGCTGTTTGCAGGATTCTTTTCCAACGCACAGCCAGCCCAACGCCTCAGTGTGAAAGCCCTCAGGGCTGGGGCAGGATTATTTCAGGCATTTTTACAGCGCTGTTTTTACCGCGAAAACGCGGTAAAAACGCCTCAGTGTGAAAGGGGCCTTAGGGGCTCATGCACACTGCAGCTCAAAAAAAAAAAAAAAGCCGCTTTCTACAGGCGTTTTGAGCTTTTATTTCTGCCTATAAAATCTTGAAGAAGCTCGTTGTTTTTCGTGCTCTTTCTCACGTTTTTATTGAGCTCTTTCGAGCTTTTTTTTCCCCCACAAACCCTCCTAGACAGCATTTTCTTAACCACTCTATAAAACGAAACAAAAAGCTGGAACAAAATGTTTTTGCACGTTTTCGAGCACTTTTGAGCTCTTTGGGGCGCTAGCTCCTCTCAAAAACGCAAGTTTGGTGGGGGCGGGGGGGGGGGGATGGGGGTCTTTTTCTGCCTGTAGGAGCATATCCCTGAAAAAGCTAAAAAGTGTGTATGGACAGATTGGCCAACATGGAGGGGAGTTTCTAGGCAGAAGAACTAAGAGCTCAAAAGCCAGTAGGATCTTTGAGCTTCTTTGAGCTCCTATGAGCTGCAGTGTGCGTGAGCTCTCAAAGTATTCCCCAATTTTGCTTTTATGGTCAGATTTGGCCTCTTTTATACCTCTCTTTGAAGTCGCCCTTGCCTCTCTATACTTTATCCTATCACCACTCCTAAAAGCACTACCCCGTTCTCTCAGGAGACACCAAACCCCCTTTGTTACCTGAGAAAAATGTAAAAAAAAAATGCGTAGGGTGCCCCCCCCCCCCCGCAGTCCATACCAGGCCCTTTGGGTCTGGTATACATTTTAAAGGGAACCCCCACGCCAAAATGTAAAAAAAAAATGCGTAGGGTGCCCCCCCCCCCCCCCGCAGTCCATACCAGGCCCTTAGGGTCTGCTATAGATTTTAAGGGGAACCCCACGCCAAAATGTAAAAAAAAAATGCGTAGGGTGCCCCCCCTCGCAGTCCATACCAGGCCCTTAGGGTCTGCTATAGATTTTAATGGGAACCCCACGCCAGAATGTTAAAAAAAAAACGGCATGGGGTCCCACCCCAAATCCATACCAGACCCTTATCTGAACATGCAGCCCGGCAGGTCAGAAAATGGGGGGATTAGTGAGCGCCCCCCCCTCCTGAACCATATCAGGCCACATGCCATCAACATGGGGGAGTGGGTGCTTTGCTCTGCCCCCCCCCCATCCCAAAGCACCTTGTCCCCAAGGGAACAAGGGCCTCTTCCCAACAACCCTGGGCTGTGGTTATGGAGTCTGCGGCCGGGGGGGGGCATATCGGAAGCCCCCTTTAACAAGGGGGCCCCAAGATTCAAGGGCCTCTTCCCGACAACCCTGGGCTGTGGTTATGGGGTCTGTGAGCGGGGGGGGGGGGCTTATCGGAAGCCCCCTTTAACAATGGGCCCCCCAGATTCCCCCCCTATGTGAATGGGTATGGGGTACATCGTATAAAAAAAAACAGTTTTTGACAATTCCTTTATTAAAAAAAAAAAAAAGTGTCCCCCGATGTAGATCCGTCGTTAATCACGCCGCCCACCGACTCTACTGCGGGCTCCTCTATTTGACAGTTCTTTTATAGGAAAGGGGCGGGGCCACCTGTCTACATCACCTGGTGGCACTGCCCTTTCTGATGTCACGGACCCAACATGCACTGGTCCGTGACGTCAAAAGGGGGTGGCGCCAGCAGGTGATGTAGGCAGGTGGCCCCGCCCCCTTCCCTATAAAATAACTGTCAAACAGAGGAGACTGCAGTAGGCGCCTTTGTGACAGCAAAAAAAAAATATATATTTTTTTTTCGGGTCGGTGGACGGCGTGATTGACGACGGATCTACATCGGGGGACACTGTTTTTTTTTTATTTTTCAATAAGGGAATTGTCAAAAACTGTCTCTGTGTTTTTATTATTTTTGTACACATTTTTGGTGAATGGGTAGGGGTACAATGTACCAGATACCCATTCACATGGGGGGCCACAGCCCCGGGTTGTGGGGAGGAGGCCCTTGTCCCCATCAACATGGGGACAAGGTGCTTTGGGGTGGGGGGGGCCCAAAGCGCCCACCTCCCCATGTTGAGGGCATGTGGCCTGGTATGGTTCAGGAGGGGGGGAGCGCTCGTTTGCCCCCCCCCATTTGCTGACCCGCCAGGCTGCATGCTCAGATAAGGGTCTGGTATGGATTTTGGGATGGATCCCACGCCGTTTTCTTTTAACATTTTGGCGTGGAGTTCCCCTTAAAATCCATACCAGACCCGAAGGGCCTGATATGGACTGGGGGGGGGAGGACCCCCACGCCGTGTTTTTTACTTTTCTCTGTTGCCGGGCAATGCCGGCATTCTTTTCTTTACATTCATCTGTCAGTGGGGAAGCCCGTTGACAGCTGATGACTCCTCGGTTGCTACGGACGTGGGCGGCCGTCTTCCCGGCCCGCTGCTTAACAACAAGCTATTTCTTCACACAGAATTCGGATCGATGGATCATTTTTCGACCGATCCGAATTGTAATCGTTCTGAAAAGTTGGAATTCGTTGGAAAATTAATAAATGAAACAAAATTTTAACCAGACGAAATTTTCCGAAAACGAAACAAAACAAAATGAATTGCGAAACGAATTCCATAACGGAACAAAACAAATTGTTCTGCACGTGTCTAGAAAAGACCAATGTGTGTGCTGGGAGAAGGGCACGGTTGGGTCTGTTGGGTGCGGTATATGCGGTGAAGACGGGTGTTTTTGCTGGTGGTGGGACCTCACTTCATGAACAGCCTCTGATAAGCAGAACCAGAATGCCCCATTATCAATAACCATTAAATAGGGTAGAATTAGTGTAGCCTTCTATTCAGTTGACACGGAGAAGGATACTGAGAAGATTGGAGACCAGTTTAGGTTTGATTGCTGGGAGGAGTAGAGAACATAGTGATGTGTAGAAGGATTAGACCCCAGTGTGAGTTGTCTCATTGGCCATAGAGGTCAGTACAGGGTGATGGATGGAATTGGAGGCCGGGCTGGTGAAAGAATTTTTGACACCCCCGTCGAAACCTAATTTTTCCGCCTCCCATTGGCTCCACCCCCTTTGTCCTGCTCATGTGACAGAAGGTGCCACTATACAGGAAGCATTGGCTCTGCTTCCTCTAGTATTGTCTCCAGTGCTGCGCTGCACCTCTAATTACACTAAGGGTCGGACTGAGTTAGTTACATGCTGCAGCCTGCAGGGCATGCAGAGGCGGAGGGAAACCAGTGACCGGATGCGCCCCTAGGCAGCAGTGTGCCCTAGGCGGCTGCCTAGTTTGCCTAGTGGTAGCACCGGCCCTGATTGGAGGGAACATAATGGAGGACTATAATTGGAGAAGAGTCAGGAATATGTAAGAACACTTGTAGTGTGGAAATGGATGAAGGTAAATCTCAGACACGGGGTAAAGATACTACAGCGAGTTCATTGGAAGTGTTGAGAGAAGACGTCTTAGGAATAGAGGGTGTGAAGAAGTCACAGAAGATTCATATGATGCATGATGGCTGTGACATAGAAGAGCGAAGCTGGAGAGGTTGGAGAGGCTGGAGAGATTTGAGAGGTTGGAGAGGTTGGAGAGGTTGGAGAGTCTGGAGAGGTTGGAAAGGCTGGAGAGGCTGGAGAGGTTGGAGAGGTTGGAGAGACTAGAGAGGCTGGAGAGGTTTGAGAAGCTGGAGAGGCTGGAGAGGTTTGAGAAGCTGGAGAGGCTGGAGAGGTTGGAGAGGCTGGAAAGGTTGGAGAGACTGGAGAGGCTGGAGAGGTTGGAGAGCCTGGAGAGACTGGAGAGGCTGGAGAGACTTGAGAGGCTGGAGAGGTTGGAGAGAGTGGAGAGGCTGGAGAGGTTGGAGAGGCTGGAAAGGTTGGAGAGACTGGAGAGGCTGGAGAGGTTGGAGAGCCTGGAGAGACTGGAGAGGCTGGAGAGACTTGAGAGGCTGGAGAGGCTGGAGAGACTGGAGAGGCTGGAGAGGTTGGAGAGTAGGGATGAGCTTCGTGTTCGAGTCGAACATACGTTCGACTCGAACATCGGCTGTTCGATCGTTCGACGAAGATCGAACGATTTGGGCCGTTCGCGCCAAATTCGAGTGACGCGAACGGCCCACAATGCACTACGCCATCGCAGTGTCATCCAGGCGCTGTGATTGGCCAAGCATGCACTGTGACCCCGCATGCTTGGCCAATCACAGCGCCGGCAGCGAGGAGAGCAATGATTGGCCACAGGCAGGATGCCTGTGGCCAATTATTGCTGAGGGTGTTTAGTACACGCCCCACACTATAAAAGGCCGCCAGCGCGGCGGCCTTGTGTAGTGTGTTCCGGAGCAGGGAAAGAGAAGCATAGGCAGGGACAGTGTCATTTTTTTTCCTTCACTAATCCTGGATTCCTTGTGTTTAGGGACAAATAAGGATAGGTAGGGAGAGTGTCAGTGACAGTGTGCTATTCTGTGCTAATCCTTGTTTGTAGGGACAGAGAGGTACAGTGAGGGAAAGTGTCAGTGTGCTATTCTGTGCTAATCCTTGTTTGTAGGGACAGAGAGGTACAGTGAGGGAAACTGACAGTGTGCTATTGTGTTCTAAAACTATTTTGCTGAACCATATTTTCAATCCTTGAGTTGAGGGACAGAGAGGTACAGTGAGGGAAAGTGTCAGTGTGCTATTCTGTTCTAAATCAATTTTGCTGTTCCATATTTTCAATCCTTGAGTTGAGGGACAGAGAGGTACAGTGAGTGAAACTGACAGTGTGCTATTCTGTTCTAAAACTATTTTGCTGTTCCATATTTTCAATCCTTGAGTTGAGGGACAGAGAGGTACAGTGAGGGAAAGTGTCAGTGTGCTATTCAGTTCTAAACCAATTTTGCTGTTCCATATTTTCAATCCTTGAGTTGAGGGACAGAGAAGGACACTCGTAGAAATTATCAGTGTGCTATTCTGTGCTAAATCTTGTTTATAGGGAGGGACAGAGTAGGACAGTGAGGGAAAGTGTCAGTGTGCTATTCTGTTCTAAAACTTTTTTGCTGAACCATATTTTCAATCCTTGTGTTTAGGGACAGAGAAGGATAGGCAGGGGACAGTGTCAGTGTCATTATTGCTAAGCCTCCTGCACAATATACACCTGAAGGTAGCCCTTATTGCTGTTTTTCCCATCTCCCTGCAGGCCATCCATTAAAATGTCTGGAAGGCAACCAAGGAGAGGCACACAGTCAGGAGGCAAAAAAAGAGGGCAAGCAGGCTCTGTGTCTGGGGGCAACAGTGCTGGTCGTGGACGCGGTGCATTGTCATCAGCACATGGCCATGGGACACGCTTGTCCTTGTTTTCGGCAGCTGGACATGTTGAGCCACATCATGCCGAAGACTTGGTAGAGTGGATGACCAAGCCCACCTCATCCTCCTCATCCTCTCTCACCCAGGCTCAGGGTAGTGGCAAAGCAGCTGCCAAAGCGTCCTCTTCTCTGGTATCATTATCTTCATTAGTCAATCCTTCCCTAGACCCACCATGCCCTCCTCCTGAGGAGTCCCCCGAACTGTTTGAGCACAGTGTTGGGTACATGCTCCAGGAGGATGCCCAGCGTTTGGAAGGATCTGATGATGATACCCAGCTAGAGGAAGGCAGCAGCGTGAGAGCAGAGAGAGGGGATGCTCAAGAAGGACACCAATCTGGCAGTCATGTTCCAGCAGCTGCAGCATACTGCCAGATTGGCTCCAGTGATGAGGAGGGAGGGGATGATGAGGTCACTGACTCCACGTGGGTGCCTAATAGGAGAGAGGAGGAGGAGGAGGATGAGGAGGAGGCACATCTCCAACGAGGCAGGATGCCCTTGAGTGGCCAGCGTATGGGCAGCACACCGACGGAATCACACCGCAGAGCTCCGCCTGTGCAGGGCGCTGCCTCTGCCCGTCATTCAAAAAGTTCCTTGGTGTGGGCCTTTTTTGAGGCTAGTGCATCAGATCGCACAGCTGCTGTTTGCAACATATGTCTCAAGCGTATATCGCGTGGCCAAAACATCAGCCGCTTGGGCACCACATGCTTGATCAGACATATGTTGACCTGCCATGCAGCTCGTTGGCAAGCCTACCTTAAAGACCCACACCAAAGAACAAAGCGGACCTCTCCTTGCACCGCATCAGCTGGGATCTCCAACCCCACTATAACTTCAGTCCTCTCTGAAACCTGCACTGAGAGGAATGAAGGTGTAGAATTAGGTGTGTCACAGCCAAGTACTTGCGGCCACTCTGCTAGCAGTACACCGACGTCCGATTCTAGCAGGCAAATTTCCCTGCCCCAGCTGCTGGACCGTCGAAAGAAGTTCACTCCCAGCCATCCACATGCCCAGCAGTTGAATGCTAGCTTGGCTAAATTGCTAGCGCTTCAACTGCTGCCTTTTCAGTTGGTAGACTCGGCCCCCTTCCGTGAGTTTGTGCAATGTGCGGTTCCTCAGTGGCAGGTTCCCAAACGCCACTTTTTCTCACGGAAGGCTATTCCGGCTCTCTACCGGCATGTGGAAGGCAATGTCTTGGCCTCGCTGGACAGGGCGGTCAGCGGTAAGGTGCATATTACCGCTGACTCATGGTCCAGCAGGCATGGACAGGGACGTTACCTTTCTTTCACGGCCCATTGGGTCACTCTTTTGGCAGCTGGGAAGGATGCAGGACAAGGTGCAGTAGTGTTGGAGGTTGTTCCACCGCCACGCCTACAAAATGCTACTAGTGGTTGTGACACACCTCTCTCCTCCACCCCCTCCTCTTCTTCTTCCTCCATGGCCTCTTCCTGTGCTTTGTCCTCTGAACCAGCGGTGCTCCGTAGCCGTTTAAGGGGCTACGCAAGTACGCAGGCAAAAAGATGCCATGCCGTGCTTGCGCTGGTGTGTTTGGGGGACAGAAGCCACACTGGGGCAGAGGTCCTGTCTGCTCTGCAGGGCCAGGCCGAGAGGTGGTTGACGCCACGCCAGCTTAAGCCAGGAATGGTAGTTTGCGACAATGGCACCAACCTCCTCTCCGCCCTCCGACAGGGACAACTGACCCATGTGCCCTGTATGGCTCACGTCCTTAACCTGGTGGTGCAGCGGTTCTTGGGCAGGTACCCGGGCTTACAGGATGTCCTGAGGCAGGCCAGGAAAGTCTGTGTGCATTTCCGCAGATCTTATAATGCCAGTGCTCGCCTGGCTGAGCTTCAAAAGGAGTTGAACCTGCCCAAGAACCGCCTTATATGTGACATGCCCACCAGGTGGAACTCAACGTTGGCCATGCTGCAGCGGGTGCACACGCAGCAGAGGGCCATCAATGAGTACCTGTGCGACTACGGCACCAGGACAGGGTCAGGGGAGCTCGGGTTTTTTTCACCACGCCAGTGGGGCATGATCAGGGATGCATGCACTGTCCTGGCACCATTTGAGGAGGCCACGAGGATGGTGAGCAGTGACAGTGCATGCATCAGTGACACTGTACCTCTTGTCCACCTGTTGGAGCACACGCTGCGTGGAATAATGGACAGGGCACTTGAGGCAGAACAGAGGCAGGAAGAGGAGGACTTCCTTGCCTCTCAAGGCCCCCTTTACCCAGACAGTGTTCCTTCTGTCCCACCCATCGCACAGGAAGAGGAGGAGGAGGAGGAGGATTGTGTCAGCATGGAGGTGGAGGCTGGCACTCAGCATCATCAGCAGCAGTCTTTTAGGGATGATTTACAGTCCCAAGAAACCAGTGGACTTGTACGTGGCTGGGAGGAGGTGGCTGCGGATCATGTCGTCCTTAGTGACCCAGAGGACTCCGGACTGAATGCCTCAGCTAACCTACGCTGCATGGCCTCCCTGATCCTGCAAAGTCTGCGGAAGGATCCTCGTATTCTTCGGATCAAGGAGAGGGACCATTACTGGCTGGCCACTCTCCTTGATCCACGGTACAAGGGTAAGGTTGCGGACCTTATCGTACCGTCGCAGAGGGAGCAGAGGATGAGACAACTCCGGGAGGCCTTGCAGAAAGGTCTGTGCAACGCGTTCCCAGAGACTGGGAGGTTACAAACTCCTGGTCCTGGACAACGAGTTGCTGAGGCTTCGGGCAGTCAAAGAAGAAGCGGTGGGGAAGGTGGCCGTCTGACCAATGCGTTCAGACAATTCTTTAGTCCGCAGCCCCAAAGTATGATCGGTTCCAGCAACCATCGCCAGCGTCTGATATACATGGTGCAGGAATACCTAGGGGCAAGGTCAGACTTGGACACCTTCCCCACCGAAAATCCTCTGGCTTACTGGGTCTTGAGGATGGATCACTGGCCAGAGCTTGCACAGTATGCAATTGAGCTACTGGCCTGTCCTGCATCCAGCGTTCTTTCAGAACGCACATTCAGTGCTGCTGGAGGATTTGTCACGGATCACAGGGTGCGCCTGTCCACCGACTCGGTTGATCGACTGACTTTCATCAAGATGAACCAGTCTTGGATCACCACCAGCTACCACACACCAGATGCTGATATAACAGACTAATTGATTTTAAAATGTCACATCCCTTCAAGACTGATGCTGAGTGCCTGTGCTGTTATGTTGTCTGGCTATCCTCCTCCTCCTCCTCAATGATACGATTAATGATGATAGCTTGGAAGATCATTTTGGTTTATGGGTGACGCCACCAGTGGCTAAGGCCCAATTTTTCAGCCCCTGTTTAACAGGGGCGTGTAATTAAAATTTTTGATGCAATACTTTGCAACAGGCCTCATTGCTGTGCTCCAAGTACAGTATCTGTGAGGGGTTGCAGTGTTGTGCCACCAGTGCCTAAGGCCCAATTTTTCAGCCCCTGTTCAACAGGGGCATGCAATTATAATTATTGATCTAATAATTCACAGCAGGGCCCATTGCTGCGCCCACCAAGAGTAACTGTCAGGCCTTACAGTGTTGTGGCACAAGCAACACCATCACCACCACCACCACCACCAAAGGCCCAATTTTTCAGCCCCTGTTCAACAGGGGCATGCAATTATAATTATTGATCTAATAATTCACAGCAGGGCCCATTGCTGCGCCCACCAAGAGTAACTGTCAGGCCTTACAGTGTTGTGGCACCAGCACCACCATCACCACCACCACCAAAGGGACAATTTTTCAGCCCCTGTTCAACAGGGGGATGCAATTATAATTATTGATCTAATAATTCACAGCAGGGACCATTGCTGCGCCCACCAAGAGTAACTGTCAGGCCTTACAGTGTTGTGGCACCAGCACCACCATCAAAGGCCCAATTTTTACTACCACTGATCAACAATTATATGTTATTACAATTCCTGATATTATACTTGACAGCAGGGCGTTCCAGCACCCCCCAAGAATAACTGTGAGTGCTTTCAGTGTTGTGCCAACACCAACACCTAAGGGGCCAATTTCTGCAGAGTATATACGGAAGGTCCCTACTTTCAAACATCCAACTTACAAACTACTACTACTTGCAAACGGAAGAAGACAACAGGAAGTGAGAGGAAATCTACCCCTTGGAAGGAAAATTCTCTCCTGTAAGAATTAATATGGGAGAAAGGTGTCTCCTCTCTACTGATGCTTTATCACCAATCCTTGTTTCAATACAAACACCACATTTCAAAAACAGTTGTCATTGGGACGCAAAGTGAGGTGAAATGTTCTGAACAGGGGCACAGACAGCAAAACAAATGTTACAGGGGTGATAACCCTTACCTATGTTTTCCAAAAAGCTAAAAAAAAGGAATTTGGCTGGAGCTACACTTAAACAATGCAGCTGTTCAAAATTACAAGCAGATTCTACATAAGAACAAACCTACAGTCCCTGTCTTGTATGCACCGCCTGTATACGGCTGTTCAGAGTATATAGGGGCTTTTTTATTTTGTGTGCGGGGTTCCCCTTAATATCCATACAAGACCCAAAGGGGCTGGTAATGGGCTGGGGTAGGGGGGGGGGTTGATGGGGTAGCTATGCCATTTTTCCTAAAGATTTTCATCCATATTACCGGGACCAGACATTACATTAAAGCCGCAAGCAGTTTTAAATGGCTTTTTTCCTTTAGAAGTGTTATTTTGTGCAGGGACAGTTATAAACACGGGAAACACGTGGCACTTCACAGGCATACTTTAGACACCCCCCAGGTACGATATTTAAAGGAATATTTGACTTTTTTTTTTCACTTTATGCATCATTAAAATGACTGCTCCCGAAAAACGTCCGTTTTTAAAACTTCTTTTTGCATTGATACATGTCCCCTGGTGCAGAACCCGGGTTCCCAAACTCTGTTTCGGACAATAACATGGATAATAGTCATTATAATTAGCACTTTAGAATCCGAACGTTCGCATCCATTGTATTTAATAGGGTTCTAATGTTCGCGCAAACTTTCGGTCCGTTCGCGGGTTCTGGTGCGAACCGAGCCCGGGGGTGTTCGGCTCATCACTATTGGAGAGGTTAGAGAGACTGGAGAGGTTGGCGAGGCTGGAGAGGTTAGAGAGGCTGGAGAGGTTAGAGAGGCTGGAGAGGCTGGAGAGATCGGAGAGATTGGAGAGGCTGGAGAGGCTGGAGAGGTTGGAGAGGCTGGAGAGGCTGGTTCAGGTTTTGCTGAGTGGACTTACTGGGAATTCTTTGCTTTTGAACTGGAATTCTCTGTGAACCATTTGGCAGGGAAATGCCTGTTTGTCACTATTTGTCTTCTAGAGAAAGGAAATAGGCGTAACTTCCCAGTAATGATTGTTTTTCATAGAGGATGACCAAGTTCCTGCCATATGACCTTAATTGACAGATTTGTTCAAAAACATTGTAGTAGCAGACGGGGACTTCACATTCTGACAGAACTTCAGCCTGATCCACCAATGACATCCTTGATGAATTCTCTTGCTTCATGATGTCCCCAGGCTGAATATCCCCTCCCCGGGGTGGATAGAGTTCATGTCTCGGCTCCCACCTCTTCCCAATCCACAAAGATCCCAGAGAGAGGGATGAAGGGAAACCATGGCCACTGAACGTCCTCTCCCCGGGGTGGATAGTATACAGTACATGTCTCCCACCTCTCCCCAATCCACAAAGATCCCAGAGAGAGGGATGAAGGGAAACCATGGCCACTGAACGTCCTCTCCCCGGGGTGGATAGTATAAAGCAGGGATATGCAATTAGCGGACCTCCAGCTGTTGCAAAACTACAAGTCCCATCATGTCTCTGCCTCTGGGTGTCATGCTTGCTGCTGTCAGAGTCTCGCTATGCCTCATGGGACTTGTAGTTTGGCAACAGCTGGAGGTCCGCTAATTGCATATCCCTGGTATACAGTACATGTCTCCCACCTCTCCCCAATCCACAAAGATCCCAGAGAGAGGGATGAAGGGAAACCATGGCCACTGAACGTCTCCTCCCCGGGGTGGATAGAGTTCATGTCTCGGTTCTCACATCTCCCCTATCTACAAAGATCCCAGAGAGAGGGATGAAGGGAAACCATGGCCACTGAACGTCCCCTCCCCGGGTTGGATAGTATACAGTACATGTCTCGGCTCCCACCTCTTCCCAATCCACAAAGATCCCAGAGAGAGGGATGAAGGGAAACCATGGCCACCAAACTTCCCCTTCCCGGGGTGGATAGAGTTCATGTCTTGGTTCTCACATCTCGCCTATCTACAAAGATCCCAGAGAGAGGGATGAAGGGAAACCATGGCCACTGAACGTCCCCTCCCCGGGGTGGATAGTATACAGTACATGTCTCGGCTCCCACCTCTTCCCAATCCACAAAGATCCCAGAGAGAGGGATGAAGGGAAACCATGGCCACTGAACGTCCCCTCCCCGGGGTGGATAGTATACAGTACATGTCTCGGCTCCCACCTCTTCCCAATCCACAAAGATCCCAGAGAGAGGGATGAAGGGAAACCATGGCCACTGAACGTCCCCTCCCCGGGGTGGATAGTATACAGTACATGTCTCGGCTCCCACCTCTTCCCAATCCACAAAGATCCCAGAGAGAGGGATGAAGGGAAACCATGGCCACCAAACTTCCCCTTCCCGGGGTGGATAGAGTTCATGTCTTGGTTCTCACATCTCGCCTATCTACAAAGATCCCAGAGAGAGGGATGAAGGGAAACCATGGCCACTGAACGTCCCCTCCCCGGGGTGGATAGAGTTCATGTCTTGGTTCTCACATCTCCCCAATCTACAAAGATCTCAGAGATGGGGACGAATGGAAAACCATGGCCACTGAACGTCCTCTCCCCGGGGTGGATAGTATACAGTACATGTGTCGGCTCCCACCTCTTCCCAATAAACAAAGATTCCAGAGAGAGGGATGAAGGGAAACAATGGCCACTGAACGTCCCCTCCCCGGGGTGGATAGAGTTCATGTCTCTTCTTCCAGGTGTTTCCAATCCACAAAGATGCCAAGGAACCCCCACCCCCCCCCCCCACCCCCAGCAGAGACAGATTGTTCTGGTGCGTTCTAACACAGTGACCAGGCCAGCACAGGATACAACAACTCCTGGCCACTGGACCTAGAGTTCCCAACTTTGGTTCCATGGAAGACTGAATGGGGTGGATGGGAGATGGTAAACCGGTTATATTTAAGTGGTTTAGTCATAATGAGCCGGTAAGTTGTGTTTTATGTATTAATATAATTGAAATTTGTGCTTCAATCTGAAAAATAAAGTAGATTATACCGATAATACTTCAACAGTGGCAGTTTTTTATTTTTATCCCTTATAAAAGAAACAAAATGATACATCTGGTGTACAGAATGTTATTTACAGATTAAGTTACATTTTTTTCTAAATGTCACTACAAAAAACGAACTAAAACGTAAAAAAATAACCCAAACAATAGCTCAGAGATGAAAGATGTTAATAAAAACCAATTAGAGTTGATGGACAAGCCATACAAAGCTATGGAAAGGTAAGGCCGCTATGAGTACGGCTCACCCATAGGGATAAGAATACGGCTTTGTTTGCTGGGAGCATATACGCTTTCCCTGCCCGGACACACCCATAAGACGTTAGCCATCATGCGTTATTGTATTCACTGTATGTATTATTGTATTGAATCCTTTCATTCCCTGTTGGAAGGGATGTCCTTGTCATTTTCCCTGTGTGAAGGTCACATGCTGTGACCTCACTTCCTGTTGGTAACTTCTTTAGTGAGGATCACATGCTGTGACATCACTTCCTGTTGGGATTTTAATCCTGTGGGGATTTCAATAAAAGGAGAGACACACAGCTCCCAGACACACTATGCTGGGAGGCTGAGATGAGAACATAAGATCTGTGTTGGTGCTTTCCTTGAATGAATGATGGAATGAACGGTGAGTGGAACTTAACTTAGCAAACTTAGCTAAAGATAGCATTATTGCAAAAAGATGAATCTAAAGTGTGTGCTTATAGAGCACAGGAATTATAGGCTGTGTGCTCTGCATAGAACCAATAATTCTACGACATGGGGCACATACGTAGTAGGACCAGTCTGCGATGTTTCTGGTTGCGAAGGCAGAGCTGGACATGCCACACAGTGAAGATCGCATTTTCTGAGGAAGAAGGTGTGACGGGAGGGCCCGTGGAACCCAGAATCCCCTGGAAAGGTTGGGAAACCATTGTTTCAGCTCCCCATGCACCTCTTATGTCTACGTCACCCTGTGCCATCCTGGCACAGGGTGACTGAGAAAATATGTCTTGGATTACTTAAATTGAGACAGTGATATTTATCCACAATATCTCCCAGGATAGATGTAAAGACTATTCTTGGTTTGTTTAATTCTGAACTCAACATGTTAGTTGGGAGAGGTGATCACATTGGCCTCTGTACAATGTAGGAGACGGGCCGACTCCTGCTGGAGCTCCTGCTATTGTGAGAAGGTGTCCTGTGTTTATACTTATAATAATGTATCATCTACTGTGTGAAGCTCGGTGACAACAAGTCTGACCTGTAGTGAAATCCTGACTAATCATAACAATGCCCAGGAGGGCGCGGAGTCACATCGGCTGCTTTAAGGGATTAGTTAATTAGCTCATGTTAATTTATGTTTCTGGTTACAGGTGTATTGTGAAGCCTCGTACACACGGCCGAGAATCTCGTCAGGAAAAAACCCGTTGTTTTTTCTGACGAGATTCTTGACAAGAATCTTGTCCCGGCCGAGTGTACACACGTACCTTTCAAAAGAACCGCCGTTCTTTTGAATGGCATGAACGCGGTGACGTCATCGACTACGTCGAGCATGCACTCGTCACATTCCATGCCGTCGCCGCCATCTTGCTACACCCTACCTATGCCTAGGAAGCTACCGCACATGCGTCGAAAGTCATTTCGATCATGCGCGGGTTTCCACGGCGACAGGTAAGTGTACACACACTCGGGTTTCTCGTCGGGAAACAGGCCGAAGAGAATCCCGATGAGAAAAAAGAAAGCAGGTCTTTTTTTCTCGTCGAGATTCTGGTCAGTTTTCCTGACGAGAAACCTTAAAGCCTCGTACACACGGCCGGTTTTCTCGGCAAGAAAGCTCTGCAAGCAGTTTTCTTGTCGGTTCTTGCAGAGAAAAACGGCCGTGTGTACGAGGCTTTAGAGTAATATGAGCAGGAGGGGGGAACCTTCTCTTTAACTGTATATAAGACTTGTATTCTGGTTCTAATAAACAGTCCATGTTCAGCAATCAAACGAGTATTGTCTTGTTTGTAGTTGTCAGCGGTTGGAATATCTGATCTCTATATCCAGACTGGGAGGAAGCGGTATATGACGAAAGCACTCAAGCGGAGTGTGGGACATTTCGTTACAGAAGGTAAGTATTTTTCTAAGCGGTCTGCACTCAGGGGGTGTGGGGGGGATAAAAGGGCAACTTTAACAAACGTACCGTTGTGGTTTGGTGGAGCTTCAGATGGAACAATGCATGGACTTGGCCGGGGACATTGTAACTTTAGAAGGCGAAGAAGGTTCAGGATGAGCAGTCCCAAAGATCCCGGACTTCTAGAAGTGGCAGGTGGGTCCAGGATCAGAGGTGTTGAAGGTGTTGAACAGGATCTGTAGCTCTGGGAGTGAATATAGGTATGGGGTGAGCAGTCTCAGAAGCCCTGGCCCCGGGGAAAGACAGTTGGGTCCAGGACCAGAGATGGTGATGGCGGCCCAGGGGTTGGCTTACAGGATGTGTAGCTCTGGGAGGGAATATAGGTATGGGATGAGCAGTCTCAGAGGCCCCTTGGCCCCGGGGAAAGACAGTTGGGTCCAAGGACCAGGGGAGGTGATAGAGGCACAGGTTTTATAAAGGATTGTATCTCTAGAAAGAGGTATAAGTAGAGGATGAGCAGTGGCAATGTTCCTGGGCCCTTTGCACAGGAAGGTAGGTCCAGAGACCTGAGGATGTAATAGAAGTGCAGGGGTTGGATAGAGGATTGTATCTCTGGAAAGAGGTATAAGTAGAGGATGAGCAGTGGCAATAGTCCTTGGCTCTTTGCACAGGAAGGTAGGTCCAGAGACCTGAGGATGTGATAGAAGTACAGGGGTTGGATAGAGGATTGTATCTCTGGAAGGAGGTATAGATAGGGGATGAGGAGTGGCAGAGGTCCTGGGCTCCTAGAAGAGAGAAGTGGTCCAGGGACCAGAGGTGGCGATAGCATCACAGGAATTGGTTACAGGATGTGTAGCTTTGGGAGGTACAGGATGAGGAGTGTCAGAGCTCCCTGGACCCCTGGGAAAGACAGTTAGGTCAGAACCAGGGGTGGTGATAGAGGCACAGGGGTTGACTATGGGAACCAAAGCTCTGGGAAGGCGTATTCGTGTGGGTTAAGTGGAGGTCTTGGGTTACTAGTGTAGCGGCCTCACCTCTCTCCTTTTCTTTATCGGTTATATGGCTGTTGTCTAGGGGTACCTGGGAGAGAGAGATGATACACAGTCACACCACGGCCCATGTCCTCCCGTAGCTAAGAGGTGAAGGCCAGAAGATTGGGCTTTTGTGTAGGTGTCCTAGAGTCAAGTCCAGTCCTTCGTCCCTGACTCCTTTGCTTTAGTAACCCGAGTTCCACACAGTGAATAGGTACAACTCAGTTTTATTCTTCTTGCCAAGCAATAAAAAAATCTTTCTCCTTTGGAAAATGGGGACAGATCGAGGCACAATCCTTTCCCTTCTTGCTGCTGCCCACTGTGCTGTCACCAGTGGTGAATAGTCACTGCCATTGACTAGGTAATATAGAACGTGAATTACCTTCGCTCACTTTGCCCCTGTCAGAGGAAGAAATCCGTCCAAGGGAGAAGTGGAGGCCTCTCCGTCACCAGCGATGCTGCGCCGGGCTCTTCGGAGAAGTTACTGCACACCAGTCCTCACGAACTCAGACACGGGCACCCACGGAGTTAGGGCCCCCTCGGATTCCTCCAC
The DNA here is from genome assembly GCA_029206835.1 of Rana muscosa. NCBI lineage: Eukaryota > Metazoa > Chordata > Amphibia > Anura > Ranidae > Rana > Rana muscosa. The sequence continues at coordinate 398,825,714 of CM055118.1, forward strand.
CCTCACGGAACTCAATCGAAGGTACTGAGCCCCAGGCATCCGCCATAGTACCTCACCCCAGGCTAAAGGTGCCTGAGATGGACTCCATCCCTGCTCCAGCTAGGCCAAGGGCGCCTAGGCCTGAGACACCGGAACGCCAGCACCCAAGCTAAAGGTGCCTGGGTGCGGCCGCGTCCTCCAACTATCTCCCCAAAATCAGGGCGTCCGCCCCTTTTATGACCTCTCCCTTTGCGTCACAGCGGGTTCCCCGCCCCGCTGTACCAGCTCCAGGGGAGGACAAAAAGGCACAGTCTTGCGGTATGAGTTCAACTCTGGCCCAAGGCAACAACGCCACCTGCAGGCCCCAAGGAACCCCACACCACCAGAGTCCTCACATAAATTCAAACACCCGCTACACTAGGATAGGGTGACCAGACATCCCCGGTTTCAGGGGACAGTCCCCGGATTGAGGACATTGTCCCCAGACCAAATCTGTCCCCGGTTTTGTCCCCGGATTGGATTTGAACAGGTGCTGGGGCAATTTCAAAGACAGTCAGTGCAGAATTAATAAAAATAAATCTGAATTACACCCCCTACTCTGCCACTCCTACTAGCTTAGGGGGTGTATTTTTTCCATTATCTGTGCCCCTTTCTGATGATCATGTGCTGGTCGGAGCGGAGGGAATATTTCTTCCGTTTCGGGTGGGGCTAGGGAAAAAATCGATTTAAATCTTGAATCGAGTTGAGAGGTCAAATCGATTCAAAATTTCACCAAATAGTTTTTTGTTTTTTTTCACCAGGACCAGCGCTGACACTTGAGGAGCTGCGGGCAGGAGTTTTTAGGTGAGGCGGCGGCTTCGGCCTAGTCCGCGAGGCTGGATGCCTGCGGACTAGGCCGAAGCCGCGGCCTTGCCTAAAAACTCCTGCCCGCAGCTCCTCAGGACCGGTGTGGTGTCCATCAAAAAAAAAAAACTAGATTCGAATCGTGAATCGCGTTTTTTTTTTTAAATCGCAGTTTGTTTGTTTTTTGAGAAAATCTCCCAGCTCTAGTTTCGGGTGCATGCCCATCCAGCTCCGTTCACATCTTCTTCTGCCTTGGCTCAAGTACCGGCCAGCCGCCTGCCTATCTCCTCACCTTCCCTGGCAGAGTGATTTCCTCCGCTCCCCACCCAGTAGTAGTCGGGGCCCGGAGAGTAAGACTTAACAGGCTGTGAGGCTGGCAGTGGCGGCGACGGGCAGAGAGTCGCTGATTGCCGCCATTATTAGTAGAAAAAAAATATGTCCCCGGATTTCATTTTAAAAATCTGGTCACCTTATACTAGGAGAGACAGGTGGGTCCAAGAGCCAGAGGATGTGATAGAAGTTCAGGGGTTGGATAGAGGATTGTATCTCTGGAAGGAGATATCGGTAGGCAATGAGCAGTGGCAGAAGTCCTGGGCTCCTAGAATAATAAGAAAGTGGTCCAGGGAGCAGGGAAGGAGATTGTGGCACAGGGGTTGGCTACAGGATGTGTAGTTCTGGGAGGGAATATAGGTACGGGTAAGCAATGTCAGAGGCCCTGGACCCCCAGGAAAAACAGTTGGGTCCAAGGATCAGGGGTGGTGATAGAGGCGCAGGGGTTGAATATGGGAACCATAGCTCTGGGAAGGGTTGTTGGTGTGAGTTAAGTAGTGGCAGAGGTCCTGGGTTCCTTGGAGAGACAGGTGGGTCCAAGAACTAGGGGATGTGATAGCAGCAAAGGGGTTGGGTAGGGGATTGTAACTCCGGGAGGGTTGTATAGGTGGGGGATAAACCGTGGCAGAGGTCCTAAGCTCCTAGGAGAGGAAGGTAGGTCCAAGCACGAGGGGTGGTGATAGTGGCACCGTGATTGACTAGGGGATATGTAGCCCTGGGAGGGGGTCTAGGTGTAGACTGAGCAGAGGTCCTGGGCTCCTATAAAAAGAAGGTGGGACCAGGGAGATGATAGTGACACTGGGGCCGGCTAAGGGAATTGAAGCTCTGGGAGGGGGTGTAGGTTCAGATTGAGAAGTGGCAGAGCTCCTGGGTCCCTATGAGAGGAAGGTGAGTCCAAACACCAGGGGCGGTGATAGTAGCACAGGGGTGTACTAGGGAAGGTGTAGCTCTGACAATGAGTGTAGGAATGGACAGTGCCAGAGGTCCTGGGCTCCAAGGAGAGGGAAGTGGGTCCAGGGACCAGGGGTGGTGATAGTGGCACAGTGATTGACTAGGGGACATGTAACTCTGGAAGGGGGTGTAGGTTCAGAATGAGCAGTGGCAGAGCCCCTGGGTCCCAACAAGTGGAAGGTGGGTCCAAACACCAGGGGTGGTGATAGTGGCACGGTGATTGACTAGGGGACATGTAACTCTGGGAGGGGGTGTAGGGATGGGTTTCACAGTACCAGAGGTCCTGGGTCAGAATGAGCAGTGGCAGGGCCCCTGGGTCCCAACGAGTGGAAGGTGGGTCCAAACACCAGGGGTGGTGATAGTGGCACGGTGATTGACTAGGGGACATGTAACTCTGGGAGGGGGTGTAGGGATGGGTTTCACAGTACCAGAGGTCCTGGGTCAGAATGAGCAGTGGCAGAGTTCCTGGGCCCCAAGGAGAGGAAGGTGGGCCCCCAAATACCAGGGGTGTTGATAGTGGCACAGTGATTGACTAGGGGACATGTAACTCTGGGAGGGAGTGTAGAGATGGGTTTCACAGTGCCAGAGGTCCTGGGTCAGAATGAGAAGTGGCAGAGCTCCTGGGTCCCTAGGAGAGGAAGGTGGGTCCCCAAACACCAGGGGTGGTGATAGTGGCACAGGGGGCGTACTAGGGAAGGTGTAGCTCTGGCAGGGAGTGTAGGGATGGGTTTCACAATGCCAGAGGTCCTGGGCTCCTAGGAGAGGAAGGTGGGTCCAGGGACCAGGGGTGGTGATAGTGACACAGGGTCTGGCTAAAGGAGGTGTAGCATTGGCAGGGGGTGCAGCAGTGGGAGACGGGGGTCAGATAGAACTGATAGGATTAGATGGAGATAAGCGGAAACACATGTTGCTGTGTAGTCCAGGTGGAAGTTCTGGTCAGAATATTGTTATATATAGTATAGGAATATTTCTGGTATTGTGACACGTGAGGGGGGCGGTTATTACCACTCACACATCTGTCCTCGGTGATGAGGAAATGTTTTCTGGAAAGGATAATAGGAAGGAGGGAGGGGGAGAGGACACGGAGAGCAAAAATAGAAGCAAACCAAAAATTATTTTATTAGGACCAGAGAGCTCCAAACCTGCCAGATACTCACCGCCGGGACACTGCCAGGTGGGCAATTCTTTCTTTCTTTCTTTCCTTTCATTGGCTGACATACCCCCTATATGACATCATACACAGGTGGTGAGACACCGGGCTCTGTCTCTGCTTTGTGTTGCAGGGATTGGGGACAGATTGGTGTGTGTGGTGGGGGGGGGGGGGGGTCTTGGGCTCAGACAGCTTGGCTAGTGGCATCCTGCAAACATGGTTACTCAGTGGCAGTTACTTTTACTCCTGACCCCTATACTCTGAATATTATACTCCTCTGATCCCTACACCCTGTACATTGCATACTCCTGACCCCTGTACTCTGTACATTACATACTCCTGACCCCTGTACTCTGTACATTACATACTCCTGTCCCCTGTACTCTGTACATTACACACTTCTGGTCCCTATACTCTGAATATTATACACCTCTGATCCATGTACTCTGTACATTGCATACTCCTGACCCCTGTACTCTTTACTTTACACACTCCTGACCCCTGCAATCTGAACATTACACACTCCTGACCCCTGCAATCTGTACATTACACACTCCTGACCCCTGTACTCTGTACATTATACACTCCTGTCCCCTGTACTCAGTACATTACACACTCCTGTCCCCTGTACTCTTTACTTTACACACTCCTGACCCCTGTACTCTGTACATTACACACTCCTGATCCCTGTACTCTGTACATTGCACACTCCTGACCCCTGTACTCTGTACATTGCACACTCCTGACCCCTGTACTCTGTACACTACACACTCCTGACCCCTGTACTCTGTACATTACACACTCCTGTCCCCTGTACTCTGTACATTACACACTCCTGTCCCCTGTACTCTGTACATTACACACTCCTGACCCCTGTACTCTGTACATTACACACTCCTGTCCCCTGTACTCTGTACATTACACACTCCTGACCCCTGCACTCTGTACATTACACACTCCTGACCCCTGTACTCTGTACATTACATACTCCTGTCCCCTGTACTCTGTACATTACACACTCCTGTCCCCTGTACTCTGTACATTACACACTCCTGTCCCCTGTACTCTGTACATTACACACTCCTGACCCCTGTACTCTGTACATTACACACTCCTTTCCCCTGTACTCTGTACATTACACACTCCTGACCCCTGAACTCTGTACATTATACACTCCTGACCCCTGTACTCTGTACATTACACACTCCTGTCCCCTGTACTCTGTACATTACACACTCCTGACCCCTGTACTCTGTACATTACACACTCCTGTCCCCTGTACTCTGTACATTACACACTCCTGTCCCCTGTACTCTGTACATTACACACTCCTGACCCCTGTACTCTGTACATTACACACTCCTGTCCCCTGTACTCTGTACATTACACACTCCTGTCCCCTGTACTCTGTACATTACACACTCCTGACCCCTGTACTCTGTACATTACACACTCCTGTCTCCTGTCCCCTGTACTCTGTACATTACACACTCCTGTCCCCTGTACTCTGTACATTACACACTCCTGTCCCCTGTACTCTGTACATTACACACTCCTGTCTCCTGTCCCCTGTACTCTGTACATTACACACTCCTGTCCCCTGTACTCTGTACATTACACACTCCTGTCCCCTGTACTCTGTACATTACACACTCCTGTCTCCTGTCCCCTGTACTCTGTACATTACACACTCCTGTCCCCTGTACTCTGTACATTACACACTCCTGACCCCTGTACTCTGTACATTACACACTCCTGTCTCCTGTCCCCTGTACTCAGTACAATACACACTTCTGTCCCCTGTACTCTGTACATTACACACTCCTGTCCCCTGTTCTCTGTACATTACATACTCCTGACCCCTGTACTCTGTACATTACACACTCATGACCCCTGTACTCTGTACATTACACACTCCTTTCCCCTGTACTCTGTACATTACACACTCCTGACCCCTGTACTCTGTACATTACAAACTTCTGACCCCTGTACTCTGCACATTACACACTCCTTTCCCCTGTACTCTGTACATTACACACTCCTGACCCCTGTACTCTGTACATTACACACTCCTGACTCCTGTACTCTGTACATTACACACTCCTGACCCCTGTACTCTGTACATTACACACTCCTGACTCCTGCACTCTGTACATTACAGACTCCTGACCCCTGTAGTCTGTACAATACACACCCCTGACCCCTGCACTCTGTACATTACACACTCCTGTCCCCTGCACTCTGGACATTACACACTCCTGACCCCTGTACTCTGTACATTACACACTCCTGACTCCTGCACTCTGTACATTACACACTCCTGACCCCTGTAGTCTGTACAATACACACCCCTGACCCCTGCCCTCTGTACATTACACACTCCTGTCCCCTGCACTCTGTACATTACACACTCCTGACCCCTGTACTCTGTACATTACATACTCCTGACCTCTGTACTCTGTACATTACACACTCCTGTCCCCTCTACTCTGTACATTACATACTCCTGACCCCTGTACTCTGTACATTACATACTCCTGACCCCTCTACAATAGGGATCTGAGAGGGGGAGGAGCATAGAGAAGGAGAGCAGACAGAGAGAAGGAACATGAATACTGAGGGTGTAATTCTGGATGGAGACAGGGAAAGTTCAATTTTCGGCTCCTGTATACAGAATACACCATATTTATCTTTTGCTCCCGTATACAGGATATTCTGTTTTTCTTTATTATTGATATCACCACGTGTAAGCACAGACCCCGCCCCCACATCCCTGCCCCCGCATAAAATATGAAATAAGGATAATACCGTCTTCTCCTCTTCCAGGTCATGTCGGTGAAATATGACGACTTGCAGGGACTCCATGAGGACGGGACCCCCAGAGATGGAGCCGCGCCACACAGCTGGATCCCACAAGGTACAGATCATGGAGGAGACAACCAATAAGAGACCGAGAAATACAGGACACTGTGCAGTGTGGAAGGGTGTAGGTGGGGGAGGGGTGATCTCAGTATTGGTCAGCTTGTTCTTTCTCATAAATCTCAGTCAGTAGGTGATTATTAGTGATGAGCCGAACACCCCCGGGTTCGGTTCACACCAGAACCCGCGAACGGACCGAAAGTTCGAACGAACATTAGAACCCTATTAAATACAATGGATGCGAACGTTCGAATTCTAAAGTGCTAATTATAACAACTATTATGCATGTTATTGTCATAAATAGGGTTTGGGAACCCGGGTTCTGCACCAGGGGACATGTATCAATGCAAAAATAAGTTTTAAAAACGGTCGTTTTTCGGGAGCAGTCATTTTAATGATGCATAAAGTGAAAAAAAAAAAGTCAAATATTCCTTTAAATATCGTACCTGGGGGGTGTCTAAAGTATGCCTGTGAAGTGCCACGTGTTTCCCGTGTTTAGAACTGTCCCTGCGCAAAATGACACTTCTAAAGGAAAAAAAAGCCATTTAAAACTGCTTGCGGCTTTAATGTAATGTCTGGTCCCGGTAATATGGATGAAATTCTTTAAGAAAAATGGCATAGCTACCCCATGACCCCCCCCCCTACCCCAGCCCATTACCAGCCCCTTTGGGTCTTGTATGGATATTAAGGGGAACCCCGCACATAAAATAAAAAAGGCCCTATAAACAGCCGTATACAGGCGGTGCATACAAGACAGGGACTGTAGGTTTGTTCTTATGTAGAATCTGTTTGTAATTTTGAACAGGTACATTGTTTAAGTGTAGCTCCAGCCCAAAAATCTATTTTTAAACTTTTTGGGAAACATAGGTAAGGGTTATCACCCCTGTAACATTTGTTTTGCTGTCTGTGCCCCTGTTCAGAACATTTCACCTCACTTTCCGTCCCAATGACAACTGTTTTTGAAATGTGGTGTTTTTCTTGAAACAAGGATTGCTGATAAAGCATCAGTACTGATGAGACCCCTTTCTCCCATATTTATTCTTACAGGAGAGAATTTTCCTTTCTAGGGGTAGATTTCCTCTCACTTCCTGTTGTCTTCTTTCGTTTGCAAGTAGGAGTCGTTTGTAAGTTGGATGTTTGAAAGTAGGGACCTGCCGTATATACTCTGCAGAAATAGGCCCCTTAGTTGTTGGTGTTGGCACAACACTGTAAGCACTCAGTTACTCTTGGTTGGTGCTGGAACGCCCTGCTGTCAACTATTATATCAGGAATTTTAATTACATATAATTGTTGAACAGTGGTAGTAAAAATTGGGGCTTTGATGGTGGTGCTGGTGCCACAACACTGTAAGCCCTGACAGTTACTCTTGGTGGGTGCAGCAATGGGCCCTGCTGTGAATTATTAGATCAAGAATTGTAATTACATGCCCCTTTTGAACAGGGGCTGAAAAATTGGGCCTTTCGTGGTGGTGGTGGTGGTGGCGTTGCCACAAGACTGTAAGCCCTCAGAGTTACTCTTGGTGGGTGCAGCAATGGACCCTGCTGTGAATTATTAGATCAAGAATTGTAATTGCATGCCCCTGTTGAACAGGGGCTGAAAAATTGGGCCTTAGGCACTGGTGGCACAACACTACAACCCCTCACAGATACTGTACTTGGAGCACAGCAATGAGCCCTGTTGCAAAGTATTGCTTCAAAAATTGTAATGACACGCCCCTGTTAAACAGGGGCTGAAAAATTGGGCCTTAGGCACTGGTGCCACAACACTCCAACCCCTCACAGATACTGTACTTGGAGCACAGCAATGAGCCCTATGGCAAATTATTGCTAAAAAAGTTGTAATTACACGCCCCTGTAAAACAGGGGCTGAAAAATTGGGCCTTAGCCACTGGTGGCGGCACCCATAAACAAAAATGATCTTCCAAGCTATCATCATCAATCGTATCATTGAGGACTCGGAGGAGGAGGATAGCCAGTCAACATAACAGCACAGGCACTCAGCATCAGCATCAGTCTTGAAGGGATGTGACATGTTAAAATCAATTAGTCTGTTATATCAGCATCAGGTGTGTGGTAGCTGGTGGTGATCCAAGACTGGTTCATCTTGATGAAAGTCAGTCGATCAACCGAGTCGGTGGACAGGCGCACCCTGTGATCCGTGACAAATCCTCCAGCAGCACTGAATGTGCGTTCCGAAAGAACGCTGGATGCAGGACAGGCCAGTAGCTCAATTGCATACTGTGCAAGCTCTGGCCAGTGATCCATCCTCAAGACCCAGTAAGCCAGAGGATTTTCGGTGGGGAAGGTGTCCAAGTCTGACCTTGCCCCTAGATATTCCTGCACCATGTTTATCAGACGCTGGCGATGGTTGCTGGAACCGATCATACTTTGGGGCTGCGGACTAAAGAATTGTCTGAACGCATCGGTCAGACGGCCACCTTCCCCACCGCTCCTTCTTTGACTGGCCGAAGCCTCAGCAACTCGTTGTCCAGGACCAGGAGTTTGTAACCTCCCAGTCTCTGGGAACGCGTTGCACAGACCTTTCTGCAAGGCCTCCCGGAGTTGTCTCATCCTCTGCTCCCTCTGCGACGGTAACATAAGGTCCGCAACCTTACCCTTGTACCGTGGATCAAGGAGAGTGGCCAGCCAGTAATGGTCCCTCTCCTTGATCCGAAGAATACGAGGATCCTTCCGCAGACTTTGCAGGATCAGGGAGGCCATGCAGCGTAGGTTTGCTGAGGCATTCGCTCCGGTGTCCTCTGGGTCACTAAGGACGACATGATCCGCAGCCACCTCCTCCCAGCCACGTACAAGTCCACTGGTTTCTTGGGACTGTAAATCATCCCTAAAAGACTGCTGCTGATGATGCTGAGTGCCAGCCTCCACCTCCATGCTGACACAATCCTCCTCCTCCTCCTCCTCCTCCTCCTCCTCCTCTTCCTGTGCGATGGGTGGGACAGAAGGAACACTGTCTGGGTAAAGGGGGCCTTGAGAGGCAAGGAAGTCCTCCTCTTCCTGCCTCTGTTCTGCCTCAAGTGCCCTGTCCATTATTCCACGCAGCGTGTGCTCCAACAGGTGGACAAGAGGTACAGTGTCACTGATGCATGCACTGTCACTGCTCACCATCCTCGTGGCCTCCTCAAATGGTGCCAGGACAGTGCATGCATCCCTGATCATGCCCCACTGGCGTGGAGAAAAAAAACCAAGCTCCCCTGACCCTGTCCTGGTGCCGTAGTCGCACAGGTACTCATTGATGGCCCTCTGCTGCATGTGCAGCCGCTGCAGCATGGCCAACGTTGAGTTCCACCTGGTGGGCATGTCACATATAAGGCGGTTCTTGGGCAGGTTCAACTCCTTTTGCAGCTCAGCCAGGCGAGCACTGGCATTATAAGATCTGCGGAAATGCACACAGACTTTCCTGGCCTGCCTCAGGACATCCTGTAAGCCCGGGTACCTGCCCAAGAACCGCTGCACCACCAGGTTAAGGACGTGAGCCACACAGGGCACATGGGTCAGTTGTCCCTGTCGGAGGGCGGAGAGGAGGTTGGTGCCATTGTCGCAAACCACCATTCCTGGCTTAAGCTGGCGTGGCGTCAACCACCTCTCGGCCTGGCCCTGCAGAGCAGACAGGACCTCTGCCCCAGTGTGGCTTCTGTCCCCCAAACACACCAGCGCAAGCACGGCATGGCATCTTTTTGCCTGCGTACTTGCGTAGCCCCGTGAACGGCTACGGAGCACCGCTGGTTCATAGGACAAACCACAGGAAGAGGCCATGGAGGAAGAAGAAGAGGAGGGGGTGGAGGAGAGAGGTGTGTCACAACCAGTAGTAGCATTTTGGAGGCGTGGCGGTGGGACAACCTCCAACACTACTGCACCTTGTCCTGCATCCTTCCCAGCTGCCAAAAGAGTGACCCAATGGGCCGTGAAAGAAAGGTAACGTCCCTGTCCATGCCTGCTGGACCATGAGTCAGCGGTAATATGCACCTTACCGCTGACCGCCCTGTCCAGCGAGGCCAAGACATTGCCTTCCACATGCCGGTAGAGAGCCGGAATAGCCTTCCGTGAGAAAAAGTGGCGTTTGGGAACCTGCCACTGAGGAACCGCACATTGCACAAACTCACGGAAGGGGGCCGTGTCTACCAACTGAAAAGGCAGCAGTTGAAGCGCTAGCAATTTAGCCAAGCTAGCATTCAACCGCTGGGCATGTGGATGGCTGGGAGTGAACTTCTTTCGATGGTCCAGCAGCTGGGGCAGGGAAATTTGCCTGCTAGAATCGGACGTCGGTGTACTGCTAGCAGAGTGGCCGCAAGTACTTGGCTGTGACACACCTAATTCTACACCTTCATTCCTCTCAGTGCATGTTTCAGAGAGGACTGAAGTTATAGTGGGGTTGGAGATCCCAGCTGATGCGGTGCAAGGAGAGGTCCGCTTTGTTCTTTGGTGTGGGTCTTTGAGGTAGGCTTGCCAACGAGCTGCATGGCAGGTCAACATATGTCTGGTCAGGCATGTGGTACCCAAGCGGCTGATGTTTTGGCCACGCGATATACGCTTGAGACATATGTTGCAAACAGCAGCTGTGCGATCTGATGCACTAGCCTCAAAAAAGGCCCACACCAAAGAACTTTTTGAATGACGGGCAGAGGCAGCGCCCTGCACAGGCGGAGCTCTGCGGTGTGATTCCGTCGGTGTACTGCCCTTACGCTGGCCACCAAAGGGCATCCTGCCTCGTTGGAGATGTGCCTCCTCCTCATCCTCCTCCTCCTCCTCTCTCCTATTAGGCACCCACGTGGAGTCAGTGACCTCATCATCACCTCCCTCCTCATCACTGGAGCCAATCTGGCAGTATGCTGCAGCTGCTGGAACATGACTGCCAGATTGGTGTCCTTCTTGAGCATCCCCTCTGTCTGCTCTCACGCTACTGCCTTCCTCTAGCTGGGTTTCATCATCAGACCCTTCGAAACGCTGGGCATCCTCCTGGAGCATGTACCCAACACTGTGCTGAAACAGTTCGGGGGACTCCTCAGGAGGAGGACATGGTGGGTCTAGGGAAGGAGTGACTGATGATGAGTCTGACATTGATACCAGGGAAGAGGACGCTTTGGCAGCTGCTTTTCCAGTACCCTGAGCCTGGGTGAGAGAGGATGAGGAGGAGGAGGAGGGCTTGGTCATCCACTCTACCAAGTCTTCGGCATGATGTGGCTCAACATGTCCAGCTGCCGAAAAGAAGGACAAGCGTGTCCCATGGCCATGTGCTGATGACAATGCACCGCGTCCACGACCAGCACTGTTGCCCCCAGACACAGAGCCTGCTTGCCCTCTTTTATTGCCTCCTGACTGTCTGCCTCTCCTTGTTTGCCTTCCAGACATTCTAATAGATGGCCTGCAGGGAGATGGGAAAAAAGCAATAAGGGCTACCTTCAGGTGTCCTTCTCTGTCCCTTGAAACAAGGACTTTGACAGTGAAAGAAACTGACACTCTCCCTACCTACAGTTTTCTGTCCCTAGAAATTTTTTTTTCTTTTAAGCACAATTTAGCACAAGGAGAATTCACTCACTGTCCTTCCAGGTCCCTGGAAACAAGGACTTTGACAGTGAAAGAAACTGACACACTCTCCCTACCTACAGTTTTCTGTCCCTAGAAAAAATGTTTTTTTTAAGCACAATTTAGCACAAGGAGAATTCACTCACTGTCCTTCCAGGTCCCTGGAAACAAGGACTTTGACAGTGAAAGAAACTGACACACTCTCCCTACCTACAGTTTTCTGTCCCTAGAAAAAATGTTTTTTTTAAGCACAATTTAGCACAAGGAGAATTCACTCACTGTCCTTCCAGGTCCCTGGAAACAAGGACTTTGACAGTGAAAGAAACTGACACTCTCCCTACCTACAGTTTTCTGTCCCTAGAAAAAATGTTTTTTTTAAGCACAATTTAGCACAAGGAGAATTCACTCACTGTCCTTCCAGGTCCCTGGAAACAAGGACTTTGACAGTGAAAGAAACTGACACACTCTCCCTACCTACAGTTTTCTGTCCCTAGAAAAAATGTTTTTTTTAAGCACAATTTAGCACAAGGAGAATTCACTCACTGTCCTTCCAGGTCCCTGGAAACAAGGACTTTGACAGTGAAAGAAACTGACACACTCTCCCTACCTACAGTTTTCTGTCCCTAGAAAAAATGTTTTTTTTAAGCACAATTTAGCACAAGGAGAATTCACTCACTGTCCTTCCAGGTCCCTGGAAACAAGGACTTTGACAGTGAAAGAAACTGACACACTCTCCCTACCTACAGTTTTCTGTCCCTAGAAAAAATGTTTTTTTAAGCACAATTTAGCACAAGGAGAATTCACTCACTGTCCTTCCAGGTCCCTGGAAACAAGGACTTTGACAGTGAAAGAAACTGACACACTCTCCCTACCTACAGTTTTCTGTCCCTAGAAAAAATGTTTTTTTTAAGCACAATTTAGCACAAGGAGAATTCACTCACTGTCCTTCCAGGTCCCTGGAAACAAGGACTTTGACAGTGAAAGAAACTGACACACTCTCCCTACCTACAGTTTTCTGTCCCTAGAAAAAATGTTTTTTTTAAGCACAATTTAGCACAAGGAGAATTCACTCACTGTCCTTCCAGGTCCCTGGAAACAAGGACTTTGACAGTGAAAGAAACTGACACACTCTCCCTACCTACAGTTTTCTGTCCCTAGAAAAAATGTTTTTTTTAAGCACAATTTAGCACAAGGAGAATTCACTCACTGTCCTTCCAGGTCCCTGGAAACAAGGACTTTGACAGTGAAAGAAACTGACACACTCTCCCTACCTACAGTTTTCTGTCCCTAGAAAAAATGTTTTTTTTAAGCACAATTTAGCACAAGGAGAATTCACTCACTGTCCTTCCAGGTCCCTGGAAACAAGGACTTTGACAGTGAAAGAAACTGACACACTCTCCCTACCTACAGTTTTCTGTCCCTAGAAAAAATGTTTTTTTTAAGCACAATTTAGCACAAGGAGAATTCACTCACTGTCCTTCCAGGTCCCTGGAAACAAGGACTTTGACAGTGAAAGAAACTGACACACTCTCCCTACCTACAGTTTTCTGTCCCTAGAAAAAATGTTTTTTTTAAGCACAATTTAGCACAAGGAGAATTCACTCACTGTCCTTCCAGGTCCCTGGAAACAAGGACTTTGACAGTGAAAGAAACTGACACACTCTCCCTACCTACAGTTTTCTGTCCCTAGAAAAAATGTTTTTTTTAAGCACAATTTAGCACAAGGAGAATTCACTCACTGTCCTTCCAGGTCCCTGGAAACAAGGACTTTGACAGTGAAAGAAACTGACACACTCTCCCTACCTACAGTTTTCTGTCCCTAGAAAAAATGTTTTTTTTAAGCACAATTTAGCACAAGGAGAATTCACTCACTGTCCTTCCAGGTCCCTGGAAACAAGGACTTTGACAGTGAAAGAAACTGACACACTCTCCCTACCTACAGTTTTCTGTCCCTAGAAAAAATGTTTTTTTTAAGCACAATTTAGCACAAGGAGAATTCACTCACTGTCCTTCCAGGTCCCTGGAAACAAGGACTTTGACAGTGAAAGAAACTGACACACTCTCCCTACCTACAGTTTTCTGTCCCTAGAAAAAATGTTTTTTTTAAGCACAATTTAGCACAAGGAGAATTCACTCACTGTCCTTCCAGGTCCCTGGAAACAAGGACTTTGACAGTGAAAGAAACTGACACACTCTCCCTACCTACAGTTTTCTGTCCCTAGAAAAAATGTTTTTTTTAAGCACAATTTAGCACAAGGAGAATTCACTCACTGTCCTTCCAGGTCCCTGGAAACAAGGACTTTGACAGTGAAAGAAACTGACACACTCTCCCTACCTACAGTTTTCTGTCCCTAGAAAAAATGTTTTTTTTAAGCACAATTTAGCACAAGGAGAATTCACTCACTGTCCTTCCAGGTCCCTGGAAACAAGGACTTTGACAGTGAAAGAAACTGACACACTCTCCCTACCTACAGTTTTCTGTCCCTAGAAAAAATGTTTTTTTTAAGCACAATTTAGCACAAGGAGAATTCACTCACTGTCCTTCCAGGTCCCTGGAAACAAGGACTTTGACAGTGAAAGAAACTGACACACTCTCCCTACCTACAGTTTTCTGTCCCTAGAAAAAATGTTTTTTTTAAGCACAATTTAGCACAAGGAGAATTCACTCACTGTCCTTCCAGGTCCCTGGAAACAAGGACTTTGACAGTGAAAGAAACTGACACACTCTCCCTACCTACAGTTTTCTGTCCCTAGAAAAAATGTTTTTTTTAAGCACAATTTAGCACAAGGAGAATTCACTCACTGTCCTTCCAGGTCCCTGGAAACAAGGACTTTGACAGTGAAAGAAACTGACACACTCTCCCTACCTACAGTTTTCTGTCCCTAGAAAAAATGTTTTTTTTAAGCACAATTTAGCACAAGGAGAATTCACTCACTGTCCTTCCAGGTCCCTGGAAACAAGGACTTTGACAGTGAAAGAAACTGACACACTCTCCCTACCTACAGTTTTCTGTCCCTAGAAAAAATGTTTTTTTTAAGCACAATTTAGCACAAGGAGAATTCACTCACTGTCCTTCCAGGTCCCTGGAAACAAGGACTTTGACAGTGAAAGAAACTGACACACTCTCCCTACCTACAGTTTTCTGTCCCTAGAAAAAATGTTTTTTTTAAGCACAATTTAGCACAAGGAGAATTCACTCACTGTCCTTCCAGGTCCCTGGAAACAAGGACTTTGACAGTGAAAGAAACTGACACACTCTCCCTACCTACAGTTTTCTGTCCCTAGAAAAAATGTTTTTTTTAAGCACAATTTAGCACAAGGAGAATTCACTCACTGTCCTTCCAGGTCCCTGGAAACAAGGACTTTGACAGTGAAAGAAACTGACACACTCTCCCTACCTACAGTTTTCTGTCCCTAGAAAAAATGTTTTTTTTAAGCACAATTTAGCACAAGGAGAATTCACTCACTGTCCTTCCAGGTCCCTGGAAACAAGGACTTTGACAGTGAAAGAAACTGACACACTCTCCCTACCTACAGTTTTCTGTCCCTAGAAAAAATGTTTTTTTTAAGCACAATTTAGCACAAGGAGAATTCACTCACTGTCCTTCCAGGTCCCTGGAAACAAGGACTTTGACAGTGAAAGAAACTGACACACTCTCCCTACCTACAGTTTTCTGTCCCTAGAAAAAATGTTTTTTTTAAGCACAATTTAGCACAAGGAGAATTCACTCACTGTCCTTCCAGGTCCCTGGAAACAAGGACTTTGACAGTGAAAGAAACTGACACACTCTCCCTACCTACAGTTTTCTGTCCCTAGAAAAAATGTTTTTTTTAAGCACAATTTAGCACAAGGAGAATTCACTCACTGTCCTTCCAGGTCCCTGGAAACAAGGACTTTGACAGTGAAAGAAACTGACACACTCTCCCTACCTACAGTTTTCTGTCCCTAGAAAAAATTTTTTTTTAAGCACAATTTAGCACAAGGAGAATTCACTCACTGTCCTTCCAGGTCCCTGGAAACAAGGACTTTGACAGTGAAAGAAACTGACACACTCTCCCTACCTACAGTTTTCTGTCCCTAGAAAAAATGTTTTTTTTAAGCACAATTTAGCACAAGGAGAATACACTCACTGTCCTTCCAGGTCCCTGGAAACAAGGACTTGCACAGTGAAAGAAACTGACACACTCTCCCTACCTACAGTTTTCTGTCCCTAGAAAAAATGTTTTTTTTAAGCACAATATAGCACAAGCACAAAACACACTGACACTCTCCCTACCTATCCTTCTCTTTCCCTAAACTAAAGGAATCCAGGTTAAGCAAGAAAGAAATAAAAGTCACTGTCCCTGCCTATGCTGCTCTATCCCTGCTCCGGAACACACTACACTAGGCCGCCGTGCTGGCGGCCTTTTATAGTGTGGGGCGTGTACTAAACACCCTCAGCAATAATTGGCCACAGGCATCCTGCCTGTGGCCAATCATTGCTCTCCTCGCTGCCGGCGCTGTGATTGGCCAAGCATGCGGGGTCACAGTGCATGCTTGGCCAATCACAGCGCCTGGATGACACTGCGATGGCGTAGTGCATTGTGGGCCGTTCGCGTCACTCGAATTTGGCGGGAACGGCCCAAATCGTTCGATCTTCGTCGAACGATCGAACAGCCGATGTTCGAGTCGAACGTATGTTCGACTCGAACACGAAGCTCATCCCTAGTGATTATTATAAGTAATGGAGTCATGTGATCTCAGTCCTCAGTAAGTCATGTGATCTCAGTCCTCAGTAAGTCATGTGATCTCGGTCCTCAGTAAGTCATGTGATCTCGGTCCTCAGTAAGTCATGTGATCTCAGTCCTCAGTAAGTCATGTGATCTCAGTCCTCAGTAAGTCATGTGATCTCAGTCCTCAGTAAGTCATGTGATCTCAGTCCTCAGTAAGTCATGTGATCTCAGTCCTCAGTAAGTCATGTGATCTCAGTCCTCAGTAAGTCATGTGATCTCGATCCTTAGTAAGTCATGTGATCTCGATCCTTAGTAAGTCATGTGATCTCGGCCCTCAGTAAGTCATATGATCTCCATCCTCAGTAAGTCATATGATCTCCATCCTCAGTAAGTCATGTGATCTCGATCCTTAGTAAGTCATGTGATCTCGATCCTTAGTAAATCATGTGATCTCGGCCCTCAGTAAGTCATATGATCTCCATCCTCAGTAAGTCATGTGATCTCGGCCCTCAGTAAGTCATGTGATCTCGATCCTTAGTAAGTCATGTGATCTCGATCCTTAGTAAATCATGTGATCTCGGCCCTCAGTAAGTCATGTGATCTCGGCCCTCAGTAAGTCATATGATCTCCATCCTCAGTAAGTCATGTGATCTCGGCCCTCAGTAAGTCATATGATCTCCATCCTCAGTAAGTCATATGATTTCCATCCTCAGTAAGTCATGTGATCTCGGCCCTCAGTAAGTCATATGATCTCCATCCTCAGTAAGTCATGTGATCTCGATCCTTAGTAAGTCATGTGATCTCGGCCCTCAGTAAGTCATATGATCTCCATCCTCAGTAAGTCATGTGATCTCGGCCCTCAGTAAGTCATGTGATCTCCATCCTCAGTAAGTCATGTGATCTCAGTTCTCAGTAAGTCATGTGATCTCAGTCCTCAGTAAGTCATGTGATCTCAGTCCTCAGTAAGTCATGTGATCTCGATCCTTAGTAAGTCATGTGATCTCGATCCTTAGTAAGTCATGTGATCTCGGCCCTCAGTAAGTCATATGATCTCCATCCTCAGTAAGTCATATGATCTCCATCCTCAGTAAGTCATGTGATCTCGATCCTTAGTAAGTCATGTGATCTCGATCCTTAGTAAATCATGTGATCTCGGCCCTCAGTAAGTCATATGATCTCCATCCTCAGTAAGTCATGTGATCTCGGCCCTCTGTAAGTCATGTGATCTCCATCCTCAGTAAGTCATATGATCTCCATCCTCAGTAAGTCATGTGATCTCGGCCCTCAGTAAGTCATATGATCTCCATCCTCAGTAAGTCATGTGATCTCGATCCTTAGTAAGTCATGTGATCTCGATCCTTAGTAAGTCATGTGATCTCGGCCCTCAGTAAGTCATATGATCTCCATCCTCAGTAAGTCATGTGATCTCGATCCTTAGTAAGTCATGTGATCTCGATCCTTAGTAAATCATGTGATCTCGGCCCTCAGTAAGTCTTATGATCTCCATCCTCAGTAAGTCATGTGATCTCGGCCCTCAGTAAGTCATGTGATCTCCATCCTCAGTAAGTCATATGATCTCCATCCTCAGTAAGTCATGTGATCTCGGCCCTCAGTAAGTCATATGATCTCCATCCTCAGTAAGTCATGTGATCTCGATCCTTAGTAAGTCATGTGATCTCGGCCCTCAGTAAGTCATATGATCTCCATCCTCAGTAAGTCATGTGATCTCGGCCCTCAGTAAGTCATGTGATCTCCATCCTCAGTAAGTCATGTGATCTCAGTCCTCAGTAAGTCATGTGATCTCAGTCCTCAGTAAGTCATGTGATCTCAGTCCTCAGTAAGTCATGTGATCTCGATCCTTAGTAAGTCATGTGATCTCGGCCCTCAGTAAGTCATATGATCTCCATCCTCAGTAAGTCATATGATCTCCATCCTCAGTAAGTCATGTGATCTCGATCCTTAGTAAGTCATGTGATCTCGATCCTTAGTAAATCATGTGATCTCGGCCCTCAGTAAGTCATATGATCTCCATCCTCAGTAAGTCATGTGATCTCGGCCCTCTGTAAGTCATGTGATCTCCATCCTCAGTAAGTCATATGATCTCCATCCTCAGTAAGTCATGTGATCTCGGCCCTCAGTAAGTCATATGATCTCCATCCTCAGTAAGTCATGTGATCTCGATCCTTAGTAAGTCATGTGATCTCGGCCCTCAGTAAGTCATATGATCTCCATCCTCAGTAAGTCATGTGATCTCAGTCCTCAGTAAGTCATGTGATCTCAGTCCTCAGTAAGTCATGTGATCTCAGTCCTCAGTAAGTCATGTGATCTCAGTCCTCAGTAAGTCATATGATCTCGGTCCTCAGTAAGTCATATGATCTCAGTCCTCAGTAAGTCATGTGATCTACATCCCCAGTAAGTCATGTGATCACGGTCCTTAGTAAGTCATGTGATCTCAGTCCTCAGTAAGTCATGTGGTCTCGGTCCTCAGTAAGTCATGTGATCTCGGTCCTCAGTATGTCATGTGATCTCGGTCCTCAGTAAGTCATGTGATCTCAGCCCTCAGTAAGTCGTGTGATCTCGATCCTTAGTAAGTCATGTGATCTCAGTCCTCAGTAAGTCATGTGATCTCGGTCCTCAGTAAGTCATGTGATCTCAGTCCTCAGTAAGTCATGTGATCTCGATCCTTAGTAAGTCATGTGATCTCGGTCCTCAGTAAGTCATGTGATCTCAGTCCTCAGTAAGTCATGTGATCTCGATCCTTAGTAAGTCATGTGATCTCGATCTTCAGTAAGTCATGTGATCTCGGTCCTCAGTAAGTCATGTGATCTCGATCCTCAGTAAGTCATGTGATTTTGGTCCTCAGTAAGTCATGTGATCTCAGTCCTCAGTAAGTCATGTGATCTCGGTCCTCAGTAAGTCATGTGATCTCAGTCCTTAGTAAGTCATGTGATCTCGATCTTCAGTAAGTCATGTGATCTTGGTCCTCAGCAAGTCATGTGATCTTGGTCCTCAGTAAGTCATGTGATCTCAGTCCTCAGTAAGTCATGTGATCTCAGTCCTCAGTAAGTCATGTGATCTTGGTCCTCAGTAGGTCATGTGATCTCGATCTTCAGTAAGTCATGTGATTTCAGTCCTCAGTAAGTTGTGTGATCTTGATCCTTGGTAAGTCATGGGCTCTTAGTCCTTGGGAGGTCATGGGATCTCAGTCCTTAGGAGGTCATGGGATCTCAGTCCTTAGGAGGTCATGGGATCTCAGTCCTCGGTAAGTCATGGGATCTCAGTCCTCGGTAAGTCATGTGATCTCGGTCCTCAGGGAATTTAATTGTCCTCTTTGTCCCCCCCTTAGGACTCCTTGTGAAGAAATGGATCCCTCATCCTCTCTCCAGACTGAACTGCTCCCCATTGACTCTCTTACTTGGATTCCTCTTCACCGTCTTCTTCCTCGCCATCATCATCACACGTGAGTCCTCCCCCACTGACTCTCAGCACACAGGTGGAAGGAAGTGCACGGCATACTAGCACATACCTTGAAACGAAGCCCCCCAGGGGCGTGCTGTCACCACTGCAGAGACTTCCATCTTCACTCGGTCTTTCCTCTGGGTTCGCAGGATGTGGCCAATCGAATGGCCAAGCCGTGATGAGGTCACTCCCACGCATGCTCTGAGGGACCGGCACGGGTATGCCACTCATTCAGAGTGCATGCGCTGGTGACGCCACCGTCTGCTGTTTGGTGTCGGTGAGCAGCATGCTGACCCAACATTGACCTTCATGAAAGTGAATGCTGACTCGCTGCCTAGGGTTGCCACCTCATCCCTTTAAACCCGAACACATCCTAATTACACAGGTTGCGAGGCTAATTTAATGGAGATGAGGCACCAAGTGAGTGTAATTACCACCTTAATCAGCCACAGAACCCGTGTATCTAATGTGTGTTTGGTTTTAAAGGGATGAGGTGGCGACCCTATCGCTGCCAAGTGAACTATTGGTCAAGGTGACTTTCGGAAGGCTTTCTGGGTAACGTCTCTATTTCGTTCCCAAAAGTTTTTGTAGCAATGGCCCCGGGCCCCTAGAGGCCTAATGGGTGACCTCCAGAGTCAGGGAGAGCTGACATCCTTCTTTATAGAGTGGGTTACTAGGCGTGGTGCGTGTAATGCAAGATAGAATGATTGGGCGCCAGTCACTTTTTGAATGCGAACAAAAGAGATTTATTGTCACTTAACAAGAACTGGGGGAGAGAGGGTTAGGGCCTGAACACCCTTAGGCAGATGCAATAGCAATTGGCAAACTCCGAGACAGAAGAGGCAGACAGCGATACAGGTTGAGGGCCTTTAAGCTGGTTGCAGCACTGTATTTGTAGAACTGCTGTCTCCTATGGCAACTGAACTTGTAGGTTGACTTCAACACAGATCTCTACACATACCAGACTTGGTATCCCCGTTTTGTAGGACCTGGCCCCCATCTTATAGCCTCCCGCTGGAGCTTTTCTCACTGAGCTCCCAGTCTTCTCACCAGACCTTCAGATCCCAGCCTCCCACTGGATCCCTTGAGCTCTTCCACAGCTAACCGGCTGTACACTCCAAGTGTCCCCCACGCTCACCCGCTGTGTCCCTGGCTTGGCTCCCAGCTAACCCGCTGAATCCTCTCCAAGCATCTCCCACGCTCACCCGCTGTGTCCCTGGCTTGGCTCTCAGCTAACCCGCTGTACACACCAAGCGTCACCCACGCTCACCCGCTGGGTCCCTGGCTTGGCTCTCAGCTAACCCGCTGTACACACCAAGTGTCCCCCACGTTCACCCGCTGGGTCCCTGGCTTGGCTCTCAGCTAACCGGCTGTACACTCCAAGTGTCCCCCACGCTCACCAGCTGGGTCCCTGGCTTGGCTCTCAGCTAACCCGCTGTACACACCATGCATCACCCACGCTCACCCGCTGTGTCCCTGGCTTGGCTCCCAGCTAACCCGCTGAATCCTCTCCAAGCGTCACCCACGCTCACCCGCTGTGTCCCTGGCTTGGCTCTCAGCTAACCCGCTGCACACACCAAGCGTCACCCACGCTCACCCGCTGGGTCCCTGGCTTGGCTCTCAGCTAACCCGCTGTACATGCCAAGCGTCACACACGCTCACCCGCTGGGTCCCTGGCTTGGCTCTCAGCTAACCCGCTGTACACGCCAAGCGTCACCCACGCTCACCCGCTGGGTCCCTGGTTTGGCTCTCAGCTAACCCGCTGAATCCTCTCAAAGCGTCCCCCACGCTCACCCGCTGGGTCCCTGGTTTGGCTCTCAGCTAACCCGCTGAATCCTCTTCAAGCGTCATCCACACTCACCCGCTGTGTCCCTGGCTTGGCTCTTAGCTAACCCGCTGTACACTCCAAGTGTCCCCCACGCTCACCCGCTGTGTCCCTGGCTTGGCTCCCAGCTAACCCGCTGAATCCTCTCCAAGCGTCACCCACGCTCATCCGCTGTGTCCCTGGCTTGGCTCTCAGCTAACCCGCTGTACACACCAAGCGTCACCCACGCTCACCCGCTGGGTCCCTGGCTTGGCTCTCAGCTAACCCGCTGTACACGCCAAGCGTCACCCACGCTCACCCGCTGGGTCCCTGGTTTGGCTCTCAGCTAACCCGCTGAATCCTCTCCAAGCGTCACCCACGCTCACCCGCTGTGTCCCTGGCTTGGCTCTCAGCTAACCCGCTGTACACTCCAAGCGTCACCCACGCTCACACCCGCTGGGTCCCTGGCTTGGCTCTCAGCTAACCCGCTGTACACTCCAAGCGTCACCCACGCTCACACCGCTGGGTCCCTGGCTTGGCTCTCAGCTAACCCGCTGTACACGCCAAGCGTCACCCACGCTCACACCGCTGTGTCCCTGGCTTGGCTCTCAGCTAACCCGCTGAATCCTCTCCAAGCGTCACCCACGCTCACCCGCTGTGTCCCTTGCTTGGCTCTCAGCTAACCCGCTGTACACGCCAAGCGTCACCCACGCTCATCCGCTGGGTCCCTGGCTTGGCTCTCAGCTAACCCGCTGAATCCTCAACAAGTGTCACCCACGCTCACCCGCTGGGTCCCTGGCTTGGCTCTCAGCTAACCCGCTGTACACTCCAAGCGTCACCCACGCTCACCCGCTAAATCCCTGACTTGGCTCTCAGCTAACCCGCTGAATCCTCTTTAAGTGTCCCCCAGGCTCACCCGCTGGGTCCCTGACCTGGCTTTTAGCTAACTCGCTGATTCCTCTTCAAGTGTCCCCCAGGCTCACCCGCTGGGTCCCTGACTTGGCTCTCAGCTAACCCGCTGAATCCTCTTCAAGTGTCCCCCAGGCTCAGCCGCTGGGTCCCTGACTTGGCTCTCAGCTAACCTGCTGAATCCTCTCCAAGCGTCACCCACGCTCACCCGCTGTGTCCCTGGCTTGGCTCTCAGCTAACCCGCTGTACACGCCAAGCGTCACCCACGCTCAGCCGCTGTGTCCCTGGCTTGGCTCTCAGCTAACCCGCTGTACACTCCAAGCGTCACCCACGCTCACCCGCTGGGTCCCTGGCTTGGCTCTCAGCTAACCCGCTGAATCCTCTCCAAGCGTCACCCACGCTCACCCGCTGGGTCCCTGGCTTGGCTTTCAGCTAACCCGCTGTACACTCCAAGCGTCACCCACGCTCACCCGCTGAGTCCCTGACTTGGCTCTCAGCTAACCCGCTGAATCCTCTTCAAGTGTCCCCCAGGCTCACCCGCTGGGTCCCTGACTTGGCTCTCAGCTAACCCGCTGAATCCTTTTCAAGTGTCCCCCAGGCTCACCCGCTGGGTCCCTGACTTGGCTCTCAGCTAACCCGCTGAATCCTCTTCAAGTGTCCCCCAGGCTCACCCGCTGGGTCCCTGACTTGGCTCTCAGCTAACCCGCTGAATCCTCTTCAAGTGTCCCCCACGCTCACCCGTTGGGTCCCTGACTTGGCTCTCAGCTAACCCGCTGAATCCTCTCCAAGCGTCACCCACGCTCACCCACTGGGTCCCTGGCTTGGCTCTCAGCTAACCCGCTGTACACTCCAAGCGTCACCCACGCTCACCCGCTGTGTCCCTGGCTTGGCTCTCAGCTAACCCGCTGTACACGCCAAGCGTCACCCACGCTCACCCGCTGGGTCCCTGGCTTGGCTCTCAGCTAACCCGCTGAATCCTCAACAAGTGTCACCCACGCTCACCCGCTGGGTCCCTGGCTTGGCTCTCAGCTAACCCGCTGTACACTCCAAGCGTCACCCACGCTCACCCGCTAAATCCCTGACTTGGCTCTCAGCTAACCCGCTGAATCCTCTTTAAGTGTCCCCCAGGCTCACCCGCTGGGTCCCTGACCTGGCTCTCAGCTAACTCGCTGATTCCTCTTCAAGTGTCCCCCAGGCTCACCCGCTGGGTCCCTGACTTGGCTCTCAGCTAACCCGCTGAATCCTCTTCAAGTGTCCCCCAGGCTCAGCCGCTGGGTCCCTGACTTGGCTCTCAGCTAACCTGCTGAATCCTCTCCAAGCGTCACCCACGCTCACCCGCTGTGTCCCTGGCTTGGCTCTCAGCTAACCCGCTGTACACGCCAAGCGTCACCCACGCTCACCCGCTGTGTCCCTGGCTTGGCTCTCAGCTAACCCGCTGTACACTCCAAGCGTCACCCACGCTCACCCGCTGTGTCCCTGGCTTGGCTCTCAGCTAACCCGCTGTACACGCCAAGCGTCACCCACGCTCACCCGCTGGGTCCCTGGCTTGGCTCTCAGCTAACCCGCTGAATCCTCTCCAAGCGTCACCCACGCTCACCCGCTGGGTCCCTGGCTTGGCTCTCAGCTAACCCGCTGTACACTCCAAGCGTCACCCACGCTCACCCGCTGAGTCCCTGACTTGGCTCTCAGCTAACCCGCTGAATCCTCTTCAAGTGTCCCCCAGGCTCACCCGCTGGGTCCCTGACTTGGCTCTCAGCTAACCCGCTGAATCCTCTTCAAGTGTCCCCCAGGCTCACCCGCTGGGTCCCTGACTTGGCTCTCAGCTAACCCGCTGAATCCTCTTCAAGTGTCCCCCAGGCTCACCCGCTGGGTCCCTGACTTGGCTCTCAGCTAACCCGCTGAATCCTCTTCAAGTGTCACCCACGCTCACCCGTTGGGTCCCTGACTTGGCTCTCAGCTAACCCGCTGAATCCTCTCCAAGCGTCACCCACGCTCACCCACTGGGTCCCTGGCTTGGCTATCAGCTAACCCGCTGTACACTCCAAGCGTCACCCACGCTCACCCGCTGTGTCCCTGGCTTGGCTCTCAGCTAACCCGCTGTACACGCCAAGCGTCACCCACGCTCACCCGCTGGGTCCCTGGCTTGGCTCTCAGCTAACCCGCTGAATCCTCTCCAAGCGTCACCCACGCTCACCCCGCTGGGTCCCTGGCTTGGCTCTCAGCTAACCCGCTGTACACTCCAAGCGTCACCCACGCTCACCCGCTGAGTCCCTGACTTGGCTCTCAGCTAACCCGCTGAATCCTCTTCAAGTGTCCCCCAGGCTCACCCGCTGGGTCCCCTGACTTGGCTCTCAGCTAACCCGCTGAATCCTCTTCAAGTGTCCCCCAGGCTCACCCGCTGGGTCCCTGACTTGGCTCTCAGCTAACCCGCTGAATCCTCTTCAAGTGTCCCCCACGCTCACCCCGTTGGGTCCCTGACTTGGCTCTCAGCTAACCCGCTGAATCCTCTTCAAGTGTCCCCCAGGCTCACCCGCTGGGTCCCTGACTTGGCTCTCAGCTAACCCGCTGAATCCTCTTCAAGTGTCCCCCACGCTCACACCGCTGGGTCCCTGGCTTGGCTCTCAGCTAACCCGCTGTACACTCCAAGCGTCACCCACGCTCACCCGCTGTGTCCCTGGCTTGGCTCTCAGCTAACCCGCTGTACACGCCAAGCGTCACCCACGCTCACCCGCTGGGTCCCTGGCTTGGCTCTCAGCTAACCCGCTGAATCCTCTCCAAGCGTCACCCACGCTCACCCCGCTGGGTCCCTGACTTGGCTCTCAGCTAACCCGCTGAATCCTCTTCAAGTGTCCCCCAGGCTCACCCGCTGGGTCCCTGACTTGGCTCTCAGCTAACCCGCTGAATCCTCTTCAAGTGTCCCCCAGGCTCACCCGCTGGGTCCCTGACTTGGCTCTCAGCTAACCCGCTGAATCCTCTTCAAGTGTCCCCCACGCTCACCCGTTGGGTCCCTGACTTGGCTCTCAGCTAACCCGCTGAATGCTCTTCAAGTGTCCCCCAGGCTCACCCGCTGGGTGCCTAACTTGGCTCTCAGCTAATCCGCTGAATTCTCTTCAAGTGTCCCCCAGGCTCAACCGCTGGGTCCCTGACTTGGCTCTCAGCTAACCCGCTGTACACTCCAAGCGTCACCCATGCTCACCCGCTAGGTGCCTGACTTGAACGCTGAAGCTTTCCCAACTTGTTCACCGTCTCTTGCTAGTGAAAAAAGCTGCTCTGGTACTTCTTCAGACTTCACAAACCTGGTCTCTGATAACAGGAGTAGTTGCCCCTTACTGGCAATGGTGTCCCCCTTATCTCTGACCTCTGGTTCTCACTTGCCTCTGGTAACAGGAGAGGTCATCCCATGTAATAACTGCTTCTCCTTCACCACTGGCAACACTCGGTTCACCGTTCGGCTGAATCTTTGCAATGATCAGGCTCCCCTCGGGCTGATCCTTTACACACGTGGCTAGGTCTAAGGCTTAGGCCTAACCTTCAGCTGCTGCTTTACATGCAGCCCCCCAGGTCTCAGCCTGGGGCTAAAAGAACACTGATCACCTGACTCCTTCTCCTTAAATAGACTATCCCAGCATGCTTAGCCACTAATATGAGTGGCTGAGAAATTATGCCTATAGGGACTTCATCAACCAGTCAACCCGGCAGCCTGCAGCTCATTGGTCCCTGGACCAAACCAATGAAATGGTTTCCTCCCGTCATCGCTGGTGCCGGGCGGAACTTTTTACAGGCATTACAGACAGCAGTGACTCACCCCGATTCTCCCTCCCTGCAGCCGGGATAAAGATGAGAGGGGGAGGCAGTCCAGCTGGTGTTAGTGCAGAGTCCTGGCATGAGAATATCGGTCCCGCACATCCGTAGGCAGTGCCATCATTCTTCCTGATGCTAGGCTCTCCCCTTCGTCCGTCAGGCAAATTAGGCTGCCGCGAGGCCCCTGGGAGCGCGAGGCCTTAGGCGACCACCTAATTAAAGAGCCACCTCGGTGTCTATTCACAACCTGAACTCACTGTGGTCTTGTCCTTCTAATGCCAAAAGCAACAGTGCCACCCATTGACAGAAGAGAGAAATGCACCAGGTTCAGGCTTAGGGCAGAAAATCAGTGGATACAACTGCCAATTAGCCAGGTTAATGACCACCTAGCATAACTAAACGTGTTAGAAACCCTGCCTAAACACCAGGGTGCTACATCTTTATTGGTAGATTTCAGGTTAGGCAAATCAAACAGGTACAACCAATTAATAGAGTCATTGTCCACCTAAAGCCAATCAATGAGGACATGAAATATGGGAGGAGGCCTGAGAATAGGCCTTTACATCTATCCCCCCCCCCCCCCACCCATAAGCAGAAGAATTCCTAGACTCCAATGAACTAGTCTGGGGTTGCAGTTCAATAAGAAAGAAAGGGAAGGAAAAAGATAAGTAAGGTACTTAGTGCGGTGACAACGCTCCAAACCTTGACTCCAGAAGCGCCTTCAGACTCTAAAAATTCCCTGCAAAGTAGGTAATCCAAGGCTCCCCTATCTTTTCCAACTGTGGAATTGTATCATTGAGGATGACCGAGAGTTTCTTATTGATCATTATCCAGGAAAGCTTGGCTCTAATCAGGTCAAACAGTGGGAGATTTCCACGACTTAGCTACCGCGATGTGGGCCACCAAGCAGACGAAAGTACAATTCGTTTAGTTTCTAATTCGTTTTTAACGAATTTTGAAAAATTCGTAATTCCGAAATTTACAAATTTCCGAACTTTTCAATTTCCGAATTTTCGTATTTCCAAAATTTCGAATTTCCGAATTTCCGAATTTTTCAATTTCCGAATTCTCTGATTTTCTGATTTCCGAAATTCCTCATTTCGTAAATTCGGATTTTCAAAATTTTTTTTCGTTTTTTTCGTTTTGTATTTTGCTTCTTTCGGAAATTCGGAATTCCGAATTTCCGGTAAAAACAAAAGAAACAAATAAAACGAAAAAAACAAATTTTTCGAATTTCCGAAAAAAGCAAAAAAAAAAACAAATTTCCCATTTTAGAATTTTAGATTTTCGAATTTTGCAATTTTGAATTTTCGAATCTCGAAAATGGGAAATTTGGAAAGTTGAATTTCCGAATTTTTTAAATTTCCGAATTTCCGAAATTCGGAAATTCGTTTTTTTCAGTTTTTTTTCTTTTTTCGGAAATTCGAAAAATTCGTTTTATTCGTTTTTTTTCTTTTTTCGGAAATTCCCCAAAAAAATAGGAAATTGTTTTTTTTGCTTTTTTCAAAAATTCCCAAAAAATGTTTTTTTTCGTTTTTATTCGTTTTTTTTTTCTTTTTTCGGAAATTTTAAATTCCAAATTTCCCCCGAATTTCCGAAAAAAGCAAAAAAAGAGAAAAAAACGAATTTTTCGAATTTCCCGAATTTCTGAAAAAAAAGAAAAATAACAAATGTAGCGGCCTCACCCCATCTCCTTTTTCTAGGGGGTATGTCACACGACAGGGTGGGATGCGCCACGGCCCATGTCCTCCCCATAGCTGTGGGGGAGGTGAAGGGCAGTATCAGTATCTTCCTTGGGCCAATGTGTTTTAGTTATGAAACTCAGTCCTGCTATGCTGACACCAGGGATGAGCCGAACACCCCCTGTTCAGTTCGGACCAGAACCTGCGAACAGACAGAATGTTCGTGTGAAATTTAGAACCCTATTAAATACAATGGACTCGAACGTTCGAAATCTAAAGTACTAATTATAAAGGCTAATATGCAAGTTATTGTCCTAAAAAGTGTTTGGGGACCGGGGTCCTGCCCCAGGGGACATGTATCAATGCAAAAAAAAGTTTTAAAAACGGCCGTTTTTTCGGGAGCAGTGATTTTAATAATGCTTAAAATGAAAAAATAAAAGTGAAATATTCCTTTAAATTTCGTACCTGGGGGGTGTGTATGATATGCATGTGAAGTGGCGCATGTTTCCCGTGCTTAGAACTGTCCCTGCAAAAAATGTCATTTCTGAAAGAAAAAAAGTCATTTAAAACTGACTCGCGGCTATTAATGAATTGTCGGCTCCCGGCAATACATAGAAAAGTCATTGATAAAAAAAAAAAAAAAAAAGCGTGGGGGTTTCCCAGAATTCAATTACCAGGCCCTTCAGGTCTGGAATGGATATTAAGGGGAACCCCGCCGCAAATTTAAAAAAAAATTGACGTGGGGTTCCCCCAAATATCCATTCCAGGCCCTTCAGATCTGGCATGGATTTTAAGGGGAACTCCACCCCAAATTTAAAAAAAATGGCGTGGAGTCCCCCTAAAAATCCATACCAGACCCCTTATCCGAGCACGCAACCTGGCCGGCCGCAGGGGAAAAGGGGGGGACGAGAGAGCGGCCCCCCTCCCTCCTGAACCGTACCAGGTCACATGCCCTCAACATGGGGAGGATGTCCCCATGTTGATGGGGACAAGGGCCTCATCCCCACAACCCTTGCCCGGTGGTTGTGGGGGTCTGCAGGTGGGGGGCTTATCGGAATCTGGAAGACCCCTTTAACAAAGAGGACCCCCAGATCCCGGCCCCCCCCTATGTGAATTGGTAAGGGGTACATTGTACCCCTACCATTTCACAAAGAAAGCGTAAAAAAATGTTTAAAAAAACACACAAACACCTTGAAAAAGTCCTTTATTTAAAAAAAAAAAAAAAAACATTCCAGCGGTGAAATCCAGTGTCCCACGGCGATCCCGATGTCCAGCGCTGTCCTTCATTGGTTGTGCCTGAGCGGACCTGATGGGGAACTCCCTCTCAGTATTTTAAATGTATAGACCCGCCCCTTCTTAAGTTCCCCATCAGGTCCGCTCAGCGGACCAGATGCGGAACATGAGAAGGGGCGGGTCTATACATGTATTACCAAAGTGAGAGCAGTTCCCCATCAGGTCCGCCCCCTCGGTATGTCAGACCCGCCTACGTCATTGGCTTGAGCGGGGAACTTCCTTCACTATGTAAATTTAAATTACACAGTGAAGGAAGTTCCCCGCTCAAGCCAATGACGTAGGCGGGTCCGACATACCGAGGGGGCGGACCTGATGGGGAACTTTAGAAGAGGTGGGTCTATACATTTAAAATACTGAGAGGGAGTTCCCCATCAGGTCCGCTCAGGCACAACCAATGAAGGACAGCGCTGGACATCGGATCGCCGCGGGACACTGGATTTCACCGCTGGAATGTTTTGTTTTTTTTTATTATTTTAAATAAAGGACTTTTTCAAGGTGTTTGTGTGTTTTTTTGAAAAAAAAATTACGCTTTCTTTGTGAAATGGTAGGGGTACAATGTACCCCTTACCAATTCACATAGGGGGGCCGGGATCTGGGGGTCCCCTTTGTTAAAGGGGTCTTCCAGATTCCGATAAGCCCCCCGCCCGCAGACCCCCACAACCACCGGGCAAGGGTTGTGGGGATGAGGCCCTTGTCCCCATCAACATGGGGACATCCTCCCCATGTTGAGGGCATGTGGCTTGGTACGGTTCAGGAGGGAGGGGGGGCCATCCTCCCCATGTTGAGGGCATGTGGCTTGGTACGGTTCAGGAGGGAGGGGGGGCCATCCTCCCCATGTTGAGGGCATGTGGCTTGGTACGGTTCAGGAGGGAGGGGGGCCGCTCTCTCGTCCCCCCCCTTTTCCCCTGCGGCCGGCCAGGTTGCGTGCTCGGATAAGGGGTCTGGTATGGATTTTTAGGGGGACTCCACGCCATTTTTTTAAAATTTGGGGTGGAGTTCCCCTTAAAATCCATGCCAGATCTGAAGGGCCTGGTAATTGAATTTGGGGAACCCCCACGCTTTTTTTTTTTTTTTTATCAATGACTTTTGTATGTATTGCCGGGAGCCGACAATTCATTAATAGCCGCGAGTCAGTTTTAAAATACTTTTTTTCTTTCAAAAATGACACTTTGTGCAGGGACAGTTCTAAGCACGGGAAACATGCGCCACTTTACAGGCATACTATACACACCCCCCAGGTACAAAATTTAAAGGAATATTTCACTTTTATTTTTTCATTTTAAGCATTATTAAAATCACTGCTCCAGAAAAAACGGCCGTTTTTAAAACTTTTTTTTGCATTGATACATGTCCCCTGGGGCAGGACCCGGGTCCCCAAACACTCCCCTGGGGGCAGGACCCGGGTCCCCAAACACTCCCCTGGGGCAGGACCCGGGTCCCCAAACACTTTTTAGGACAATAACTTGCATATAAGCCTTTATAATTAGCACTTTAGATTTCTCCCATAGATTTTTCGAATTTGCCGCGAACACCCCAATTTGTTCGCTGTTCGGCGAACGGGCGAACAGGCAATGTTCGAGTCGAACATGAGTTCGACTCAAACTCGAAGCTCATCCCTAGCTGGCACCTTCCTTCCTCCCTTTGCTCCCATTAACCAGAGTCCACACACCGATCACAGTCCAACTCTTGCTTTATTGTAAGCTCCACAATAAACAGTGCTTCAGTATCCAACTGGTTGGAACGTTATAATAGCCTGATACGGTGGGATGAGCAGGTCGAGGCACTATCCTAATTTCAGTCTAAACCCCTGTGGTTTCACCAGCGGTTATCGTAGCCTTGATGAGCACAGAACATAGAACTTGTGAGTCTCTACCAGCAACTCAAGAGAACGTATTTAGGAGTACCTTCGCTGCGCTGTGGCCCCTATCAGGGGAAGATGTCCTTCTAAGGGAGTTACCGGAGGCCCATCCGTCACCGGGTTGATGCTGCTCCGGGTCTCCGGACGGGTGACCTCCCCGGCCTCCTCACCTCAGATGCGGGTCCCGTCCACCTCGGGGACCCTCGGATCACTTCGCCCTTGCGGGACCCAGTCGAAGTTACTGGGCCCCAGGCCTACGATCTAGTACCTCACCCCAGGCTGAAGGTGCCTGGGATGGACTCCAACTCCATTCCGGTCAGGCCTAGGGCGCCTGAGCCGGAACCTCGAACCGCCCGCACCCAGGCCTAAAGTGCCTCGGTGCGTGAAGAGAAGATCCTCGAAGACCTCGTGGCGAGGGCATCTCCCCCTTTTATCTCCTCCCATCGACACCACGGCAGGTTCCCCGCCCCAGCTGTACCATCTCCGGAAAGGGACAAAAAGGGTAGCACTGTGGTAGTGATTCTACCTTGAGCCTGTAGGTACCCCGCCACCCACAGGCCAAGGAGAATAATACACCACCCAATCCTCCACGAATACAAAGTGGTCCAAAACCTGTCACAATTACACACCTGGGTCACACTACCACCCAGGTGTACCCCAACTAAATTTAAAGACCCCGCTACATACTCCCCCCTGTGATTTGACGCTGGTCCCCAGCGTCAGGTGCACACCCATGTCTCCCAAGGAGTGGTGACATAAAGTGAGCCCCAGAGGCTATCCCTAAAAAATGTAAACCCTGTTTGTGCCAAGACCTGCTCAAGGGGAAGGGGAATATAACAAAAAAACTTTTTTATAAAACCATCTGAACATGTACACATATACAATCCCTCCCGTCACTGTCTAAGAACCACCCCATACTCAGTAGTCTTGACGGACGAATCTCCTGCATGAGGGAAATAAAAAAAAACACAGAGAAACATCCTAACATTGTGTGTTGACTTGAAACGAATGAGTCTATCAGCCGAGAAACCCATTCACTTCAATGGCAAATTAATGCAAGTGTAGAATTCCAACAACCGTTGCGCAACACTGCCACCTGGTGACAGTGCCGCGGTAATAACACTTGGTGAAGTCTTCTTTCTTCCTGCGTCCCTACACTGATTCTACCCCCAAAAAGTCTCTGTCCTTGATGTCTGGAAGAAGAGAGAATGAACAACAAAAACTGTTCTCATTCCTCCAAAGAGTAGAAAAACAAACCCAAATAAAAACCCAGGGTACAGTTCAAATGTTCCGGCAAAGACATTTCCAGAAGCTGCAGGGAAAACAAATGAGTCTCTTCTCACAGATAGAACTTCGGGTCAGGCAAGAACAAAGGCTTTAGGTGCTTATCGAAAACCTCAATCGAATAGTTGACATCCTCTTTATCCTTCCGGCAGATAAGCACCTTGTCCGCATAAATGTGGCGCCCCAACATCCAGTCTGCTCTGCAGTCCTTGAACTTTTTCGACACTGGTGGCGAACAGGACAAGTATCGCTGGGCATGAGGCACTTTGAGTTTGTCCCAAACAAATTTGTCGTACCATCTCTGTCGCAGGACCTCAACTTCGTAAAGTAAGTCCAGAGGCAAGTAGGGATATTCCCATCCGTACTCACGGGCGACTCTCTGGGATAAAAGTCTTTGCAATCTGGCCAAAGGAGGCATGGCATCCCGCTCACCTTCTCCTGGCTGAACGATGGCCTCCGGGTGCCGAGGTACTTTCACTACCTCGGGCAGCTTCGCTCTCGGTGCCCACAATGAAGCACGCAGCATCCCCGCTACTAAAACGGGTGATGTTGTGGAATGTGGAAAGTTGGCCGGAGGACTAGACTTCCTCGTAAGCTCCGGGACCTGCACCCGGGGTGTGCTGTCTCCTATAGACATAGGGGAATCCTGCGGTTCACGTAGCACGGGTAACGGGCGTTTGTCCCAACCCTTCCGATGAAACAGTTCATCTATTTCCCCGTCATCTCCGCAGTCTGACAGCGATTCCAGGTCGGAGGTGTCATACATCTCGGCGGGAAGGTAGTCTCTAGTAGACGTGGAACTACCCTCCCTTGCGGACTCCACCGACTGTGCACTCCCGACACCTCCAACCACCACTACAGTCCCAGCCCCTGGCTCACCTGGACCTTTTGAAGCACTGGGATGTCCAGGACTCTTCCAACCAGATCCATCCAGGCCCGGCAAGCGACGGGGTGAAGCTCGACCACGACCACAGGAGGCCTGCACCAGGCCGATCTTCCTCTTCGGAGGTGGGAGCAGAGAATCTGTGGTGACCGAAGCAGCATCCTCGGATTTTTCTCTCTCAGTCTCTGGTTGGGCAGTCACGTCGCCCTGGTCAGTGCGTACGGGGACCTCCGCAAAGGCCTGGATCTCCCCTTCCGGAGTGGCGGTTCCTGTGATGCAGTTGAGGCGAAGGGCCCGGGGCCTTACTGTGGATGGCTCCACCTTGAACAAGAACTCTTTACACGCCTCACAACGCCCAAATGGCTTTAGTTGGACCACCAGTCCCGAGCATCCGGGACAGATCACGCCGAGGGCCTCCGTGTCTCTGCATGAGTACAAAGCCAACTGCCCTCGGGGCCTAAATCTTATCCCCGTGTCTGTAAGGGGAGCAGAAAAAGCAGTCATCTTCGTGGGGTAGGGAACCGGAATCCACGGAGAGCTTGAGGCCATCCCGACTATCTGCTGCTCCATCACGCACTGACCTAGCGCCGGAGTCTCCACATGTATCTCCTCACATGGCCAGACTCCTCCCACGACTTGTACGTTTTCGCGGGCTTCCTTCAGTCTCCGCCCACGAATTGCGCAGTCACGGGGTGCCTCATGGCGCAGTGCAGCAAAAGTCCCCACATGTAGTACTTCACACGGCTGGACTTCTCCCTCTTCCCGCTCTTTCTGCATGGGCCTTTCCCGTCTTGGGGTAATTTCCACGACTTCGAGCACAGGGACGCACTTTGGCCAATCACATGGCTGACCTGCTCGGAACTCCTCCGGGCAGCAAAGTCCAGACACAGCCATTTCAAATTTCAAAGTCAATACACATTTCATCCCAGGCTCACGAGCCACCACGTGTAGCGGCCTCACCCCATCTCCTTTGTCTAGGGGTATGTCACACGACAGGGTGAGATGCGCTACGGCCCATGTCCTCCCCATAGCTGTGGGTGAGGTGAAGGCCAGTATCAGTATCTTCCTCGGGCCAATGTGCATTAGTTAGGAAACTCAGTCCTGCTATGCTGGCACCCTCCTTCCTCCCTTGCTCCCATTAACCAGAGTCCACACACCGATCACAGTCCAACTTTTGCTTTATTGTAAGCTCCACAATAAACAATGCTTCTGGTTGGAACGTTATAACAGCCTGATACGGTGGGATGAGCAGGCCGAGGCACTATCCTGATTTCAGTCTAAACCACTGTGGTTTCACCAGCGGTTATCGTAGCCTTGATTAGCACAGAACATAGAACTTGTGAGTCTCTACCAGCAACTCAAGAGAACATATTTAGGAGTACCTTCGCTGCGCTGTGGCCCCTATCAGGGGAAGATGTCCCTCCAAGGGAGTTACCGGAGGCCCATCCGTCACTGGGTTGATGCTGCTCCGGACTCTCCGGACGGGTGACCTCCCCGGCCTCCTCACCTCAGATGCGGGTCCCGTCCACCTCGGGGACCCTCGGATCACTTCGCCCTTGCGGGACCCAGTCGAAGTTACTGGGCCCCAGGCCTACGATCTAGTACCTCACCCCAGGCTGAAGGTGCCTGGGATGGACTCCAACTCCATTCCGGTCAGGCCTAGGGCGCCTGAGCCGGAACCTCGAACCGCCCGCACCCAGGCCTAAGGTGCCTCGGTGCGTGAAGAGAAGATCCTCGAAGACCTCGTGGCGAGGGTATCTCCCCCTTTTATCTTCTCCCATCGACACCACGGCGGGTTCCCCGCCCCAGCCGTACCATCTCCGGAAAGGAACAAAAAGGGTAGCACTGTGGCAGTGATTCTACCTTGAGCCTGTAGGTACCCCGCCACCCACAGGCCAAGGAGAATAATACACCACCCAATCCTCCACGAATACAAAGGGGTCCAAAACCTATCACAATTACACACCTGGGTCATACTACCACCCAGGTGTACCCCAACTAAATTTAAAGACCCCGCTACATAAAAAAAAAGGAAAACGGAAAAAACAAAGTTTTTGAATTTCCGAAAAAAGCAAAAAAAACGCAAAAAACGAAAACGGAAAAAACAATTTTTTCGAATTTCCAGAATTTCCGAAAAAAGCCCCAAAAAAAAACCAAAACGAAAAAAAAACGAATTTTTCGATTTTCCCGAATTTCCGAACTTCCGAAGCAGCATGGGGAGGCTCATAAGCGGTCAATCTCGTTGGGACTATTGACAGAGGCCCATCTTTATTAGGCGGTCGCCTAAGGCCTCGCACTCACAGGGGCCTCGCGGCCGCCTAATTTGTTTCTGCTCAATCCCTGTGTGCTAAGATCCGTTCAACTTTCTGCAGCCATTTTTATTTGCTTGAATTTTTTTTACCCATTTTGGGCATGAGTGGGGCCCCTGTGTCTAAGTTTTGCTTAAGGCCTCACAAAGCCTAGAGCCCCGCCTCTGACCATTGAAGTAGCACTTTGTAATTTCCTTCTATAAGCAGGGAATTAGTATATGTGCTGGATGCATTTCCCACTAGTTTGTGGCCAATCCTCAAGATCCTCAAGATCCAACTCCACCTGCAGGTCCTTAGAAGAAGATGACATTAGTATGGGTCCCTTCTCTATTTCCAAGGGATCCGCCCATCCGGCGTAATGACTAGTGATGAGCCGAACACCCCCAGGTTCGGTTCGCACCAGAACCCGCGAACGGACCGAAAGTTCGCACGAACATTAGAACCCTATTAAATACAATGGATGCGAACGTTCGAATTCTAAAGTGCTAATTATACCGACTATTATCCATGTTATTGTCCGAAACAGAGTTTGGGAACCCGGGTTCTGCACCAGGGGACATGTATCAATGCAAAAAGAAGTTTTAAAAACGGACGTTTTCCGGGAGCAGTCATTTTAATGATGCATAAAGTGAAAAAAAAAAAGTCAAATATTCCTTTAAATATTGTACCTGGGGGGTGTCTAAAGTATGCCTGTGAAGTGCCACGTGTTTCCCGTGTTTAGAACTGTCCCTGCACAAAATAACATTTCTAAAGGGAAAAAAAGTCATTTAAAACTGCTTGCGGCTTTAATGTAATGTCTGGTCCCGGTAATATGGATGAAAATCATTGAGAAAAATGGCATAGCTACCCCATGACCCCCCCCCCCACCCCAGCCCATTACCAGCCCCTTTGGGTCTTGTATGGATATTAAGGGGAACCCCGCACACAAAATAAAAAAGGACCTATATACTCTGAACAGCCGTATACAGGCGGTGCATACAAGACAGGGACTGTAGGTTTGTTCTTATGTAGAATCTGTTTGTAATTTTGAACAGCTGCATTGTTTAAGTGGAGCTCCATGGCAAATTCCTTTTTTTTATCTTTTTGGAAAACATAGGGAAGGGTTATCACCCCTGTAACATTTGTTTTGCTGTCTGTGCCCCTGTTCAGAACATTTCACCTCACTTTGCGTCCCAATGACAACTGTTTTTGAAATGTGGTGTTTTTATTGAAACAAGGATTGGTGATAAAGCATCAGTAGAGAGGAGACACCTTTTTCCCATATTAATTCTTACAGGAGAGAATTTTCCTTCCAAGGGGTAGATTTCCTCTCACTTCCTGTTGTCTTCTTCCGTTTGCAAATAGTAGTAGAAGTTTGTAAGTTGGATGTTTGAAAGTAGGGACCTGCCGTATATACTCTGCAGAAATTGGCCCCTTAGTTGTTGGTGTTGGCACAACACTGAAAGCACTCACAGTTACTCTTGGTTGGTGCTGGAACGCCCTGCTGTCAAGTATTATATCAGGAATTGTAATAACATATAATTGTTGATCAGTGGTAGTAAAAATTGGGCCTTTGATGGTGGTGCTGGTGCCACAACACTGTAAGGCCTGACAGTTACTCTTGGTGGGCGCAGCAATGGTCCCTGCTGTGAAGTATTAGATCAATAATTATAATTGCATGCCCCTGTTGAACAGGGGCTGAAAAATTGGGCCTTTGGTGGTGGTGGTGGTGGTGATGGTGGTGCTGGTGCCACAACACTGTAAGGCCTGACAGTTACTCTTGGTGGGCGCAGCAATGCTCCCTGCTGTGAATTATTAGATCAATAATTATAATTGCATGCCCCTGTTGAACAGGGGCTGAAAATTTGGGCCTTAGGCACTGGTGGCACAACACTGCAACCCCTCACAGATACTGTACTTGGAGCACAGCAATAAGGCCTGTTGCAAAGTATTGCATCAAAAATTTTAATTACACGCCCATGTTAAACAGGGGCTGAAAAATTGGGCCTTAGCCACTGGTGGCGTCACCCATAAACCAAAATGATCTTCCAAGCTATCATCGTTAATCGTATCATTGAGGAGGAGGAGGAGGATAGCCAGTCAACATAACAGCACAGGCACTCAGCATCAGCATCAGTCTTGAAGGGATGTGACATTTTAAAATCAATTAGTCTGTTATATCAGCATCTGGTGTGTGGTAGCTGGTGGTGATCCAAGACTGGTTCATCTTGATGAAAGTCAGTCGATCAACCGAGTCGGTGGACAGGCGCACCCTGTGATCCGTGACAAATCCTCCAGCAGCACTGAATGTGCGTTCTGAAAGAACGCTGGATGCAGGACAGGCCAGTAGCTCAATTGCATACTGTGCAAGCTCTGGCCAGTGATCCATCCTCAAGACCCAGTAAGCCAGAGGATTTTCGGTGGGGAAGGTGTCCAAGTCTGACCTTGCCCCTAGGTATTCCTGGACCATGTATATCAGACGCTGGCGATGGTTGCTGGAACCGATCATACTTTGGGGCTGCGGACTAAAGAATTGTCTGAACGCATCGGTCAGACGGCCACCTTCCCCACCGCTCCTTCTTTGACTGCCCGAAGCCTCAGCAACTCGTTGTCCAGGACCAGGAGTTTGTAACCTCCCAGTCTCTGGGAACGCGTTGCACAGACCTTTCTGCAAGGCCTCCCGGAGTTGTCTCATCCTCTGCTCCCTCTGCGACGGTACGATAAGGTCCGCAACCTTACCCTTGTACCGTGGATCAAGGAGAGTGGCCAGCCAGTAATGGTCCCTCTCCTTGATCCGAAGAATACGAGGATCCTTCCGCAGACTTTGCAGGATCAGGGAGGCCATGCAGCGTAGGTTAGCTGAGGCATTCGGTCCGGAGTCCTCTGGGTCACTAAGGACGACATGATCCGCAGCCACCTCCTCCCAGCCACGTACAAGTCCACTGGTTTCTTGGGACTGTAAATCATCCCTAAAAGACTGCTGCTGATGATGCTGAGTGCCAGCCTCCACCTCCATGCTGACACAATCCTCCTCCTCCTCCTCCTCCTCTTCCTCTTCCTGTGCGATGGGTGGGACAGAAGGAACACTGTCTGGGTAAAGTTGGCCTTGAGAGGCAAAGAAGTCCTCCTCTTCCTGCCTCTGTTCTGCCTCAAGTTCCCTGTCCATTATTCCACGCAGCGTGTGCTCCAACAGGTGGACAAGAGGTACAGTGTCACTGATGCATGCACTGTCACTGCTCACCATCCTCGTGGCCTCCTCAAATGGTGCCAGGACAGTGCATGCATCCCTGATCATGCCCCACTGGCGTGGTGAAAAAAACCCGAGCTCCCCTGACCCTGTCCTGGTG
Source organism: Rana muscosa (assembly GCA_029206835.1). NCBI lineage: Eukaryota > Metazoa > Chordata > Amphibia > Anura > Ranidae > Rana > Rana muscosa. The sequence continues at coordinate 398,864,748 of CM055118.1, forward strand.
CCGTAGTCGCACAGGTACTCATTGATGGCCCTCTGCTGCGTGTGCAGCCGCTGCAGCATGGCCAACGTTGAGTTCCACCTGGTGGGCATGTCACATATAAGGCGGTTCTTGGGCAGGTTCAACTCCTTTTGAAGCTCAGCCAGGCGAGCACTGGCATTATAAGATTTGCGGAAATGCACACAGACTTTCCTGGCCTGCCTCAGGACATCCTGTAAGCCCGGGTACCTGCCCAAGAACCGCTGCACCACCAGGTTAAGGACGTGAGCCACACAGGGCACATGGGTCAGTTGTCCCTGTCGGAGGGCGGAGAGGAGGTTGGTGCCATTGTCGCAAACCACCATTCCTGGCTTAAGCTGGCGTGGCGTCAACCACCTCTCGGCCTGCCCCTGCAGAGCAGACAGGACCTCTGCCCCAGTGGGGCTCCTGTCCCCCAAACACACCAGCGCAAGCACGGCATGGCATCTTTTTGCCTGCGTACTTGCGTAGCCCCTTGAACGCCTACGGAGCACCGCTGGTTCCGAGGACAAACCACAGGAAGAGGCCATGGAGGAAGAAGAAGAGGAGGGGGTGGAGGAGAGAGGTGTGTCACAACCAGTAGTAGCATTTTGGAGGCGTGGCGGTGGAACAACCTCCAACACTACTGCACCTTGTCCTGCATCCTTCCCAGCTGCCAAAAGAGTGACCCAATGGGCCGTGAAAGAAAGGTAACATCCCTGTCCATGCCTGCTGGACCATGAGTCAGCGGTAATATGCACCTTACCGCTGACCGCCCTGTCCAGCGAGGCCAAGACATTGCCTTCCACATGCCTGTAGAGAGCCGGAATAGCCTTCCGTGCGAAAAAGTGTCGTTTGGGAACCTGCCACTGAGGAACCTCACATTGCACAAACTCACGGAAGGGGGCCGAGTCTACCAACTGAAAAGGCAGCAGTTGAAGCGCTAGCAATTTAGCCAAGCTAGCATTCAACCGCTGGGCATGTGGATGGCTGGGAGTGAACTTCTTTCGACGGTCCAGCAGCTGGGGCAGGGAAATTTGCCTGCTAGAATCGGACGTCGGTGTACTGCTAGCAGAGTGGCCGCAAGTACTTGGCTGTGACACACCTAATTCTACACCTTCATTCCTCTCAGAGCAGGTTTCAGAGAGGACTGAAGTTATAGTGGGGTTGGAGATCCCAGCTGATGCGGTGCAAGGAGAGGTCCGCTTTGTTCTTTGGTGTGGGTCTTTGAGGTAGGCTTGCCAATGAGCTGCATGGCAGGTCAACATATGTCTGGTCGGGCATGTGGTGCCCAAGCGGCTGATGTTTTGGCCACGCGATATACGCTTGAGACATATGTTGCAAACAGCAGCTGTGCGATCTGATGCACTCGCCTCAAAAAAGGCCCACACCAAGGAACTTTTTGCATGACGGGCAGAGGCAGCGCCCTGCACAGGCGGAGCTCTGCGGTGTGATTCCGTCGGTGTGCTGCCCATACGCTGGCCACTCAAGGGCATCCTGCTTCGTTGGAGATGTGCCTCCTCCTCATCCTCCTCCTCCTCCTCTCTCCTATTAGGCACCCACGTGGAGTCAGTGACCTCATCATCCCCTCCCTCCTCATCACTGGAGCCAATCTGGCAGTATGCTGCAGCTGCTGGAACATGACTGCCAGATTGCTGTCCTTCTTGAGCATCCCCTCTCTCTGCTCTCACGCTGCTGCCTTCCTCTAGCTGGGTATCATCATCAGATCCTTCCAAATGCTGGGCATCCTCCTGGAGCATGTACCCAACACTGTGCTCAAACAGTTCGGGGGACTCCTCATGAGGAGGACATGGTGGGTCTAGGGAAGGATTGACTAATGAAGATAATGATACCAGAGAAGAGGACGCTTTGGCAGCTGCTTTGCCACTACCCTGAGCCTGGGTGAGAGAGGATGAGGAGGATGAGGTGGGCTTGGTCATCCACTCTACCAAGTCTTCGGCATGATGTGGCTCAACATGTCCAGCTGCCGAAAACAAGGACAAGCGTGTCCCATGGCCATGTGCTGATGACAATGCACTGCGTCCACGACCAGCACTGTTGCCCCCAGACACAGAGCCTGCTTGCCCTCTTTTATTGCCTCCTGACTGTCTGCCTCTCCTTGGTTGCCTTCCAGACATTTTAATGGATGGCCTGCAGGGAGATGGGAAAAACAGCAATAAGGGCTACCTTCAGGTGTATACTGTGCAGGAGGCTTAGCAACAATGACACTGACACTGTCCCCTGCCTATCCTTCTCTGTCCCTAAACACAAGGATTGAAAATATGGTTCAGCAAAAAAGTTTTAGAACAGAATAGCACACTGACACTTTCCCTCACTGTCCTACTCTGTCCCTCCCTACAAACAAGATTTAGCACAGAATAGCACACTGATAATTTCTACGAGTGTCCTTCTCTGTCCCTAAACTCAAGGATTGAAAATATGGAACAGCAAATTTGGTTTAGAACAGAATAGCACACTGACACTTTCCCTCACTGTACCTCTCTGTCCCTACAAACAAGGATTAGCACAGACTAACACACTGACACTCTCCCTACCTATCCTTATTTGTCCCTAAACACAAGGAATCCAGGAATAGTAAAGGAAAAATAATGACATTGTCCCTGCCTATGCTTCTCTTTCCCTGCTCCGGAACACACTACACAAGGCCGCCGTGCTGGCGGCCTTTTATAGTGTGGGGCGTGTACTAAACCCCCTCAGCAATAATTGGCCACAGGCATCCTGCCTGTGGCCAATCATTGCTCTCCTCGCTGCCGGCGCTGTGATTGGCCAAGCATGCAGGGTCACAGTGCATGCTTGGCCAATCACAGCGCCTGGATGACACTGCGATGGCGTAGTGCATTGTGGGCCGTTCGCGTCACTCGAATTAGGCGCGAACGGCCCAAATCGTTCGATCTTCGTCGAACGATCGAACAGCCGATGTTCGAGTCGAACGTATGTTCGACTCGAACACCGAGCTCATCCCTAATAATGACGTCTATTGAGTCAATGAGTGGACCAGTTGGTGTTTCCGATAAGGTGGTGTCCGGCACTATGGGTGCCCTGTGCCATTTTATAAATTAGATGGAAGACCAGTGGCCCACCCAACCCCTGACTGAAGAACAGTGAAGGGGAGGACCCAGCACGGGACACGAGGGGGGATATGAAAGGGATCCGCCCATCCGGCGTAATGACGTCCATTGAGTCAATGAGTGGACCAGTTGGTGTTTCCGATATCCGATAAGGTGGTGTCCGGCACTATGGGGGCCCTGTGCCATTTTATAAATTAGATGGCCCACCCAACCCCTGACTGAAGAACAGTGAAGGGGAGGACCCAGCTCTGGACACGGGGGAGGGGGGATATGAAAGGGATCCGAGTAATTCTAAGTGGAGTCAATTTGGGTTCCTTCTTTCTGCAGAGGCCAAGGTGACAGCGGACGTGACGGAGGTGAAGGCCTCCATGAACCGCATCGTATCCGATGAAGTATCAGGTAACTGCAAACTCCTCTGAGGGGTGTCTTATCTGCATTACACAAACCCAACCAACCCCCCCCCCAATCCACTTGGTTCGTTCCAATTCTGAGACCCAGAAAAAGGGGGCGGGAATTAGCTGGGAATGGGCGTGGTTTGGTGAAATGTCTGACTGCTGCTGGGTGATATCGAAATTTATTAAGGCCTACAGAGATCCATAGGGTCTGGGCGCACCCCTAAACACCCCACGTGGTGAAGATTCCCCCTGCTGCCCCGGGCCCCTGTGTCATTTACCAACCCCTTCCTTTTCTGAATGAACACAGAGATACCGATCATTCACTGTGTTCATACATAACTGAAGCATAGTAAACTGTGTTGTATAAATACACAAGGATGTGTGTTTGAGATTTCAAGTGCACACCCTAATGCAGTAGGCTCAGTGTCGGGGCAAGGTCACCTGGAGGGCAAACATGCCAAATTGTGCCCCCCCTCAAATCTCCTCCACCCCCCAAAAAAAATTGAGAACCAATCTGCATGCTTACCCCCTAAGCAGACATTCCCTCTCCTCCCAGTACACCCCCTGCTGCCCAGCACAAATCATTTCCCCCCCATCCCCCCAGCTCACATCCTTTCTCTCCGAGTATGCCCCCAGTACAAATCCCCCCCCAAAAAAAAATCCCTCCCCAGTAGCACAAATCCTCTACTCCTCAAATTTCTCCTTAGAGCACAGATCCTCTTCTCCCAATTCCAGATTGCACCCTCCCAGCACAAATCCCCCCTCCCAGCACAAATCTTTGCCCCCCCCATCCCCCCAGCTCACATCCTTTCTCTCCCAGTATGCCCCAGTTCAACCCCCCCAAATGTCCCCCCCCCCTAGCACTAATCCTCTACTCCTCAAATTACCCCTTAGAGCACAAATTCTCTCTTCCCGATTCTAGATTTCCCCCTCCCAGCACAAACCCCCCCTCCCAGCACAAATCTTTGCCCCCCCATCACCCCAGCTCACATCCTTTCTCTCCCAGTATGCCCCAGTTCAACCCCCCCAAATGTCCCCCCCCTTAGCACAAATCCTCTACTCCTCAAATTTCCCCTTAGAGCACAAATTCTCTCCTCCCGATTCCAGATGTCCCCCTCCCAGCACAAATCCCCGCCCACCGCTGAAATCCCCAATCCCAGCACACAATTTTTCCCCCCATCCCTCCAGCTTACATCTTTCTCTCCCAGTAAGCCCCAGTACAACCCCCCCAAAAAGTCCCTCCCCCTTAGCACAAATCCACTATTCCTCAAATTCTCAAGTAGAGCGCATATCCTCTCCTCCCAATTCCAGATTCCCCCCTCCCAGCACAAATCCCCCCTCCCAGCATGAATTTTTGCCCCCCCATTCCCACAGCTTACATCCTTTCTCTCCCAGGATGCCCCAGTACAACCCCCCCACAAAAAAGTACCCCCCCAGCACAAATCCTCTTCTCCTTAACTCCTCAAATTTCCCCTTAGAGCACAGATTCTCTCCTCCCGATTCCAGATTCCCCCCTCCCAGCACAAATCCCCCCCAAAAGTCCCTCCCCCTAGCACACATCCTCTACTCCTCAAATTTCCCCTTCAAGCACAAATTCTCACCTCTCAATTCTAGATTCCCCCCTTCCAGCACGAATACCCCCCCAAATGTACCCTCCCCCTCTAGCATATCACATTTTCTAGTACTAGCCCCTAAAACCCCCCTCCCCAGCACAAATCATCTTCCCCCATCCCTCATCCCAACGCAAATCCCAAATCACCTAAATCACACCACCCCCCCAAATTTCCCCTCCTAGAACAATTCTTACCCCCTGCCACCCCCAAATCCCCCCTCCCAACACAAATCCCCTCCCCCCTCAATCTCCTTGTGGTGCCTCCCCCACCTCACATGATACCACAGTGCCCATGGCAGCCGCCCCTCCTGCCCCCCCCCCCTTACCCCCCCAAATCCCCCCTCCCAACACAAATCCCCTCCCCCCTCAATCTCCTTGTGGTGCCTCCCCACCTCACATGATACCACAGTGCCCAGGGCAGCCGCCCCTCCTGCCCCCCCTTACCCCCTGCCACCCCCCAAATCCCCCCTCCCAACACAAATCCCCTCCCCCCTCAATCTCTTTGTGGTGCCCCCTCACCTCACATGATACCACAGTGCCCAGGGCAGCCATCCCTCCTGCCCCCCCTTACCCCCTGCCACCCCCCAAATCCCCCCTCCCAACACAAATCCCATCCCCCCAATCTCCTTGTGGTGCCTCCCCCACCTCACATGATACCACAGTGCCCAGGGCAGCCGTCCCTCCTGCCCCCCCCACTGTCCCGGCCCTGAATAGGCTGCACACACCTCTGCAGAGACCCTCCTCTCAGCCCTCCATACAGAGCAACCGAAGGGCACTATGAGGTGGAGAATAATCTGTAAAGACATTTCCTGAATGTGCTTCATATTTCCACATTCCATGTAAACGCACATTCACCACGTGTGACAAAAACATACATGATGTAAAAATATCAATGTGCCAACAGAGGCGGCCCAATCGTAATACAAACTCAGGAAAAGTCACAGTTTGGATTTGGAGATGCATTTCAATTTTTGGCCACTAGATGGCATATATCCTTTTCCATTTTATCTAGTCTTGGTTTTTTATTGGTTGTTTAGGGGGGACGGGATCCTTTTCAACCATTATTAGACTTGTGGCTGTTTTTATTTTCTAGTTTTGATGGATTAGACAAGTCTTTTTTTTAGGGGGATCGATGCCGGAGTTTTTATGGTGGTCACTGTAAGAGGATGGACCTCTACGAAGTACACATGCCTACCCCTTTATTAGGTTCAGTTGCTTGGTATTTATAGACATGTGCAATTCGTTTAGTTTCTAATTAGTTTTTCACGAATTTAGAGAAATTCGTTAATTATGAAATTTCGAATTTCCGTATTTTTCAATTTCCGATTTTTCGGATCTCCGAAATTTCGATTTTCCGAATTTCGGAAATTCAGAATTTCGGATATTCGGATTTTTTGAATTTCCGAGTTTCCGAAATTCGGATTTTCGAAAACTCGAAAATTGGAAATTTCGAAAATTCGAAAATTGAAAATTTCGAACATTTTAAATGGCAAAATTCGAAAATCTAAAATTCGAAAATGGGAAATTTGGAAATTTGAATTTACGAATTCCGAATTTTTTGAATTTCCGAATTTCCGAAATTCGGAAATTCGTTTCTTTTGTCTTTTTTGTTCTTTTCGGAAATTCGAAAAAATTTTTTTTTTGTTTTATTAGTTTTTTTGGAAATTAGGAAATTCGGAATTCCGAATTTCCGAAAAAAGCAAAAAAACAAATTGCTAATCAGCCAATCACATGGCAGCAACTCAATGCATTTAGGAATCTAAACATGGTAATTAGGCAAATTAGGTGGTCGCCTAAGGCCTCACACTCACAGGGGCCTCGCGGCCGTCTAATTTGCCTGTGATTAATCACCAGAATGGCGTGCCATCACCCCAGGCGCTGCCCTGTGTTTTCTCTTCCCTGCTGTCACCTTGCTGGGTCCCAGATCTTATATTGGCGGCATATATCTGATGGGTGAGGAGGGTGCTGATCACCTGTGTGCTAGATCCATGCATCTTTCTGCAGCCATTTTTCTTGCTTAATTTTTTTCCCATTTTGGGGATGTGGGTGGGGCCTCATGTCTAAATTTTGCCTAAGGCCTCACAAAGCCTAGAGCTGCCTCTGCGTGGTGAAGACGACTTGCTGAAGTTCAAACCGAGCATCAGAATGGGGAAGAAAGGGGATCTCGGTGACTTTAAACGTGGCGTGGTTGTTGGTGGCAGACAGGCTGGTCTGAGTATTTCTGGGATTTTCACACACAGCCATCTCTCGGGTTTACAGAGAATGGCGGGAAAAGGAGAAAATATCCAGTGAGCGGCAGTTGTGTGGAAGAAAATGCCTTGTTGAGGTCGGAGAAGAATGGGGCAGACTGGTTCCAGATGATAGAAAGGCAACAGTAACTCAAATAACCCCTCGTTACACCCAAGGTATGCAGAATACCATCTCTGAACACACAACACATCCAACCTTGAAGCAGATGGGCTACAGCAGCAGAAGGCCACACCGGGTGCCACTCCTGTCAGCTAAGAACAGGAAACTGAGGCTACAGTTGGCACAGGATCCCCAATATTGGAGAACGGAAGATTGGAAAAACCGTTGCCGGGTCTGATGAGTCTGGATTTCAGCTGAGACATTCAGATGGTGGGGTCAGAATTATGGTGTGGGGGGGGGGTTGTTTTTTAGGGGTTGGGCTTGGCCCCTCAGGGGTTGGGCTTGGCCCCTCAGGGGTTGGCCTTGGCCCCGCAGTTTTTTCAGATATGAGATTTATATTTTGGAATATCACATATTTGCACCAGAGTAATGTAGTGATTTCATTGTAGTATCTATAAGGTGGAGGCCTTCCCCTTAGAGCCGGTTCACACAGGGGGGTGACTTGGGATCTGACTTGAAGTCGCCCCAAGTCGCCCGACATGTCAAATTACATTGAAGTGAATGGAGCCGTCTTAATGTACACGACTGCAGTCGCTCCGACTTCAGAAAAGGTTCCTGTACGACTTCAATCCGACTTCTAGGCGACTTGTACCCATAGATTTCAATGGAAGTCGCCTCCAAGTCGGATCCCCGTTCATAGTGAGGCAACTTTACAGGAAGTCGCCCCTCTGTGAACCGGGTCTAAGGCAAACCCCTCCCACAGAGCTGGTATTTGGTATGAATCATGAGGGGGAAATCCACGCCAAATAAAAAAAAAAAAAACGGCATGGGTTCCCCTCCAAGAGTATACCAGGCCCTTAGGTCTGGTATGGATTCCAAGGGGAACCCCCTACGCCAAAAAAACGGCGTGGGGGTCCCGCCAAAATCCATACCAGACCCTTATCCGAGAACGCAGCCCGGCTGGTCAGGAAGGGGGGTGGGGACGAACGAGCGCCCCCCCCCGAACCGTACCAGGCCGCATGCCCTCAACATGGGGGGGTGGGTGCTTTGGGGCAGGGGGGCGCCCTGAGGCCCCCCCACCCCAAAGCACCTTGTCCCCATGTTGATGAGGACAAGTCGGGGTCTGCTTATCGGAATCTACGAGCCCCTTTTAATAAGGGGGCCCCCAGATCCCGGCCCCCCACCCTATGTGAATGAGTATGGGGTACATCGTACCCCTACCCATTCACCTGGGGGAAAAGTGTCAATAAAAAAAACACACTAGACAGCTTTTTAAAGTAATTTATTAGGCAGCTCCGGGGGTCTTCTACCGACTTCGGGGGTCTTCTTCCGACTTCTCCGCTCTCTCCGGCCTCTTCTCCCGCTCTCCGGTGCTTTCTGCCTTCTGCCGGGCTCCTCCACTATCTTCTGCCAGCTCTTTTGCTAGCGGTGGCCCGGTCTTCATCGTCGTCTTCTTTCCTCTTTTCTCCTCCCGATGTTGACTCAACGCTCTCTGCCGCTATAATGCCGTGTGCGACGTCACAGTCCCATCATGCTCCGGGTGGTGACGACATAAGGGGCGGGGTCACATGGTGACATCACCCGGTGACCACGCCCCGTGCCTATATAAGTCGTTGCGCTCCACGCACGCGGTATTATAGCGGCAGAGAGCGTTGAGTCAACATCGGGAGGAGAGAAGAGGGAAGAAGACGACGATAAAGACCGGGCCACCGCTAGCAAAAGAGCTGGCAGAAGATAGTGGAGGAGCCCGGCAGAAGGCAGAAAGCACCGGAGAGCGAAAGAAGAGAGTGGAGAAGTCAAAAGAAGACCCCCGAAGTCGGTAGAAGACCCCCGGAGCTGCTTAATAAATTACTTTAAAAAGCTGTCTAGTGTGTTTTTTTTTAATTGACACTTTTCCCCCGGGTGAATGGGTAGGGGTACGATGTACCCCATACTCATTCACATAGGGTGGGGGGCCGGGATCTGGGGGCCCCCTTATTAAAAGGGGCTCCCAGATTCCGATAAGCCCCCCGCCCGCAGACCCCGACAACCAACGGCCAGGGTTGTCGGGAAGAGACCCTTGTCCTCATCAACATGGGGACAAGGTGCTTTGGGGTGAGGGGGCCGCAAGGCGCCCCCTGCCCCAAAGCACCCACCCCCCATGTTGAGGGCATGCGGCCTGGTACGGTTCAGGAGGAGGGGGGGCGCTCGCTTATCCCCACCCCCCTTCCTGACCGGCCGGGCTGCGTGCTCGGATAAGGGTCTGGTATGGATTTTGGGGGGACCCCCACGTCGTTTTTTTATTTAAAATTTGGCGTGAAGTTCCCCCTCATGATTCATACCAAACACAGGCGACAGCGAGCGTGAGGTGTAGAGTACCCTGTCACCGAGAACCAGTGCGATGGGATCGCGCTGGAAACACATTCTCGCAGGCAGGTACTGGCAAAGAAGCCGGTACTGGCAAAGAAGCCTGTCCTGGAGGTGACTTCAAGTCGCTCCAAGTCGCGCTGTGGTTCACGCTCAAGTCGTGTCCAAGTTGCCTTGCAAAGTCACGCACAAAGTCGTGTTGCCCCTGTGTGAACCGGCTCTTAGGTAGGTCCTCTTCACAGAGTCTTGAGATCTTCCATTTGCTCGGATAGTGTTGATGAACGTCAGAATGTTTGGAAAATTCTGAAACTCCTCGTACACATATCGGGACGGGGGAATCCCTCCCTGCAGTCAAAATATTCTTAGGCAACATGAGTTTTACTTCCTATATTTTTATATTGGGCATGCTGGGAATTTATTTTTTCGCTCTGGCTGAACAACATGTTAAAGGGGAACGAAGTGTTACTAATAAAGTGGCCTGTGATTGTCAGGACCTTCTGGATTCAGACCCCAGTAAAAAAAAGACTGGTACTGGACGTATTGTAGTTGACCTGGTATTGTCAGGTCCTTCTGGATCTAGATGCTGGTGGTGAAGACATGTGTCGGACATATTTTAGGGGCCTAGTATGGTCAGTATCTCTTGGATTAGGATATTGGTGATGAAGACTTCTGTTGGACATGTTGCGGGGGGGGGTGCTCTTAAGGTCAGGGACTTGTGGATTCAGATGTTGGTGCTAAAGACTTGTGATGGGCGTGTTGTAGGGGCCTATTATGGTCACAGCCTTTTGAATCTTGACACTGGTGATGAAGACACTAGTGTTGGACATGGTGCAGGGGGCCTGTTATGTTCAGGGTCTTCTGGATCTAAACATTGGTGAAGAAGACTTGTGTTGGATATGTTGCAGAGGGCCTGGTATGGTCAGGGCCTTCTGGAGCCAGATACTAGTAATAAAGAATTCTGGTGGGCATGTCGTACTGGGTCTGTTATAATCCAGGGCTTTCTGGATCTAGAAGCTGGTGGTAAAGACTTGTGGTGGACGTCTTGCTGGGGGCGTATTATGATAAGAACCTTCTAGATCCAAACACTGGGGACGAAGACTTGTGGTGGAGATGTTGCATTGGGGGCTGTTATGGTCAGGATCTTCTGGAGCCAGATACTGGTGGTAAAGACTTGCGGTGGACTTGTTGTTGGGGGCCTATTATGATCAGGGCTTTCAGGATCTGATGTTGGTGGTAAAAACTTGTGTCAGACATGTTGTAAAGACCAGGGCTTTTTTTCAGCTGGAACGTGGTGGAACTCAGTTCCACCACCTCTGGGTCAGTCCCTCTGCTCCCTGCTGACCACTATTACCTGAAAACACAAAAGCGAACCCCTGAACTCTGCACTATTTACGTAGCACACCCTGAACTCTGCAGTCTGTGTGTAAACCCCCCCCCCCCCTGAATTCTGCACTCTGTACATAATGCACTTCTGGTATTTAGTGACCCTGTTAAGACCCTCCCACCCACTTTTTGATGCGGTTTGGAGGGTGTGTGTAAGGGACGGGAGGGGACCGGACGGGGGGCGTTGTAATTGAGTTTCTGTACCTGTTTTATGAGAAAAAAAGCCCTGGTAAAGACCTATAATGGTCAGAACCTTCTGGATTCAGACATCGGTGATAAAGACTTGTACTGTACAAGTTGCACAGGGCCTGTTATAGTCGGGCCCTTCTGGACCCAGATGGCAGTGGTGAAGGCTTGTGTTAGGCTTGTTGCAGGGGGCTTGTTATGATCCGGGGTTGTCTGGATCCAGATGCTGGTAAACAATTTGCGTTGGACATATTGCAGTGGGCCTGTTATGATCAGGGCCTTCTAGATCTAGATGGCGGTAGAAAAAACTTGTGTCGGACATGTTGCAGGGGGACCTATTATGGCCAGGACCGTCTGAACCCAGATGGCAGTGGTAAAGGCTTGTGTTAGGCTTGTTGCGGGGGGGGGGGGTATATAAAAATCATAAATCCATATACACATTCAGAGCCTTAAAATGGCAGTTTATATGTGTCAGTACCATGACCCTGGATAACCCACATTACCACACCACCTTTTCCCCCATTTTTTCATCCCCACGTCCCCCATACCCTAACCCCCCAATAATGAGACAACACCTGAGTTTGGAATATAACTGCCCATAGCAGCCTTTTTTTAACCAAAATAATTAAATAATTAAATAATAATTAAATAATTTCAAATAACATTTATAACGGCCACTTTTTTAAACACACACACAGCCTGTTGGTCTTTGACGGCACCCCAAACTTACCATTACCACCACTACACTGCGGGACCTTTTCTCATACCAGGCCTCCAGCCGTATCACCAGCTCCGAGACGACCCCTTTTCCCGCAGTGCAACCAATAACCGTATCCCAGCAGACACCGTTTCACTGGAATAACCCCAGAGGGTCCGATACCACCGATGGACCCCCCTCCACTTCCATCACTTCTATTATCTTCCACCATCAAAGACCAAGGACACCACCGTTACACCGCTGCTATGACGAACCGAATCCAGTGATCCTGAAAGAAAAGAAAAACACACTAAGACACAACACATTGAGGTTGGTTGGTAAAAACTGCCTCCTTCTGTCTGTTTCTTCCCGACTGATCCCGGAAGTCCCCGCCTCCCCTTTTTATACTGCTCCTCCCCCTCCAAGAAACTTTCCAACTTGTCACCACCCCTTAGCCTCTCTTCCATCTTAAACCTTTGTTGGTCTCCCATATACCTGGTCATGCCCAGCCCTCCGTTACTTTGCCTCTTTGTTTTTGCTCCACTCCGGGCTTCACTTTAATACAGCATCTATATTGTAGTCACCGTGCACCATCATTATTTTAGTTGTTCCCCTGAGAAGATCCCTCAGGTTTATAACATCATCTCAATATCTACAGTCTCAGCTGGACAAAGTATAAACCAAGGCTGAGGATTTGTCAGGGTTTAGTACGCCTGTGGCCAATTATAGCTGAGGGGGTTTAGTACACGCCCCACACTATAAAAGGCTGCCAGCGCGGCGGCCTCGTGTAGTGTGTTCCGGCACAGGGAAAGAGAAGGATAGGGAAGGACAGTGTCATATCTATTCTTTGCTAAACCTTGTGTGTAGGGAGAGAGAAGGATAGGCAGGGGACAGTGTCAGTGTCATTGTTGCTAAGCCTCCTGCACATTATACACCTGAAGCTAGTCCTTATTGCTGTGTTTTCCTGGTGTGTTACACTACCAGGCATTTGCAGCACTTACAGCGGACGTAGTGTGCCTCCTGCACATTAAACACCTGAAGCTAGCCCGTATTGCTGTGTTTTCCTGGTGTGTTACACCAACAGGCATTTGCAGCACTTACAGCAGGCGTAGTGTGATTCCTACAAAATATACTCCTGAAGCTAGGCCGTATTGCTGTGTTTTCCTAGTGTGTTACACCAACAGGCATTTGCAGCACTTACAGCAGGCGTAGTGTGATTTCTGCAAAATATACTCCTGAAGCTAGCCCGTATTGCTGTGTTTTCCTAGTGTGTTACACCAACAGGCATTTGCAGCACTTACAGCAGGCATAGTGTGATTCCTGCAAAATATACTCCTGAAGCTAGCCCGTATTGCTGTGTTTTCCTAGTGTGTTACACCAACAGGAATTTGCAGCACTTACAGCAGGCGTAGTGTGATTCCTGCAAAATATACTCCTGAAGCTAGGCCGTATTGCTGTGTTTTCCTAGTGTGTTACACCAACAGGCATTTGCAGCACTTACAGCAGGCGTAGTGTGATTTCTGCAAAATATACTCCTGAAGCTAGCCTGTATTGCTGTGTTTTCCTGGTGTGTTACACCAACAGGCATTTGCAGCACTTACAGCGGGCGTAGCGTGCTTCCTGCAAAATATACTCCTGAAGCTACCCCTCATTGCTGGTTTTCCCATCTCCCTGCAGGCCATTAGAATGTCTGGAAGGCCAACAAGGAGAGGCAGACAGTCAGGAGCCAATAAAAGAGGGCAAGCAGGCTCTGTGTCTAGAGACAACAGTGCTGGTTGTGAACGCGGTGCATCGCCATCAGCACGTGGCCATGGGACACACTTGTCCTTCTTTTCGGCAGCTGGACGTGTTGAGCCGCATCATGCCAAAGACTTGGTAGAGTGGATGACCAAGCCCTCCTCATCCTCCTCATCCTCTCTCACCCAGGCTCAGGGTACTGGCAAAGCAGCTGCCAAAGCGTCCTCATCCCTGGTATCAATGTCATCACCAGTCACTCCTTCCCTAGACCCACCATGTCCTTCTGAGGAGTCCCCCGAACTGTTTGAGCACAGTGTTGGGTACATGCTCCAGGAGGATGCCCAGCGTTTCGAAGGATCTGATGATGAAACCCAGCTAGAGGAAGGCAGTAGCGTGAGAGCAGAGAGAGGGGATGCTCAAGAAGGACACCAATCTGGCAGTCATGTTCCAGCAGCTGCAGCATACTGCCAGATTGGCTCCAGTGATGAGGAGGGAGGGGATGATGAGGTCACTGACTCCACATGGGTGCCTAATAGGAGGAGGAGGATGAGGAGGAGGCACATCTCCAACGAGGCAGGGTGCTCTTGGGGGGCCAGCGTAAGGGTAGCACACCAACGGAATCACACCGCAGAGCTCGGCCTGTGCAGGGCGCTGCCTCTGGCCGTTATTCAAAAAGTTCTTTGGTGTGGGCCTTTTTTGAGGCGAGTGCATCAGATCGCACAGCTGCTGTTTGCAACATATGTCTCAAGCGTATATCGCGTGGCCAAAACATCAGCCGCTTGGGCACCACATGCCTGACCAAACATATGTTGACCTGCCATGCAGCTCGTTGGCAAGCCTACCTCAAAGACCCACACCAAAGAACAAAGCGGACCTCTCCTTGCACCGCATCAGCTGGGATCTCCAACCCCACTATAACTTCAGTCCTCTCTGAAACATGCACTGAGAGGAATGAAGGTGTAGAATTAGGTGTGTCACAGCCAAGTACTTGCGGCCACTCTGCTAGCAGTACACCGACGTCCGATTCTAGCAGGCAAATTTCCCTGCCCCAGCTGCTGGACCGTCGAAAGAAGTTCACTCCCAGCCATCCACATGCCCAGCGGTTGAATGCTAGCTTGGCTAAATTGCTAGCGCTTCAACTGCTGCCTTTTCAGTTGGTAGACTCGGCCCCCTTCCGTGAGTTTGTGCAATGTGCGGTTCCTCAGTGGCAGGTTCCCAAACGCCACTTTTTCTCACGGAAGGCGATTCCGGCTCTCTACCGGCATGTGGAAGGCAATGTCTTGGCCTCGCTGGACAGGGCGGTCAGCAGTAAGGTGCATATTACCGCTGACTTATGGTCCAGCAGGCATGGACAGGGATGTTACCTTTCTTTCACGGCCCATTGGGTCACTCTTTTGGCAGCTGGGAAGGATGCAGGACAAGGTGCAGTAGTGTTGGAGGTTGTTCCGCCGCCACGCCTCCAAAATGCTACTACTGGTTGTGACACACCTCTCTCCTCCACCCCCTCCTCTTCTTCTTCCTCCATGGCCTCTTCCTGTGCTTTGTCCTCGGAACCAGCGGTGCTCCGTAGGCGTTCACGGGGCTACGCAAGTACGCAGGCAAAAAGATGCCATGCCGTGCTTGCGCTGGTGTGTTTGGGGGACAGGAGCCACACTGGGGCAGAGGTTCTGTCTGCTCTGCAGGGGCAGGCCGAGAGGTGGTTGACGCCACGCCAGCTGAAGCCAGGAATGGTGGTTTGCGAAATGGCACCAACCTCCTCTCCGCCCTCCGACAGGGACAACTGACCCATGTGACCTGTGTGGCTCACGTCCTTAACCTGGTGGTGCAGCGGTTCTTGGGCAGGTACCCAGGCTTACAGGATGTCCTGAGGCAGGCCAGGAAAGTCTGTGTGCATTTCCGCAGATCTTATAATGCCAGTGCTCGCCTGGCTGAGCTGCAAAAGGAGTTGAACCTGCCCAAGAACTGCCTTATATGTGACATGCCCACCAGGTGGAACTCAACGTTGGCCATGCTGCAGCGGCTGCACACGCAGCAGAGGGCCATCAATGAGTACCTGTGTGACTACGGCACCAGGACAGGGTCAGGGGAGCTTGGTTTTTTTTCACCACGCCAGTGCGGCATGATCAGGGATGCATGCACTGTCCTGGCACGATTTGAGGAGGCCACAAGGATGGTGAGCAGTGACAGTGCATGCATCAGTGACACTGTACCTCTTGTCCACCTGTTGTAACATACGCTGCATGGAATAATGGACAGGGCACTTGAGGCAGAACAGAGGCAGGAAGAGGAGGACTTCCTTGCCTCTCAAGGCCCCCTTTACCCAGACAGAGTTCCTTCTGTCCCACCCATCGCACAGGAAGAGGAGGAGGAGGAGGAGGATTGTGTCAGCATGGAGCTGGAGACTTGCACTCAGCATCATCAGCAGCAGTCTTTTAGGGATGATTTACAGTCCCAAGAAACCCGTGGACTTGTACGTGGCTGGGAGGAGGTGGCTGTGGATCATGTCATCCTTAGTGACCCAGAGGACTCTGGACTAAATGCCTCAGCTAACCTACGCTGCATGGCCTCCCTGATCCTGCAAAGTCTGCGGAAGGATCCTCGTATTCTTCGGATCAAGGAGAGGGACCATTACTGGCTGGCCACTCTCCTTGATCCACGGTACAAGGGTAAGGTTGCGGACCTTATCTTACCGTCGCAGAGAGAGCAGAGGATGAGACAACTCCAGGAGGCCTTGCAGAAAGATCTGTGCAACGCGTTCCCAGAGACTGGGAGGTTACAAACTCCTGGTCCTGGACAACGAGTTGCTTAGGCTTCGGTCAGTTAAAGAAGGAGCGGTGGGGAAGGTGGCCGTCTGACCGATGCATTCAGACAATTCTTTAGTCCGCAGCCCCAAGGTATGATCGGTTCCAGCAACCATCGCCAGCGTCTGATATACATGGTGCAGGAATACCTAGGGGCAAGGTCAGACTTGGACACCTTCCCCACCGAAAATCCTCTGGCTTACTGGGTCTTGAGGATGGATCACTGGCCAGAGCTTGCACAGTATGCAATTGAGCTACTGGCCTGTCCTGCATCCAGCGTTCTTTCAGAACGCACATTCAGTGCTGCTGGAGGATTTGTCACGGATCACAGGGTGCGCCTGTCCACCGACTCGGTTGATCGACTGACTTTCATAAAGATAAACCAGTCTTGGATCACCACCAGCTACCACACACCTGAAGCTGATATAACAGACTAATTTATTTTCAAATGTCACATCTCTTCAAGACTGAGGCTGATGCTGAGTGACAGTCCTGTTATATTGACTGGCTATCCTCCTCCTCCTCAATGATCCGATTGATGATGATAGCTTGGAAGAACATTTTTGTTTCTGGGTGCCGCCACCAGTGCCTAAGGCCCAATTTTTCAGCCCCTGTTTAACAGGGGCATGTAATTACAATTTTTTATGCAATGCTTTGCAGCAGGGCTCATTCCTGCACTCCAACTAGAGTATCTGGCAGAGGTTGCAGTGTCGTGGCACCAGTGCCTAAGGCCCAATTTTTCAGCCCCTGTTTAACAGGGGCATGCAATTACAATTCTTGATCTAATAATTCACAGCAGGGCCCATTCCTGCGCCCACCAAGAGTAACTGTGAGGCCTTACAGTGTTGTGTCAACACCACCACCACCAGCACCAAAGGCCCAATTTTTCAGCCCCTGTTCAACAGGGGCATGCAATTACAATTCTTGAACTAATAATTCACAGCAAAGCCCATTTATGCGCCCACCAAGAGTAACTGTGAGGGCTTATAGTGTTGTGGCAACACCAACATGTAAGGGGCAAATTTCAGCTGAGTATATACGGCAGGCCCCTACTTTCAAACATTCAACTTACAAACGACTCCTACTTGCAAACGGAAGGAGACAACAGGAAGTGACAGGAAATCTACCCCTAGGAAGGCAAATTCTCTCCTGTAAGAGTTAATATGGGAAAAAGGTGTCTCCTCTCTACTGATGCTTTATCACCAATTCTTGTTTCAATAAAAACCCCACTTTTCAAAAACATTTGTCATTGGGACGGAAAGTGAGGTGAAATGTTCTGAACAGGGGCACAGACAGCAAAACAACTGTTACAGGGGTGATAATCCTTCCCTATGTTTTCCAAAAAGCTTAAAAATAGATTTTTTGGCTGGAGCTACACTTAAACAATGTACCTGTTCAAAATTACAAACAGATTCTACATAAGAACAAACCTACAGTCCCTGTCTTGTATGCACCGCCTGTATACGGCTGTTCAGAGTATATAGGGCCTTTTTTATTTTGTGTGCGGGGTTCCCCTTAATATCCATACAAGACCCAAAGGGGCTGGTAATGGGCTGGGGTAGGGGGGGGGGGGGTCATGGGGTAGCTATGCCATTTTTCTCAATGATTTTCATCCATATTGCCGGGACCAGACATTACATTAAAGCCGCAAGCAGTTTTAAATGGCTTTTTTTTCCTTTAGAAGTGTCATTTTGTGCAGGGACAGTTCTAAACACAGGAAACACGTGGCACTTCACAGGCATACTTTAGACACCCCCCAGGTACGATATTTAAAGTAATATTTGACTTTTTTTTTTCACTTTATGCATCATTAAAATGACTGCTCCCGAAAAACGGCCATTTTTAAAACTTCTTTTTGCATTGATACATGTCCCCTGGTGCAGAACCCGGGTTCCCAAACCCTTTTTAGGACAATAACATGCATAATAGTCGTTATAATTAGCACTTTAGATTTTGAACGTTCGCATCCATTGTATTTAATAGGGTTCTAAAGTTCGTGCGAACTTTCGGTCCGTTCGCAGGTACTGGAGCGAACCGAACCCGGGGGTGTTCGGCTCATCCCTAGTCAGAGTTGTAGTAGATGACTAAGGCTAAGTATCTCCAACCATTTCTGGAAGCAATTGTGTTCCCACCATCTATCAGACAACCCAACACCCTCCTACATCTTGTCCTCCAGTCACATACAGCACAAGTGCAATCTTTCTGGTTAAATTGTCTGGTGCCAGTGAGTCTTAGTAGGAGCGTTGATCCTTTTCCCGGGGACTTGAGGTTACCATTCAGGTTTGTTTCAAAATGGGAAGCTTTTGCAATGCGGTCATCCGTTTAATCAGAAGAGGTCTAATGTCTTGTACACACGATCGGAATTTCCGATAAAAAAAGTCAGACGGAATTTTTTCATCGGATATTCCGACCGTGTGTGTGCCCCATCGGTCTTTTTTCCGTCGGAATTTAGAAAGAGAACATGTTCTCTTTTTTTCAGACGAAAAAAAATTCTATCCGAAATTCCGTTCGTCTGTATGGAACTCCGACGGAGAGAAAAAAACAGAATCAAGTCGACGCATGCTCGGAAGCATTGAACTTCATTTTTCTCGACTCGTCGTAGTGTTGTACGTCACCGCGTTCTTGACGGTCGGAATTTGGCGTGACAGTGTGTATACAAGACAAGCTTGAACGGAGTTTATCCCGACAGAAAATCAGATCGTGTGTACAAGGCATAAGTTTAATCGGAAGAGGTACATTGTATATTGGGTGGTATGATTATTTAAGGAGACTCCTTCAAAAAGAGAACTGTCTACCAACACAACACTAGCACACCAGAATCAGATTTCTCAAATATGGCTTATTTTTACATGAAATGGCCATAAAAACATAAATCTGCCAACAATATCCCCCATAACTGCTCAGCTATACTATCCACAGACTGCTACCTGAGGCTGCTAGAAGACCGGTATAGCCTGAAGAGGAGACACAGAAAAACAATTCCATAAGGCAACATGGAGCCACCAAAGTGGACACCAATATAGATGGAGATGGGGACCGTGGTGGGATTGGACCTGATGAAAGGGCACATACTCCCCGAATCGTTGTCTCTATGCACAGGATAGCTTAGCTTTGTGGGGGGTGTTATGATCTAATTTCTGTTTTTATTGCCCTTTGATGTATTACGTTGTGTGATGGTATCTGTTCCTCTTTGTGGTTGAGGTTCCTCCTTGTGGTTGAGGTTCCTCCTTGTGGTCGCGTTTCCCCTTTGTGTGGTTTCCTGTGCTGTGTGTGAGTTGCTTCCATCAGAGGTTACCATGCAATAATCTGCCATGCTGGGTCCCTCCCAGTAACTCAGTTTATGTAATGGGGGGAGGGGTAGGTGTCACATTCCTCAACGTATATATCTTTATAAATATTTGGTTAGGGTCGGCTGTGCCGCAGGGTGGCCATGTATTTTATGTACATATCTTATCCTGGACCCTGCAGAGGTGGTTGGATCACTTTAAAGTGGATCTCCAGACAAAAACCCTTGTTTAAGACGGGGCGGGAAAGGACTTGAACCTCTGTCTGGTCTTTATTGCTATCAGCATCTCTCTTGGAGAGATCCACCTCGGTCATTGAGAGGGAAAAAAATGTTATAGTTGTCCCGAAATCATGAAGCAAAGGGAAATATCAGTGGAGACACCAACCCATCTCTACTACAAGAGAACCATTTTGTTTAAGACGGGGCGGGAAAGGACTTGAACCTCTGTCTGGTCTTTATTGCTATCAGCAAGCATCTCTCTTGGAGATATCCACCTTGGTCATTGAGAGGGAAGATAAAATGTTATGGTTCTCCCCAAAGCATGAAGCAAAGGGAAATATCAGTGGAGACACCAACCCATCTCTACTACAAGAGAACCATTTTGTTTAAGATGGGGCAGGAAAGGACTTGAACCTCTGTCTGGTCTTTATTGCTATCAGCATCTCTCTTGGAGAGATCCACCTCGGTCATTGAGAGGGGAAAACAATGTTATGGTTGCCCCCAAAGCATGAAGCAAAGGGAAATATCAGTGGAGACACCAACCCATCTCTACTACAAGAGAACCATTTTGTTTAAGACGGGGCAGGAAAGGACTTGAACCTCCTCTGTCTGGTCTTTATTGCTATCAGCATCTCTCTTGGAGATATCCACCTTGGTCATTGAGAGGGAAGATAAAATGTTATGGTTCTCCTCAAAGCATGAAGCAAAGGGAAATATCAGTGGAGACACCAACCCATCTCTACTGCAAGAGAACCATTTTGTTTAAGACGCGGCGGGAAAGGACTTGAACCTCTGTCTGGTCTTTATTGCTATCAGCATCTCTCTTGGAGATATCCACCTCGGTCATTGAGAGGGGAAAAAAATGTTATGGTTGTCCCAAAATCATGAAGCAAAGGGAAATATCAGTGGAGACACCAACCCATCTCTACTGCAAGAGAAGCATTTTGTTTAAGACGCGGCGGGAAAGGACTTGAACCTCTGTCTGGTCTTTATTGCTATAAGCATCTCTCTTGGAGAGATGCACCTCGGTCATTGAGAGGGGAAAAAATGTTATAGTTGTCCCCAAAGCATGAAGCAAAGGGAAATATCAGTGGAGACACCAACCCATCTCTACTGCAAGAGAACCATTTTGGTTGGATTTCATGCTAATGACCGAATACATGAGCTGAATTAAAAGTATCAAATAGATAATATAAATGCCTCATTTTATGAGAACCCCCCCAAAAAATTATATTTAGTCACCAATAAATAAAAAATAATCATCATTTAAAATGAACTGAAAATGATGTAGCTGGACCTGGGTGGTGGGATTGGACATTTTCTCCTGTACGGGGGTCTCTGGATGTATAAATCTTGTAGAAATTATGAATTATCGTTCTATTCTGAGCCGTCCACCGAAGGTAGAATGCTGGCGCTCAGAGACATCTCTCTCATTCTCCTCATCACCTTAACACAAATCTGCGTTCTTCTTCCATTCCAGATTCTCTGTCCAATGGCATTCAGAAGATTTTGGGAATTTTGTTCTCAGAGATGGAGAGCAGAGAAAACAGTAAGTTACCAACAACCTGAATACATTACATGGGTGAGTGGCCCTGAGCCTGCAGTAACAGCAGTACTCCAGAAGGGGGCGCTGGGCATAAATCTGCCAGGATGGGGGCCATCGAAAATTTATGTCACCCGTCCAGCAGATAAGGGGTGGTCCCGGTCACTGGCAGAGTAGATAAAGACGGGGAGCAGAGCTACTGCTGAGACCGAGGGAAGTGTTTAATCAGCAAATAGAATGAAGCACACCAATGGATCAGTGTGCACATCAGTTAGTTGTAAATGTGGAGGGGGGGGACTGAATGGAGGCCAGTGGAGGGATTGGTAGAGACGGGTGGAGGACACCAAATGGAGGCCAGTGGAAGGATTGGTAGAGAGGGGTGGAGGACACCAAATGGAGGCCAGTGGAGGGATTGGCAGAGAGGGGTGGAGGACACTGAGTGGAGGCCAGTGGAGGGATTGGTAGAGAGGGGTGGAGGACACTGAATGGAGGTCAGTGGAGGGATTGGCAGAGAGGGGTGGAGGACACTGAATGGAGACCAGTGGAGGGATTGGTAGAGAGGGGTGGAGGACACTGAGTGGAGGCAAGTGGAGGGACTGGCAAAGAGGGGTGGAGGACACCAAATGGAGGCCAGTGGATGGATTGGCAGAGAGGGGTGGAGGACACTGCATGGAGACCAGTGGAGGGATTGGTAGAGATGGGTGGAGGACACTGAATGGAGGCCAGTGGAGGGATTGGCAGAGAGGGGTGGAGGACACTGAATGGAGACCAGTGGAGGGATTGGTAGAGAGGGGTGGAGGACACTGAATGGAGGTCAGTGGAGGGATTGGTAGAGAGGGGTGGAGGACACTGAATGGAGACCAGTGGAGGGATTGGTAGAGAGAGGTGGAGGAGACTGAATGGAGACCAGTGGAGGGATTGGTAGAGAGGGGTGGAGGACACTGAATGGAGACCAGTGGATGGATTGGTAGAGAGGGGTGGAGGATACTGAATGGAGACCAGTGGAGGGGTTGGTAGAGAGGGGTGGAGGACACTGAATGGAGGCCAGGGTTGGAGGACACTGAAGATGACTAACCAGTAGTAGCCGTACCGTGACCTGGATTGGTCGGAACTTTCACAGACAGACTCTTCATGGTTGTTTCCTTCTCTATCTTGATTCCTCTTCCACTTTCTGTATCTCCTCTCTATGTCTCCTCCGGCTCTCGCTCTACTTTCTGTATCTCCTCTCTATGTCTCCTCCGGCTCTCGCTCTACTATCTGTATCTCCTCTCTATGTCTCCTCCGGCTCTCGCTCCACTTTCTGTATCTCCTCTCTATGTCTCCTCCGGCTTTCGCTCTACTTTCTGTATCTCCTCTCTATGTCTCCTCCGGCTCTCGTTCTACTTTCTGTATCTCCTCTCTATGTCTCCTCCGACTCTCGCTCTACTTTCTGTATCTCCTCTCTATGTCTCCTCCGGCTCTCGCTCTACTTTCTGTATCTCCTCTCTATGTCTCCTCCGGCTCTCGCTCCACTTTCTGTATCTCCTCTCTATGTCTCCTCCGGCTTTCGCTCTACTTTCTGTATCTCCTCTCTATGTCTCCTCCGGCTCTCGCTCTACTTTCTGTATCTCCTCTCTATGTCTCCTCCGGCTCTCGCTCTACTTTCTGTATCTCCTCTCTATGTCTCCTCCGGCTCTCGCTCTACTTTCTGTATCTCCTCTCTATGTCTCCTCCGGCTCTCGCTCTACTTTCTGTATCTCCTCTCTATGTCTCCTCTGGCTCTCGCTCTACTTTCTGTATCTCCTCTCTATGTCTCCTCTGGCTCTCGCTCTACTTTCTGTATCTCCTCTCTATGTCTCCTCCGGCTCTCATTCTACTTTCTGTATTTCCTCTCTATGTCTCCTCCGGCTCTCGCTCTACTTTCTGTATCTCCTCTCTATGTCTCCTCCGGCTCTCGCTCTACTTTCTGTATCTCCTCTCTATGTCTCCTCCGGCTCTCGCTCTACTTTCTGTATCTCCTCTCTGTCTCCTCCGGCTCTCGCTCTACTCCCCCCCCATAGGGTCAACAGAACACCATCTGCCATCGTTGTGTGGGAAGGAATGGGAGGAGAATAACGGCAGCTGCTATTACTTTTCCTGGATGCCCCAGCAGTGGAAGTTTGCCATGAAGGAATGTGAGCACCGGAAGGGTCACCTGGTGGTCGTCACCAGCGAGGAGGAGATGGTAAAGATGGGAATGGGGTCACTTGTAGACATAAAAGGAGGCAATAATCGCCCATCACCCAATGGCTGTTACTCAGCCAATCAGAACTTGTCAGTCTGGGGCCCCCCGGGGGACTCACTGAACCCCCATTCCAGGGAAGGAATTAAAGCTGAACTCCGGAATAAACAAATATTGTCTAAATTCTCTACTTGTGGTCATCTCTAGCACTGGTCATAGAAAAGGGGACGGTCTGTGGAGACAGAGATGTCTGGAGACAGGTCCTCTTCTTATGTGGTCATCTCTTCCTAGTGTGCAGTGGTCAGGATTATGTAACGTACAACATAGTATACAGGGTGAAGGGGTCACGAGTATGTAATGTACAGTACAGAGTGCAGGGGTCAGGAGTAGGTAATGTACAACATAGCATTCAAAGTGCCATGGATAGGACTATGTAATGTACAACACAGAGTGCAGGGGTAAGGAGTATGTAATGTACAACATAGCATACAAAGTGCCATGGCTAGTACTATGTAATGTACAACACAGAGCACAGAGTGCAGTGGTTAGGAGTATGTAATGTACAACATAGCATAAAGAGTGCACGGGTCAGGTGTGTGTAATGTACAACAAGTGCACTGAGTGCAGTGGTCAGGAGTATATAATGTATAACACAGCAAACAAAGTGTAGTGGACAGGAGTATGTAATGTGCAGCATAGTGTACAGAATGCAGGCATTATAAACATGCTACTTACAAAACAGCTTATCAAGTGCAATGGTCATAAGAATGTAATGTACAGCTCAGGGTACAGTGGTCAGGAGTATGGTAACATACAGCATAGGATATAGTGGTTAGGAGTATGGTAACATACAGCATAGGGTACAGTGGTCAGGAGTATGGTAACATACAGCATAGGGTTCAGTGGTCAGGAGTATGGTAACATACAGCATAGGGTACAGTGGTCAGGCGTATGGTAATGTACAGCACAGGGTACAGTGGTCAGGAGTATGGTAACATACAGCACAGGATACAGTGGTCAGGAGTATGGTAACGTACAACACAGGGTACAGTGGTCAGGAGTATGGTAACGTACAGCACAGGGTGCAGTGGTCAGGAGTATGGTAACGTACAAAACAGGGTACAGTGGTCAGGAGTATGGTAACGTACAACACAGGGTACAGTGGTCAGGAGTATGGTAACGTACAACACAGGGTACAGTGGTCAGGAGTATGGTAACGTACAGCACAGGGTGCAGTGGTCAGGAGTATGGTAACGTACAAAACAGGGTACAGTGGTCAGGAGTATGGTAACGTACAACACAGGGTACAGTGGTCAGGAGTATGGTAACGTACAGCACAGGGTGCAGTGGTCAGGAGTAGGTAACGTACAGCATAATGCAATCACATTGTAACAAATTCTGTTTATTATAACAGAAGTTCCTGCGTTCTATTGCATACTCGGCGACCGTGTGGATCGGTCTTTCTTCAGAGAAGGGGCCTTGGAAATGGGTGGACGGAACTTCATACGAAGAGAATCCAAAGTAAGAAATCTGAAGATAAAATGTCTTCTGACATCCCTCCTAAAGAGCCCCATTGCTGGGAAATGTCTCATTGTGTTGTGTGTCTGTGGGAACAAACCTGTGAAGGTCGATGTCGCTTCCTTCACACCAAGTCACGATTTAATCTCTTGAGGTTGAAGAGATCTTTGCGTCCGGCCCGGGAACCGGTTCAGATGTTATAATATTTGGTGCTGTCATCAAGCAATAGGCTTCTGTCTTCATGTTTGGGGGGAATGTCAACCTGTTCATAAAATAAGTGCACAAATTATAGCTATAGACAGAGACGGCCTAGAGGAAGATATGGTCAGCTTGGATCATAGACGGGTAACCTCTCCGGCCTCCTCGCCTCAGACATGGGTCCCATCCCTCTCAGGGACCCTCGGACTCATCCACCCTTGCGGGACCCAGTCGAAGTCACTGGGCCCCAGGCCTCCAGTGTAGTACCTCACCCCAGGCTGAAGGTGCCTGGGATGGACGCCAACTCCGCTCCGACCAGGCCTAGGGCGCCTGGGCTGGAACTCCGGACCGCCCGCACCCAGGCCTAAGGTGCCTGGGCGCGTGATGAAGAAGACCTCGTGGCGAGGGCGTCTCCCCCTTTTATCTCCTCCCTTGACGTCACAGCAGGTTCCCCGCCCTAGCCGTACCATCTCCGGAAAGGGACAAAAAGGACAGCACTGTGGCAGTGAATCTACCTTTTTGCCTGCGGGAACCCCTTCACCCACAGGCCAAGGAGGATAATACACCACCCATACTCCACGAATAAAAATGGTCTAAATCCTCTCATGATTATACACACCTGGGTCATACTATTACCCAGGTGTATCCCACCTAAATTTAGACCCCCGCTACATATATATATATCCCTCACATGGAAGCCTTTGAGGCCTTTGGCTTCGCCACCCTATTCCAGCCTTGGGTGATATGGATCTCATGCTATACCTGAGAAAACTGTGGAGTGTCCACAGGTGAGAGAGGCCCCTATAACCCTTGTCCTTCTGGCCTCCACCCCCACTTTTCTCTATCTTCTACCTTTTCCCCCTTCTCAACACCCAACCACCCCCCTTTCCTGACCATAATTCCAAAGAAATGATCCCCTTTCCCCCACCCCTTATTAAAAAGTGAGAACTGACACAATCATAGCCTATATAGTCCAACCATAGAATGTATTATCTTCTGCCGTTATATATCTTGTGTAGTGAGTGTTGTCCTTGTCATCCTAGAGTGTCAAGCCTATTCAGAGCTACTTAGAGGTAGGCATGTGCACTGCCAAAAAATTAATTTGTTTTCGTTTCATTCGTTTTTTTTTTTTCAGTTTTTCAGGTCATTGGCTATGATCGCAATTCGTACATTCGTAAATTCGAAAATTCGAAAATTCGTAAATTCGTAAATTCGTAAATTTGGAAATTTGGAAATTCGAAAATCCGAAAATTCGAAAATCTGAAATAATAACTAACTATTAAATTATAGGTATTGTAATTTCCTTTCAAATTTGGCTGTTAGTGAACGTAACGAATACATCCGAAGTTACGAATTACCTGAAATAACAAATGGCGCATCTAAACAAATGGAATGGAACAAATTAATAATAAATAATAATAGTAATAAAACGTTTGTATTATTATTATTGTTATTTATTATTATTAATTCATTACGTTCCATTCTTTTAGACACGGAATTCGTTATTTCGGAAAAAAAATTGTAACTTCGGATAAATTTGTGTTCGTTACGGTTATTAACAGCCAAATTTGAAAGGAAATTCCAATACCTATCATTTAATAGTTAGTAATAGTTAAGTTATTATTAGTTAATTAGAAATATTATTTCAGATTTCCGAATTTACAAATTAACAAATTCACAAATTTACAGATTTACAGATTTACAGATTTACAAATTTATAAATTTACGAATTTACGAATTTACGAATTTACGAATTTAAGCATTTACGAATGTACGAATATTCAAATTTACGAATATTCAGAAAAATTCGTTAAACGGGTTTTCATTAATTCAGATATTTCAGAATTAACGAATTTGTCGAAATTCGTTAAAAATAAATTCTGAACGAAACAAATTGCACATGTCTACTTAGAGGAACCTCCTGTGACTATCCAATGGGGCATTAGAAAATGTGAAGGGGCGAGTCAGTCCTGGTCAGTATCACCCTAAGCTTAGTCACTGATGTCTCCTTTCTCCCGCAGGTTCTGGTTGAAAGGTCAGCCTGATAACTGGTTTGGCCATGGTCTGCAGGGTGCAGAAGATTGCGCTCAGCTGGTAGAAGAAGGTTGGGCCGATATTCACTGTACTCTCCTCTTCTCGTTTGTCTGTGAGAAGAAAATATCATGACCTGCTTTGAGAAAACACCATCTGCTCATCATTCTTGCTCCCGCCCCATACTGCTGTGATGAAGAGCTACTAATTGGACAAAATTTGATTCTGCACGGCATTCTGGGACTTGGGCTTCACCCAGAAGTAGATGATCTGAGAAGGTCCACATCCGGAACTCCAATCTTCATATAATTCTTCTGCCTCCTCACCTAAGACAACCAAACAAACACAACGAGGAGTTCTAAGAATCTTTCTGTTGTCTGGAAAGAATGTATTTCCTTCCAAATATTGTCATTGCTTGGCCTGTATATCCAGCGAAACGTTCCTCAGGCCCCAGCGACACGTTTCTCAGGCCCCAGTGACATGTTCCTCAGGCCCCAGTGACACCTTC
This sequence comes from Rana muscosa, assembly GCA_029206835.1. Taxonomy (NCBI): domain Eukaryota; kingdom Metazoa; phylum Chordata; class Amphibia; order Anura; family Ranidae; genus Rana; species Rana muscosa. The sequence continues at coordinate 398,892,840 of CM055118.1, forward strand.
CTCAGGCCCCAGTGACACCTTCCTCAGGCCCCAGTGACACCTTCCTCAGGCCCCAGCGACACCTTCCTCAGGCCCCAGTGACACGTTCCTCAGGCCCCAGCGACACGTTCCTCAGGCCCCAGCGACACCTTCCTCAGGCCCCAGCGACACCTTCCTCAGGCCCCAGTGACACGTTCCTCAGGCCCCAGGGACACGTTCCTCAGGCCCCAGCGACACGTACCTCAGGCCCCAGCGACACGTTCCTCAAGCCCCAGCGACACGTTCCTCAGGCCCCAGCGACACATTCCTCAGGCCCCAGCGACACGTTCCTCAGGCTACAGCGACACATTCCTCAGGCCCCAGCGACACATTCCTCAGGCCCCAGCGACACATTCCTCAGGCCCCAGCGACACGTTCCTCAGGCCCCAGCGACACGTTCCTCAGGCCCCAGCGACACTTTCCTCAGGCCCCAGCGACATGTTCCTCAGGCCCCAGCGACACGTTCCTCAGGCCCCAGCGACACGTTCCTTAGGCCCCAGCGACACGTTCCTTAGGCCCCAGCGACACGTTCCTCATGCCCCAGCGGCACGTTCCTCAGGCCCCAGCGACACGTTCCTCAGGCTCCAGTGACACGTTCCTCAGGCTTGGTCCCCTCAATCTCTTTGGTGGGATAATGTTTTCAGCTGTTCCTATTTGTGTAGTCACTGTAAAATCATCAGTAAAGTCAAATAAAGTAAAGTACCTGCAGTTCTTCAGTGAACATGGTGATGATGATATGTTCCTGAAGCACCACTGATCAGACCCTTCACCAAAAACATGACGGTTGACGGATAGAGTCTGGTGTGAAGGATCCCCCCCTTCTAATGCTGGTCTGTGTCGTTGTAATGGAGGAGAGCCTCAAAGGGGTTAAAATGGAATTCTACTGCTGTTCCGAATTGTAAAGTGTAGATAATATGCGTGCACGCTGGAAGTAAGACACTGACACATCTGTTCAGTTCAACTACTTCCTTATCTAATGCTTTATTACAGGCAGTGCTAACACACAGCACGATACGTCACTATTATGTTAATGTGAGTCTAAAAAGCACATCTGATTGGCTGAAATACAAGAAGAGTACAAAAACTTGATGGTCAAAGCTTGATTGTCCTCTGGTCTTTCTTCCCTTCCGGATTATTCAGCATGCGTGGGTACAAGGGGCAAGCGCCATTTTTAGCTTCTCCAGTCATCTCGATGGGAGGGGGTGTTCTTAGAGGCCATTTTGAGTAAGGACTTTCAAGTAGTTGTGTACATACAAAAACAATATAGACTTTATAGTATAGAAAAGATACATAGAGAATAGGCATTTTCTGGTTATCATTATGCTCATCACATTCCTTCACATCATGTGTCCGTAAATGTAAACTTCAAAAATTGGTGCGGCGGGTCTTCCACTGTCCGGTGAAAAAATCGTGAAAAAATGGTCATATCTATTGGCAACTATTAACCGGGCCCCATGGCACCTGCATGGGTCGCTATGGCGGTAGTTCAGCCACTGGACTCCCGACTGATTGTGATGAGACTCGGGTCGCAGTCTTTACCCACGGCTTCCTAGATCTGGGTTGGTCATTTCTGGTGCCGTAAGATTAACACAAACACTTACGGCACAAAGTTTTACCGCCATTAAATTTATAGTCAATTGCCCCTTCCCAAAAATATGTGATTCTCAAACTTGTAGCGCATGTGGACTGACATCTGACTCCAAACTCCAACATTATACTTTAGTCACAGATATTGAGTCCTGATTGCTTATCCCCCCCCCACCTTCCCAATTTACAACAGCCCATACCCTCTCCTCTCTGCCCCCTCTTCTGACTCCACCCCACCCTTCCCTGCCCTTCTCTCCATCCCAACTCAATCCCATTCTCTTTCCAGTCCCCATTCTATTTTCTCTCACACTTTATCCTTCTGACCTTGGTCACCCTCTCCTATCCTTCCATCCTTTCCTACCTACCATTTTACCCCACCTCCTCCATTCTGCTCTCCATCCCTAATTAAATTCCACTCTCCTTTGCACCTCACTCTATTCCTTCTCCCATTCTACTCCTCTGACCTTGGTCACCCTTTCCTATCCTTCCATGCTTTCCTACCACTCCACTTCCTCCCTTCTCCACCCTCCTCTCCATCCCCAACTCAATCTCACTCTCCTTTCCAGCCCCCCACTCTATTTTCTCTCCCACTCTATCCCTCTGACCTTGGTTGCCCTCCCCTATCCATCCATCCGTACCTACCACTCCACCCCACCCTTCTCCACCCTCCTCTTCATCCACAACTCAATCCCACTCTTCTTTCCAGCCCCCACTCTATTTTCTCTCCCACTCTACCCCTCTGACCTTGGTTGCCCTCCCCTATCTATCCATCCGTACCTACCACTCCACCCCACCCTTCTCCACACTTCTCTCCATCCCCAACTCAAACCCAATCTTCTTTCCAGCCCCCACTCTATTTTCTCTCCAGCTCTACCCCTATGACCTTGGTTGCCCTTCCCTATCCATCCATCCGTACCTACCACTCCATCCCACCCCACCCTTCTCCACCTTTTTCTTCCTCCCCAACTCAACCCTACTCTCCTTTCCAGCCCCCAATCTATTTTATCTCCCACTCTACCCCTCTGACCTTGGTTGCTCTTCCCTATCCATCCGTAACTAAAACTCCATCCCTTCCCACCCCACCTTTCTCTATCTTCCTCTCCATCTCCAACTCACTCCCACTCTCCTTTCCAGCCCCCACTCTACTTTCTCTCCCACTCTACCCCTCTGACCTTGGTTGCCCTCCCCTATCCATCTATCCATACCTACCACTCCACCCCACCCTTCTCTCCATCCCCAACTCAAACCCACTCTTCTTTCCAGCCCCCACTCTATTTTCTCTCCAGCTCTACCCCTATGACCTTGGTTGCCCTCCCCTATCCATCCATCCGTACCTACCACTTCATCCCACCCCACCCTTCTCCACCTTTCTCTTCCTCCCCAACTCAACCCTACTCTCCTTTCCAGCCCCCACTCTATTTTCTCTCCCACTCTACCCCTCTGACCTTGGTTGCCCTTTCCTATCCATCCGTAAACTAAAACTACATCCCTTCCCACCCCACCTTTCTCTATCTTCCTCTCCATCTCCAACTCACTCCCACTCTCCTTTCCAGCCCCCACTCTACTTTCTCTCCCACTCTACCCCTCTGACCTTGGTTGCCCTTCCCTATCCATCCACCCGTAACTACCACTCCATTCCACCCCATCCTTCTCCACCTTCTTCTTCATCCCAACTCAATTCCATTCTCTTTCCAGTCCTTATTCTATTTTCTCTCCCACTTTATCCTTCTGACCTTGGTCACCCTCTCCCATCCTTCCATCCTTTCCTACCTACCATTTCACCCCACCTCCTCCATTCTGCTCTCCAGGTTGCTATTTCATCCTGGACTGTTGGCCCCTTTATCCAAACCCTCAACCCAACCCAACCCTCCCAGTCTAACTATGCAATATCCGCAGTCCCGGTGTTCATAAAACGTTTGGGCCCAGAAGTTCGAAATACCAGAACAAACCAAAACCATTCTATAGAACTCACAAACTATTTACTTCTATAATGATTGCAGCAACTTCCCAGGGCGTAAAAGCTCTCTGGAGATAAGAGGGCCCCCTATATGTATAGACTCCATATATACAGAAAGCTGCAACAACCAATCAGAAATCATTACTTAATTCTTTGTTGTTGTTCTCTGAGAGAGAAATATGGAATCACATAGAGAGACCGGTCAATGAGATTCACACAACATCGATTTGTAGAAATACTTGTACTGCAGAAGAATAAAGTGCATTGTATTCATGTCTGGCGTGTCTGGCCTTCCTCCGGAGAGGAAAACCTTTTCCTAGAGGTAGGTGCTCTGATTGTATGCTGAGATATGGGATGTGGTGCTCCACAAAGTTCTGAGTGGTTCAATCTCCTAGGGGCTGACCAGAGCTCACTGTGGGAGCTCGGGGGGTGTCCCTAAAAAAGAAAAGAGGGAGGTAAGAGAGCCCTTATAGTGTAGATCAGTGTTCTCCAAACTGTGTCCCCGGGACCAGATGTGGACTTCTGTTTGCCTTTATCTGGCCCTTGGGGCACCAATCTTTCCACTGACACCAACAGCGGGACACTGTTCCTGAAACTGACACCAGTGATGGGACATTATGCCTTCCTTTTACACCAACTATTGGGCACTATTCTTCCAACTGACACCAACGATCGGCCACTATTCCTCCCACTGACACCAATGATGGGACACTATTGATCTTTTATTGAAAAGAATCAAGCAACCAATTTTATACAAAAGTAAAAAACAAAACCATGGTACAAAACTTCAACAGAAAACAAAGGAATACACATCCATGTTCAGAATATATACAATATATACATAATCCACTACCAAAACATCCCTAGAAAACTATCTACATAAAGCAGCAGAGAGGGCCTAAGAGGCACAACCCATCACCTATGTACGCAGCCATTTATCAAAAATTAATCAAAAATACTGATAATCTTGGGTGATAAGAGACAGACAGCCACACCCGGGAAAGAGACTCCTGGCAGTCAGGGAGGCTTGAAACCCCTCCACGCCTTCAACCAAGCTCCCTGACCCCGCTTGTCTCTCTCAAGCTCCCGAATCTTCCCCACCTCATGCAAAATGTCATACACCACCACCTCAACAGGAAGGAGTTTTTGCCGAATGCTGACCTGACACCGTGCGTTCCAGGTGAAATAACGGACTACTAGGCTAACTAAAAAAAGTGTATCCAAACAAAAAACTCCACCGGTATTGAATGCTCCGTACACCCACTCAGCATAACCCAGCCTGGAGAGGAAAGGGACACCAAAGGCCCGCCCCACCTGTTTGTACACCTCTATGTTAAAAGGGCAACGAAGCAGAAAATGGTCCATAGTCTCCTCCTCATCTGCACACTCCTCCCGAGGACAGCTACGATCCATCCCACTGCGGAATTTCAAATTGCCCCGAACATAGAGCTTCCCATGGAAGCACAACCAGGCCAGATCCCTAAATTTAGGGGGTACTCTATCCAAATTAATCAGTCTTAACCCCGCCCTCAAAACTGGGCCCGGGCAATCCCTTAAGGCCAGTGGGTCATGAAAGACTTCGCTCAAGACTCGACTCATAAGGACTTTCCTTGGAACCGATCTGAGATCTTCAGCCGACAATCGCCACTGCCGCAGTAACTTCAGGCACGGAGCGACATAGGCTGGTAGCTGACCACGATGACCCCTGCGATTCTTCACTTGGCCACCTTCTTCCCAAAGTCGTAGAAAAGGCGTAAACCAAGATCTAAATATGCCTACCCATCCAGGAGGTTCCACTGCAAGCATATTACCAATGTTAAACTTTAGAAATAGCAGTGAAAAGAAAAGAACTGGGTTGACCATACCTAAGCCACCCTCCCTCCTGGATAGGTAGGTGACATTCCTCTTGATGGGGTTCAGTCTGCTCCCCCACAGCATCTGGAAGAACACACTACTGACCCTAGCATAGAGAGACACTGGCAAGATGCAGACAAAGCTGACATACAAGAAGATCGGAATCAGGTAAGTCTTAATCAGATCAACCCTTTCCCTCATAGATAACTTCCATCTCTTCCAGCTGACCACCTTAGTATTGGCAATTTCCAGTCTGCCTTCCCAGTTTTTGAGGCCATAATCGCCAGGTCCAAATTCAATGCCTAGTATCTTAATTCTTTCCTGGGGCACTGGAAAGGTGCCCGGGAGATCAAACCCCTCACCTTCCTTTCCCATCCAGAAAACTTCAGTCTTATCCTGATTGATCTTGGAGCCTGATGCTTCAGAATACCGTGATGTCAGAGAGACCACCTCCTCCGCTTCATCCGTCCCAGTGACAATCACCGACACATCATCCGCATAGGCAACAACCCTCAATGGCGGCTCACCCGGGAGCCCCACTGGTACCCCACACAACATGCCGCTCTCTAGCCTCCTGATGAAGGGGTCGATTGCAAACACATAGAGCAGGGGACTCAGGGGACAACCCTGGCGCACCCCGGAGCCAACCTCAAAGGACTGTCCAACCCAACCATTAACAAGAGGGAAGCTTTCTGCCCCCTTATACAAAACTTTCAGCCAATCGACAAAACCACCCGGCAGACCGTACTTATTAAGGAGCAACCACAGGTACTCATGGTTAACACGATCAAAAGCCTTTGCCTGATCCAATGTCAGCAAATACTTTCCCCAGCCTGCAGCCCTGCACCGCTCCAAGGCCTCCCGGACAGCTAAAACCGCTGTGAAGGTGCTTCTACCCTGGACCGAACAGTGCTGATGGTGAGAAAGCAAAGACTCTGCCACTGACGATAGGCGCCAGAAAAATATCTTTGCCAGTATCTTTCTATCGACATTAAGAAGGCTGATGGGGCGCCAATTCTCAATCATCGAAGGATCTTTACCCTTTGAAAGAAGAATCACAGCCGAGTGCCTCATGGAAGGGGAAAGCACCCCCTCAGCAAGGCAACTGTTTAAAACCTCTACCAAATGCGGGGCCAGAATAGACTTAAAGGCTTTGTAAAACTCAGCCGTCAAGCTATCCGGTCCAGGCGACTTTTTGATGGCAAGCTGTTCAATTGCCCTCATCACCTCTTCGACTGTGATCTCCTCTGTCAAATTCATCAATGGAACATCTCCACCATTTAGACCTGGAGTAGAGTCCAAAAAGCTTTCCATCTTGTCACGGTCAAGCTCTTTCCTCCCAAGAAGGTCGGCATAAAAGGACCTCACGACCTCCAGAATCCCTGACCTGGACTTTGTCAAGGAACCTGTACTGTCCTTAAGGCCAACGACCGTTTTAACAGCTACACCTTGTTTGCAGTTCTGGTAAGGGTCAGGCGAGTGGTACTTCCCATAGTCCCTCTCCAGAACCAAAGAGGCATGCCGGTCATATTGACACTTCCTGAGAAGGAGTTTCACTTCGGAGATTGCCCCAGGATCTCCTCCTCTCGAGACAAGAATATCCAGCTTCCTCCGTAAACGTTGGTAGGTCATGTATTTATTAAACTGATTTCTATTGGCTAGGCCCCTGAAGAATAAAGCGATCCTCTTTTTGGTCAGCTCCCACCACTCAGCCTTGCTGCTACAAAAGTCCAGGATGGTCACCTGTGCCTGAAAGAATTCCTCAAAGGATTGTCTAACATGTTCTTCCTTGAGTAGAGTCGAATTTAATCTCCAGATGCCCTTGCCCCTCTGAGGGGCGTCTGAAGCATTCAGGACCACAGATAGCATACAGTGATCAGAGAACTCTACTGCCTGCACCACTGGGGGCGAGAAAGCAGAGGCCTCCTTCAAAAAAAACCTATCTATCCTACTCTGACTATTACCACGATGAAAAGTGAACCCGGTGTCATCTGGGAGGTGCTTAATGTGCACATCCACAAGACCAGCATCCCTAACCATACTATTTAAAAAAACGCTATCATATCCCAGCCTGTCCTTGAAGTCCTTCCTGTCCTTGGGCCTAGTTATTGTATTAAAGTCACCTCCAAAGACCACTTGCCGGGATGTAAAAAGAAATGGCTTGATCCTTGTAAAAAGGCATTTCCTGTCCCACTTTGTGTGCGGCCCATAAACATTGATTAGGCGCAGGTCCTGCCCTCCCACAAGGACGTCTAAGACCATACATCTCCCAATCTCCACCTCAATAACCCGCCGGACAGTTACCATGCCGGTTTTAAACAACACCGCCACACCGCCGTAAGGCTCGGCCGCAAGAGACCAGTAAGATGGACCATACCTCCACTCTCTCTTGGCCATATGAATATCTGCCAAGGAGGTGAGCCTAGTCTCTTGCAAAAATAAAATTTCAGCATCTAATTGGCTGAACAAAAAGAAGGCCATAGAACGAGCTCTTACTGACTTAATGCTGGCGACATTAATTGTCACCACTTTTAACGGAGGGGGAACCGCCATTTGGGTTATTGGGTGGATTGCTTCTTAGCTCCCCTCTGCTGCTCATCACCAGAAGCCTCTCTCTTTCTAGAAGCCGCCTCAAAGTCCATTTCGGAATCAGAACTTCTCTCAGAAGAAGCTCCGGATGAAGAAATATCCCACTTGGAGGACCTATGACGGCTGGAGACAGGAACCGGAGCTTCCCGTCCCCGTTCCGTCCTCACCGCCTGCCTCTTCCGCCTCCCAACCTTCCTTCTCTCCTCCAGGTACCGCAGGTCAGCCTCAGAGATGCCCTCATCTCTTACTTTTTTCTTTAAAGTTTTTCCCCAAGACTTCTTTACAGAGGAAGGGGCGCCCTTTTTAGTACACGCTGGTGGGGGGGGGGTGATCCCTTTAAGTCAGACTCAGGAGGGGTAGACTCCTGGGGGGTAACTGACTCGGGGGGCACAGACTTGGAAGGTTCTGACACAAGAGGAGAGGGTACAGTAGGCTGGGGGTACACAGAGACAGAAACAGAAGGAGTACTTACAGACACAGGAGGGGCGGCCACAGGAACTGGAGAGGGATCCTGAGCAGGACCGGCGGAGGCGGTCACCGCAGAGGAGGATGGTACACCAGGGGTCTCACCCTCCATCCCGTCCAGCCTTGACATGTCCTCTACTACCTCCTTCTCCATATTGTGCCAGGCTTCAGGACATCTGCTGTAGGGGTGGCCAAGGCGCAGGCACAGGTTGCACCTGATCTTCCTGGTACAGTCCTTAGCCATATGACCCTGACCCCGACACACTGAACACATCAAGGCTGAACAGGAGGAGCTCAAATGCCCCTTTTCTCCACAGCGGTGACACAGCTTCGGCTGACCAGGGTAGAAAACAGTCATCCTATCCCTCCCTATGAAAGCTGAGGAGGGCAGGTGACGGACAACATTCCCATCCCTGGTCAACCTGACTGTTACCGACCATCCCCCAGTCCAGATGTTACGCTCATCATGGATTTTATTAGGTTTGGTCAAAACCTCCCCATAGTTCCTTAACCAGACCTCTAGATCCCGAGCAGGAACACTCTCATTAGTCAGGATAATGGTTATTTTTTTTACTGTTGACCTCTGAGACACCGCAACTGGGACCAGACCTTCCCATTCAGGTCTTGACCTGCACCGAGCCTCATATCGCTCCCAGAACAGGTCAAGACCCTCTGGCCTGGTGAAGCTAACCGTATAGTCCCTTGTCCCAGCTACGTGTATAAAGGCATACAGGTCATTTGCACCAAAACCCATCTCCAATATCAAGTCCACCACTGCACGCCGTGCTGGAGGGATGGCACCACCTTCCCATTTCAGAATAACTACATTCCGCCTGGGACCCCCAGCAGAAGCCAGAGACCCAAGACCAGATCTTGGGGTGCTCAAAGTGGCAGCTTGTAGTGGAAAACCCCGTTTGGGAGCGGGACTACCAGGAGCAGAGTGTGCCACCTGTGCAAAAGTAGGTTTATCAGGGCCAAGGGCCGACACTGAAGTCACATTAGTCTGTATATTATTATTATTATCATCATCAACTGTATGAACTGAAATTGCAGGATCTGTAGCAGGATTGTTCATTACACTGGTACTGGGGTGATTGTTATCAGTCACAGAACTATTCAAATTCCTATCAGGAATGGTCACAGTTGCTGCAATACCAGCTGTCTCCTGATGCTGCACTGTAGAGTCCTCAGCAGCAGTGGGGCAAACAGCTTTGGACTCAGCCAAAGAAAGGTTAATGGGCTGTGCTGACACTTGCAGTCCATCCACAGAAATGACATTTTTTAAACATATCTCTTGCTGCATTGCAGCCTCAGCAGGCACAACATTGCTGCACACAGGACTAGCAGCCTGATTGTCATTAGGCACATTGTCAGTCACAGTGTTAAAAGGAACAAAAACAGTCTTATCCACAACATGGGATTTAGCAGGCTTAACCTTATCAGGTACATCATCAGTAATGTCTTCCTCATTAAATATCATCTGATCCCCCCGCATAGGAGACTCCATTACCTGGATGGCCCTCAGCATGCCTCCAGATTCCTGGGAAGGCCTGGGGCTGCTTACCTCTCCCTGGGGGGGCAGGGGGTCAGAACTGGGGGTCTCCTCCTCCTCCACCTCCATCTTTGTCACCCTTCCAAACCTCTTGTCGTTGCAAAACTTCTCTTTAAAGGGCCCATCTCTGCCTTCCATCATGGCCACGATGGTCTCCTGATGATCCACACGGACCTTGGCCAGCTGGATTTCAGGATCCATGGATCCCCGTTTCTGGCTATGTAAGCCCTCACGTTGCCTTCGCAGGCGCTTCAGCTCCGCTCTCAGCTTATAGAGCTTGTCCCTCTCCCTGTTCAGGACCTTAATCCCGGCAACCACTCGCTCCTGAATGGCCTCCGAGCCTTCATCCTCACCAGGGGTAGAGAGATCAGCTTGTGCAGAGGCAGGCAGTTCACCTGATGGCCCAGGAGATGGCTGGGAGCCTCCAGCAGGAGAGGCCCTGCTGGTCTCCATGGCCTCCCCAGAAAGGGGGCCAGGGAGCTGGGATAGATTTCACCACCACTCCCTTCTCACAGAGCAGCTTCAGAGGCACCTTCCTCCTGACACACCTGTGCTCCAATGATGGGCGGGGCACTATTGATCTTTTATTGAAAAGAATCAAGCAACCAATTTTTATACAAAAGTAAAAAACAAAACCATAGTACAAAACTTCAACAGAAAACAAAGGAATACACATCCATGTTCAGAATATATACAATATATACATAATCCACTACCAAAACATCCCTAGAAAACTATCTACATAAAGCAGCAGAGAGGGCCTAAGAGGCACAACCCATCACCTATGTACGCAGCCATTTATCAAAAATTCATCAAAAATACTGATAATCTAGGGTGATAAGGAGACAGACAGCCACACCCGGGAAAGAGACTCCTGGCAGTCAGGGAGGCTTGAAACCCCTCCACGCCTTCAACCAAGCCCCCTGACCCCGCTTGTCTCTCTCAAGCTCCCGAATCCTCCCCACCTCATGCAAAATGTCACACACCACCACCTCAACAGGAAGGAGTTTTTGCCGAATGCTGACCTGACACCGTGCATTCCAGGTGAAATAACGGACTACTAGGCTAACTAAAAAAAGTGTATCCAAACAAAAAACTCCACCGGTATTGAATGCTCCGTACACCCACTCAGCATAACCCAGCCTGGAGAGGAAAGGGACACCGAGGGCCCGCCCCACCTGTTTGTACACCTCTATGTTAAAAGGGCTGTGAGGGGGTTAGCTCGGCAGCGGGTGTGTGTGACCCCCGAGATGGGCTCCCCACACAAAAACAGGCCCAGCAAACGGTGGTTGTGGTTTTCAAAATCAAAAAGGTGCGGTTTATTTTCTATTTACAGTGACAAAACACAGCAAAGCAAAAGAAACATAAACAAAATAAATCCTGGTCAACTTGACCTCTGACTAAACATACAGGTTTCCTAACTAACAACTGGGATCAGCCTAGTGCTGTCCTAGTCCCTAAGTCCCTGGTTTTAAATGTCCAAGCAAATAGCCACACAGGCTTTGTCTCACCGCACAGGGGTTCACTCTCCCTAGACAGTCCACACAGGTCTGGTTCCAGGCATGAGCTAACATCTAATGAAGCTGGGAGTTCTTATAGAGGCCTAAATGAGCTGACAAGCTTCAGCTGGTCTCATCAACTCCCTGTCTGTACGACGCCCCACACTCTCCCTAGAGGTATGAGTCATCCATGAGCCCACTAGCCTTATACAACTCTCCACCTAGTTGTATAAGTCGGCGTAAAGCCTGAATCTGGGCGAAATATATCTACCCCCCTGGATGCAACCAGGTGACTTTACCTTCCTGCTGTCACATACCCCCCCCCTCTTGTTTTAACCTCGGGGTTGGAACACCAGCAATCAGGCATTCATGTACTCGAGACAAAGCATCCACATTCCCCATTTGAACGCCAGGGCGATGCTTTACTGTGAAGTTGAATTCCTGGAGGGCCAGGAACCACCTATTCACTCTTCTATTTGTTTCTTTGTTTTGAGCCATCCACTTTAACGGAGCGTGATCCGTAACCATGTCAAAGTGCCTACCTAGCAGGTAGTACCGAAGGGAATCTAGAGCCCACTTCACCGCTAAACACTCCTTTTCAACGGTGGCGTAATTTACCTCATGGGACTTCAACTTCCTGCTGAGGTAAATGACTGGGTGCTCTTCCCCGTTCCAGACCTGGGACAATACTGCTCCTAACCCCACATCTGACGCATCACTTTGTACGTTAAAGTCTTTAGAGAAGTCGGGTGAGTACAACACTGGCTGGCTACATAAGGCTTGTTTCAAGAATTGGAATGCTGCCTCAGCCTCGGGGGTCCATTTAATCATGACCGACCCTTTCCCCTTCGTCAGGTTGGTTAGGGGCACAGCCCTAGAAGCAAAGTGGGGAATGAATCGCCGATAATACCCAGCGATTCCCAGAAAGGCTCGTACCTGCTTCTTGCTGTTGGGACGTGGCCAACTCTGGATGGCCTCGACTTTGTTGAGTTGGGGTTTTATTACTCCCCTCCCAATGGTGTACCCAAGATATTTGGCCTCCTCCTGCCCAATGGTACACTTCTTGGGGTTAGCCGTAAACCCCGCTTCCCGAACAGAGTCCAGGACTGCTTGCACTTTTGGCAGATGTGAGGCCCAATCTGTGCTATGGACAATTATGTCATCCAGGTAAGCCGCAGCATACTTCCGATGGGGCCTCAGCATCTGGTCCATTTTCCGCTGGAATGTGGCCGGCGCATTCTGTAACCCGAACGGCATTCTTTTATATTGGAACGCCCCGTCTGGGGTTACAAATGCGGTTTTCTCTTTGGCCGACTTGGCCAGGGGGATTTGCCAATACCCTTTTGTGAGGTCAAGAGTCGTCATGTATCGGGCTGTTCCCAGCCGGTCGATCAACTCATCTATACGTGGCATGGGGTAGGTGTCAAATTTTGTAACTTTGTTCAACTGTCGAAAATCGTTACAAAATCGCCAGCTCCCATCCGGTTTAGGCACCAACACAATGGGACTAGACCAATCACTTTGGGACTCCTCTATCACCCCTAAGTTCAGCATTTTCTGTACTTCCTCCCGTATTGCCTCCCGTCGGGCCTCTGGGATCCGATAGGGTTTTAACTTCACCCTTTCACCGGGCGGGGTAATGATGTCATGCTCTACCCCAGATGTTTGTCCCGGCAGCTCAGAGAATACCTCCTTGTTGCGAAGCACAAACTCCTTAACCTCCTGTTGTTGGGGTTGTGACAAGGTGGCTGCTATTCCAACCTCCGGAATCACGCAACCAGTTTGAGCTGGTGACCAAGTGTCTGCGACCAGGGACTCTCTATCCCTCCAGGCTTTCAACAGATTAACGTGATAGATCTGTTCGGGCTTTCGCCTTCCTGGTTGTCTGACCTTGTAATTCACTTCGCTCACTTTTTCCATTATCTCGTAGGGGCCTTGCCATTTGGCAAGGAATTTACTTTCAACCGTAGGGACAAGTACCAGTATCCTATCCCCCGGGGAAAAGGTACGGGTCTTGGCTCCACGGTTGTACACTCTCTGCTGTGCTAACTGCGCTTGGGCCAAATGTTCCTTCACGATGGGCATTACCTGTGCAATTCGGTCTTGCATCAGGGCGACATGCTCAATCACACTCCTGTGGGGAGAACTCTCACTTTCCCAAGTTTCCTTGGCAATATCCAACAGCCCTCTTGGGTGTCTCCCATACAGTAACTCAAAGGGGGAGAATCCCGTAGAGGATTGGGGCACCTCCCTAATAGCAAACATCAGATAAGGAAGTAGACAGTCCCAATCCTTTCCATCTCTATCCACCACTTTCTTCAACATTTGTTTTAGGGTTTTGTTGAACCTTTCAACCAGCCCATCGGTTTGGGGGTGATACACAGATGTACGTAATTGCGTCACTTTGAACAATTTACACAGCTCCTTCATAACCCGGGACATAAAGGGTGTACCTTGGTCCGTAAGCAGTTCTTTACAAATACCCACCCGGCTAAACACAAGAGATAGCTCTTTGGCTATGGTTTTGGCCGAGGTATTTCGGAGAGGGATCGCTTCTGGATAACGGGTGGCATAGTCCATTATAACTAATATGTACTGGTGCCCCCTAGCGGACTTGATTATAGGACCTACCAAATCCATGGCGATCCTCTCAAACGGGACCTCAATGATGGGTAGAGGGACCAGCGGGCTACGGAAATGTGGCATCGGGGCCGACCTCTGACACACAGGGCAGGAGGAACAATAATTTTCTATGTCCTTCATCACCCCCGGCCAATAGAATCTCTGTAATACCCTCTCTCGGGTTTTCTCTGTCCCCAGATGACCTCCAAGAACGTGCCCATGGGCCAACTCCAACACCAACTTCCTGTAAGGTTTGGGCACCACAAGCTGCTCAACGGTTTCTTCTGCCCTTTTTGCCACCCGATACAGTAGGTCCTTCTCTACGCTGAAGTATGGGTAAGTGCAGGTATTATCTGGGTTCACTAACTCGCCATCTATTTTCACTACGTTTTTCCGTGCCTTTATTAGGGCGGGGTCTTTCAACTGTTCTGTGGCAAAGTTTTCCCTGTGAACCTCAAGATCAGAAAACTCCACAGACGGTAGGTTTTCGTCTGAGGAGGTGGGCTCCTCTCCAGTTTCTTGAGTCTCCCCTGCCAATACTGATAAGGGAAATTCTGGAGAGTCCTCACCACTCTCAGGGGAGTTCTGGCTATCACATTCCTGGTACATAGGGGCACCAGTGGGGGGCTCAGGATCATCCCACAGTTCCCAGAACTTCGGAAAATCCCTTCCCACAATGGCGTCATGCGGTAACTGAGATACTAAGCCCACTGGATGAGAGAGGGTACCTTTGGGGGTCTCGAAACACACTGTAGTCACTGGATACTCTCGGGTGTCCCCATGCACACAAATAACAGCTACCTTGCTATTCCCAGAGACCTCTGTTTTAACTAACTCAGCCTTTATCAGGGTCACAAGGCTACCTGAATCCAGCAATACCACAACATTTCTACCATTAACACACATTTTGCATAAATGTTTCTCAGTTCCTCGAATGGCAGTGCATGCGACTGTCGCACACAGCGACTGACGTCTGCCCGTCAGAAAGTCACACTGCATGGGTTCCTCCACAACCGGGCAATTGGCTGCAATATGTCCCGCTTGCCGGCAGCGGTAGCAAACGATCCTTCTTGCGGCCTCTTGAGCCGCTGATTTCCCAGGCTGTTCTCGCCAAACTTGGGGTAGAGCTCCCACCCTCTCACTCTCTCCACCCTCACCCCTTGGAATCCTCTTATCCGCCCCTGGGGATGGTCTGGTCTTAGGGTGGAAAGTCCGAGTGTCTCTGGAAGAGGCCGTCAGGTTCTCTGTAGCCAAGTATTTCTCCACACGATCCACAAGACCATCGGCCGTCTCTGGGTCTCCATGGCTTACCCACTTTTGGATGGCAGTAGGAAGAGCTCTCAAAAACCGATCCATTACAACACGTTCCACAATCTTTGGTGCGGACAAAGTCTCTGGCTGTAGCCACTTTCTGCTCAGGTGAATGAGATCATACATTTGAGACCTGGGGGGTTTTCCAAGCTGGAAAGTCCAGTTATGCACACGCTGAGCCCGGACAGCCTGGGTGACACCCAGCCTTGCCAATATTTCAGCTTTTAGCATCGCATAGTCTTTTGCTTGGTTAGGCTCTAGGTCATAGTAAGCTTTCTGCGATTCACCAGTTAACAGAGGAGCCACCAGTCCAGCCCACTGCTCCTCAGGCCACTTTTCTCTTTCAGCGGTCCTTTCAAATGTGGTCAAAAATACCTCTGGATCATCCTCTCCAGTCATTTTTGTCAATAAACGACTCACCCCAAAGGACGCGGTATTAGTGGGACGGCTTTCCTCACTGGTCTGCGGACGTTGCTGCATTGCTGCTTCCATCTGTTGTTGTAGTCTCTGCTCTTGCTTCTGTAACAGGTCTGTGAAGCGGGCCTCAGATTGCTGCTGGGCTTGTTGCTGAGCCTCCAGACTCTGTTGCAAAGTTGCGTTTGTCTGCTGCTGGGCTGCAAGGCTCTGTTGATGAGCTTGCTGCTGGGCTGCAAGGCTCTGTTGATGAGCTTGCTGCTGGGCTGCAAAGTTCTGTTGTTGAGCTGCAAGGCTCTTTTGCAAACCTGCATTTGTCTGCTGTTGATTGGCATTTGCTAGAGCCAGCTGCTAAAGTATCTCCTCCATGCTGGCTTAAAAAAAAACTGCCACTGGTTCTCCACCAACTGTGAGGGGGTTAGCTCGGCAGCGGGTGTGTGTGACCCCCGAGATGGGCTCCCCACACAAAAACAGGCCCAGCAAACGGTGGTTGTGGTTTTCAAAATCAAAAAGGTGCGGTTTATTTTCTATTTACAGTGACAAAACACAGCAAAGCAAAAGAAACATAAACAAAATAAATCCTGGTCAACTTGACCTCTGACTAAACATACAGGTTTCCTAACTAACAACTGGGATCAGCCTAGTGCTGTCCTAGTCCCTAAGTCCCTGGTTTTAAATGTCCAAGCAAATAGCCACACAGGCTTTGTCTCACCGCACAGGGGTTCACTCTCCCTAGACAGTCCACACAGGTCTGGTTCCAGGCATGAGCTAACATCTAATGAAGCTGGGAGTTCTTATAGAGGCCTAAATGAGCTGACAAGGTTCAGCTGGTCTCCTCATCTCTGTCTGCACGACGCCCCACACTCTCCCTAGAGGTATGAGTCATCCATGAGCCCACTAGCCTTATACAACTCTCCACCTAGTTGTATAAGTCGGCGTAAAGCCTGAATCTGGGCGAAATATATCTACCCCCCTGGATGCAACCAGGTGACTTTACCTTCCTGCTGTCACAGGGCAATGAAGCAGAAAATGATCCATAGTCTCCTCCTCATCTGCACACTCCTCCCGAGGACAGCTACGATCCATCCCACTGCGGAATTTCAAATTGCCCCGAACATAGAGCTTCCCATGGAAGCACAACCAGGCCAGATCCCTAAATTTAGAGGGTACTCTATCCAAATTAATCAGTCTTAACCCCGCCCTCAAAACTGGGCCCGGGCAATCCCTTAAGGCCAGTGGGTCATGAAAGACTTCGCTCAAGACTCGACTCATAAGGACTTTCCTTGGAACCGATCTGAGATCTTCAGCCGACAATCGCCACTGCCGCAGTAACTTCAGGCACGGAGCGACATAGGCTGGTAGCTGACCACGATGACCCCTGCGATTCTTCACTTGGCCACCTTCTTCCCAAAGTCGTAGAAAAGGCCTAAACCAAGATCTAAATATGCCTACCCATCCAGGAGGTTCCACTGCAAGCATATTACCAATGTTAAACTTTAGAAATAGCAGTGAAAAGAAAAGAACTGGGTTGACCATACCTAAGCCACCCTCCCTCCTGGATAGGTAGGTGACATTCCTCTTGATGGGGTTCAGTCTGTTCCCCCACAGCATCTGGAAGAACACACTACTGACCCTAGCATAGAGAGACACTGGCAAGATGCAGACAAAGCTGACATACAAGAAGATCGGAATCAGGTAAGTCTTAATCAGATCAACCCTTTCCCTCATAGATAACTTCCATCTCTTCCAGCTGACCACCTTAGTATTGGCAATTTCCAGTCTGCCTTCCCAGTTTTTGAGGCCATAATCGCCGGGTCCAAATTCAATGCCTAGTATCTTAATTCTTTCCTGGGGCACTGGAAAGGTGTCCGGGAGATCAAAACCCTCACCATCCTTTCCCATCCAGAAAACTTCAGTCTTTTCCTGATTGATCTTGGAGCCTGATGCTTCAGAATACCGTGATGTCAGAGAGACCACCTCCTCCGCTTCATCCGTCCCAGTGACAATCACCGACACATCATCCGCATAGGCAACAACCCTCAATGGCGGCTCACCCGGGAGCCCCACTGGTACCCCACACAACATGCCGCTCTCTAGCCTCCTGATGAAGGGGTCGATTGCAAACACATAGAGCAGGGGACTCAGGGGACAACCCTGGCGCACCCCGGAGCCAACCTCAAAGGACTGTCCAACCCAACCATTAACAAGAGGGAAGCTTTCTGCCCCCTTATACAAGACTTTCAGCCAATCGACAAAACCACCCGGCAGACCGTACTTACTAAGGAGCAACAACAGGTACTCATGGTTAACACGATCAAAAGCCTTTGCCTGATCCAATGTCAGCAAATACTTTCCCCAGCCTGCAGCCCTGCACCGCTCCAAGGCCTCCCGGACAGCTAAAACCGCTGTGAAGGTGCTCCTACCCTGGACCGAACAGTGCTGATGGCGAGAAAGCAAAGACTCTGCCACTGACGATAGGCGCCAGAAAAATATCTTTGCCAGTATCTTTCTATCGACATTAAGAAGGCTGATGGGGCGCCAATTCTCAATCATCGAAGGATCTTTACCCTTTGAAAGAAGAATCACAGCCGAGTGCCTCATGGAAGGGGAAAGCACCCCCTCAGCAAGGCAACTGTTAAAAACCTCTACCAAATGCGGGGCCAGAATAGACTTAAAGGCTTTGTAAAACTCAGCCATCAAGCCATCCGGTCCAGGCGACTTTTTGATGGCAAGCTGTTCAATTGCCCTCATCACCTCTTCGACTGTGATCTCCTCTGTCAAATTCATCAATGGAACATCTCCACCATTTAGACCTGGAGTAGAGTCCAAAAAGCTTTCCATCTTGTCACGGTCAAGCTCTTTCCTCCCAAGAAGGTCGGCATAAAAAGGACCTCACGACCTCCAGAATCCCTGACCTGGACTTTGTCAAGGAACCTGTACTGTCCTTAAGGCCAACGACCGTTTTAACAGCTACACCTTGTTTGCAGTTCTGGTAAGGGTCAGGCGAGTGGTACTTCCCATAGTCCCTCTCCAGAACCAAAGAGGCATGCCGGTCATATTGACACTTCCTGAGAAGGAGTTTCACTTCGGAGATTGCCCCAGGATCTCCTCCTCTCGAGACAAGAATATCCATCTTCCTCCGTAAACGTTGGTAGGTCATGTATTTATTAAACTGATTTCTATTGGCTAGGCCCCTGAAGAATCCAGCGATCCTCTTTTTGGTCAGCTCCCACCACTCAGCCTTGCTGCTACTAAAGTCCAGGATGGTCACCTGTGCCTGAAAGAATTCCTCAAAGGATTGTCTAACATGTTCTTCCTTGAGTAGAGTCGAATTTAATCTCCAGATGCCCTTGCCCCTCTGAGGGGCGTCTGAAGCATTTAGGACCACAGATAGCATACAGTGATCAGAGAACTCTACTGCCTGCACCACTGGAGGCGAGAAAGCAGAGGCCTCCTTCAAAAAAACCTATCTATCCTACTCTGACTATTACCACGATGAAAAGTGAACCCCGTGTCATCCGGGAGGTGCTTAATGTACACATCCACAAGACCAGCATCCCTAACCATACTATTTAAAAAAACGCTATCATATCCCAGCCTGTCCTTGAAGTCCTTCCTGTCCTTGGGCCTAGTTACTGTATTAAAGTCACCTCCAAAGACCACTTGCCGGGATGTAAAAAGAAATGGCTTGATCCTTGTAAAAAGGCATTTCCTGTCCCACTTTGTGTGCGGCCCATAAACATTGATTAGGCGCAGGTCCTGCCCTCCCACAAGGACGTCTAAGACCATACATCTCCCAATCTCCACCTCAATAACCCGCCGGACAGTTACCATGCTGGTTTTAAACAACACCGCCACACCGCCGTAAGGCTCGGCCGCAAGAGACCAGTAAGATGGACCATACCTCCACTCTCTCTTGGCCATATGAATATCTGCCAAGGAGGTGAGCCTAGTCTCTTGCAAAAATAAAATTTCAGCATCTAATTGGCTGAACAAAAAGAAGGCCATAGAACGAGCTCTTACTGACTTAATGCTGGCGACATTAATTGTCACCACTTTTAACGGAGGGAGAACCGCCATTTGGGTTATTGGGTGGATTGCTTCTTAGCTCCTCTCTGCTGCTCATCACCAAAAGCCTCTCTCTTTCTAGAGGCCGCCTCAAAGTCCATTTCGGAATCAGAACTTCTCTCAGAAGAAGCTCCGGATGAAGAAATATCCCACTTGGAGGACCTATGACGGCTGGAGACAGGAACCGGAGCTTCCCGTCCCCGTTCCGTCCTCACCGCCTGCCTCTTCCGCCTCCCAACCTTCCTTCTCTCTTCCAGGTACTGCAGGTCAGCCTCAGAGATGCCCTCATCTCTTACTTTTTTCTTTAAAGTCTTTCTAGAAGACTTCTTTACAGAGGAAGAAGCAACCTTTTTAGTACACGCTGGTGGGGGGGGGGGTGATCCCTTTAAGTCAGACTCAGGAGGGGTAGACTCCTGGGGGGTAACTGACTCGGGGGGCACAGACTTGGAAGGTTCTGACACAAGAGGAGAGGGTACAGTAGGCTGGGGGGACACAGAGACAGAAACAGAAGGAGTACTTACAGACACAGGAGGGGTGGCCACAGGAACTGGAGAGGGATCCTGACCAGGACCGGGGGAGGGGGTCACCGCAGAGGAGGATGGTACACCAGGGGTCTCACCCTCCATCCTGTCCAGCCTTGACATGTCATCTACTACCTCCTTCTCCATATTGTGCCAGGCTTCAGGACACCTGCTGTAGGGGTGGCCAAGGCGCAGGCACAGGTTGCACCTGATCTTCCTGGTACAGTCCTTAGCCATATGACCCTGCCCCCGACACACTGAACACATCAAGGCTGAACAGGAGGAGCTCAAGTGCCCCTTTTCTCCACAGCGGTGACACAGCTTCGGCTGACCAGGGTAGAAAACAGTCATCCTATCCCTCCCTATGAAAGCTGAGGAGGGCAGGTGACGGACAACATTCCCATCCCTGGCCAACCTGACTGTTACCGACCATCCCCCAGTCCAGATGTTACGCTCATCATGGATTTTATTAGGTTTGGTCAAAACTTCCCCATAGTTCCTTAACCAGACCTCTAGATCCCGAGCAGGAACACTCTCATTGGTCAGGATAATGGTAATTTTTTTTACTGTTGACCTCTGAGAAACCGCAACTGGGACCAGACCTTCCCATTCAGGTCTTGACCTGCACCGAGCCTCATATCGCTCCCAGAACAGGTCAAGACCCTCTGGCCTGGTGAAACTAACCGTATAGTCCCTTGTCCCAGCTATGTGTATAAAGGCATACAGGTCATTTGCACCAAAACCCATCTCCAATATCATATCTACCACTGCACGCCGTGCTGGAGGGATGGCACCACCTTCCCATTTCAGAATAACTACATTCCGTCTGGGACCCCCAGCAGAAGCCAGAGACCCAAGACCAGATCCTGGGGCGCTCAAAGTGGCAGCTTGTAGGGGAAAACCCCGCTTGGGAGCGGGACTACCAGGAGCAGAGTGTGCCACCTGTGCAAATGTAGGTTTCTCAGGGCCAGGGGCCCACACTGAAGTCACATTAGTCTGCACATTATCTGCATGAACAGAGTTGGTAGGATTGTCCATCACACTTGTACTGGGACCATTGTTCATCACACTTGTACTGGGACCATTGTTCATCACACCTGAACTGGGAGGATTTTTTTCAGCCACACACACATTCCCATCAGCAATAGTCACAGTTGCTGCAATACCAGTTGTCTCCTGATGCTGCACTGTAGAGCCCTCAGCAGCAGGGGGGCAAACAGCTTTGGACTCAGCCAAAGAAAGGTTAATGGGCTCTTCTGACACTTGTAGTTCATTTGCAGAAATGACATTTTTTAAATGCAAACCTTGCTGCATTGCAGCCTCAGCAGGCACAACATTGTCATTAGGCACATTATCAGTCATGGTGCTAGATGGTACAAAAACAGTCTTATCCACAACATGGGACTTAGCAGGCTTTACTTTATCAGGTACATCATCAGTAATGTCTTCCTCATTAAATATCATCTGATTCCCCCGCATAGGAGACTCCATTACCTGGATGGCCCTTAGCATGCCTCCTGAGTCCTGGGAAGGCCTGGGGCTTCTTACCTCTCCCTGGGGGGGCAGGGGGTCAGAACTGGGGGTCTCCTCCTCCTCCACCTCCATCTTTGTCACCCTTCCAAACCTCTTGTCGTTGCAAAACTTCTCTTTAAAGGGCCCATCTCTGCCTTCCATCATGGCCACGATGGTCTCCTGATGATCCACACGGACCTTGGCCAGCTGGATTTCCGGATCCATGGATCCCCGTTTCTGGCTATGTAAGCCCTCACTTTGCCTTCGCAGGCGCTTCAACTCCACTCTCAGCTTGTACAGCTTGTCCCTCTCCCTGTTCAGGACCTTAATCCCGGCCACCACTCGCTCCCGAATGGCCTCCGAGCCTTCATCCTCACCAGGGGCAGAGAGATCAGCTTGTGCAGAGGAAGGCATGTCACCTGATGGCCCAGGAGATGGCTGGGAGCCTCCAGCAGGAGAGGCCCCGCTGCCCTCCATGGCCTCCCCAGAAAGGGGGCCAGGGAGCTGGGATAGATTTCACCACCACTCCCTTCTCACAGAGCAGCTTCAGAGGCACCTTCCTCCTGACACACCTGTGCTCCAATGATGGGCGGGGCACTATTGATCTTTTATTGAAAAGAATCAAGCAACCAATTTTTATACAAAAGTAAAAAACAAAACCATAGTACAAAACTTCAACAGAAAACAAAGGAATACACATCCATGTTCAGAATATATACAATATATACATAATCCACTACCAAAACATCCCTAGAAAACTATCTACATAAAGCAGCAGAGAGGGCCTAAGAGGCACAACCCATCACCTATGTACGCAGCCATTTATCAAAAATTCATCAAAAATACTGATAATCTAGGGTGATAAGAGACAGACAGCCACACCCGGGAAAGAGACTCCTGGCAGTCAGGGAGGCTTGAAACCCCTCCACGCCTTCAACCAAGCCCCCTGACCCCGCTTGTCTCTCTCAAGCTCCCGAATCTTCCCCACCTCATGCAAAATGTCATACACCACCACCTCAACAGGAAGGAGTTTTTGCCGAATGCTGACCTGACACCGTGCATTCCAGGTGAAATAACGGACTACTAGGCTAACTAAAAAAAGTGTATCCAAACAAAAAACTCCACCGGTATTGAATGCTCCGTACACCCACTCAGCATAACCCAGCCTGGAGAGGAAAGGGACACAGAGGGCCCGCCCCACCTGTTTGTACACCTCTATGTTAAAAGGGCAATGAAGCAGAAAATGGTCCATAGTCTCCTCCTCATCTGCACACTCCTCCCGAGGACAGCTACGATCCATCCCACTGCGGAATTTCAAATTGCCCCGAACATAGAGCTTCCCATGGAAGCACAACCAGGCCAGATCCCTAAATTTAGGGGGTACTCTATCCAAATTAATCAGTCTTAACCCCGCCCTCAAAACTGGGCCCGGGCAATCCCTTAAGGCCAGTGGGTCATGAAAGACTTCGCTCAAGACTCGACTCATAAGGACTTTCCTTGGAACCGATCTGAGATCTTCAGCCGACAATCGCCACTGCCGCAGTAACTTCAGGCACGGAGCGACATAGGCTGGTAGCTGACCACGATGACCCCTGCGATTCTTCACTTGGCCACCTTCTTCCCAAAGTCGTAGAAAAGGCCTAAACCAAGATCTAAATATGCCTACCCATCCAGGAGGTTCCACTGCAAGCATATTACCAATGTTAAACTTTAGAAATAGCAGTGAAAAGAAAAGAACTGGGTTGACCATACCTAAGCCACCCTCCCTCCTGGATAGGTAGGTGACATTCCTCTTGATGGGGTTCAGTCTGTTCCCCCACAGCATCTGGAAGAACACACTACTGACCCTAGCATAGAGAGACACTGGCAAGATGCAGACAAAGCTGACATACAAGAAGATCGGAATCAGGTAAGTCTTAATCAGATCAACCCTTTCCCTCATAGATAACTTCCATCTCTTCCAGCTGACCACCTTAGTATTGGCAATTTCCAGTCTGCCTTCCCAGTTTTTGAGGCCATAATCGCCGGGTCCAAATTCAATGCCTAGTATCTTAATTCTTTCCTGGGGCACTGGAAAGGTGTCCGGGAGATCAAAACCCTCACCATCCTTTCCCATCCAGAAAACTTCAGTCTTTTCCTGATTGATCTTGGAGCCTGATGCTTCAGAATACCGTGATGTCAGAGAGACCACCTCCTCCGCTTCATCCGTCCCAGTGACAATCACCGACACATCATCCGCATAGGCAACAACCCTCAATGGCGGCTCACCCGGGAGCCCCACTGGTACCCCACACAACATGCCGCTCTCTAGCCTCCTGATGAAGGGGTCGATTGCAAACACATAGAGCAGGGGACTCAGGGGACAACCCTGGCGCACCCCGGAGCCAACCCCAAAGGACTGTCCAACCCAACCATTAACAAGAGGGAAGCTTTCTGCCCCCTTATACAAGACTTTCAGCCAATCGACAAAACCACCCGGCAGACCGTACTTACTAAGGAGCAACCACAGGTACTCATGGTTAACACGATCAAAAGCCTTTGCCTGATCCAATGTCAGCAAATACTTTCCCCAGCCTGCAGCCCTGCACCGCTCCAAGGCCTCCCGGACAGCTAAAACCGCTGTGAAGGTGCTCCTACCCTGGACCGAACAGTGCTGATGGCGAGAAAGCAAAGACTCTGCCACTGACGATAGGCGCCAGAAAAATATCTTTGCCAGTATCTTTCTATCGACATTAAGAAGGCTGATGGGGCGCCAATTCTCAATCATCGAAGGATCTTTACCCTTTGAAAGAAGAATCACAGCCGAGTGCCTCATGGAAGGGGAAAGCACCCCCTCAGCAAGGCAACTGTTAAAAACCTCTACCAAATGCAGGGCCAGAATAGACTTAAAGGCTTTGTAAAACTCAGCCGTCAAGCCATCCGGTCCAGGCGACTTTTTGATGGCAAGCTGTTCAATTGCCCTCATCACCTCTTCGACTGTGATCTCCTCTGTCAAATTCATCAATGGAACATCTCCACCATTTAGACCTGGAGTAGAGTCCAAAAAGCTTTCCATCTTGTCACAATCAAGCTCTTTCCTCCCAAGAAGGTCGGCATAAAAGGACCTCACGACCTCCAGAATCCCTGACCTGGACTTTGTCAAGGAACCTGTACTGTCCTTAAGGCCAACGACCGTTTTAACAGCTACACCTTGTTTGCAGTTCTGGTAAGGGTCAGGGGAGTGGTACTTCCCATAGTCCCTCTCCAGAACCAAAGAGGCATGCCGGTCATATTGACACTTCCTGAGAAGGAGTTTCACTTCGGAGATTGCCCCAGGATCTCCTCCTCTCGAAACAAGAATATCCAGCTTCCTCCGTAAACGTTGGTAGGTCATGTATTTATTAAACTGATTTCTATTGGCTAGGCCCCTGAAGAATCCAGCGATCCTCTTTTTGGTCAGCTCCCACCACTCAGCCTTGCTGCTACAAAAGTCCAGGATGGTCACCTGTGCCTGAAAGAATTCCTCAAAGGATTGTCTAACATGTTCTTCCTTGAGTAGTGTCGAATTTAATCTCCAGATGCCCTTGCCCCTCTGAGGGGCGTCTGAAGCATTCAGTACCACAGATAGCATACAGTGATCAGAGAACTCTACTGCCTGCACCACTGGGGGCGAGAAAGCAGAGGCCTCCTTCAAAAAAAACCTATCTATCCTACTCTGACTATTACCACGATGAAAAGTGAACCCGGTGTCATCTGGGAGGTGCTTAATGTGCACATCCACAAGACCAGCATCCCTAATCATACTATTTAAAAAAACGCTATCATATCCCAGCCTGTCCTTGAAGTCCTTCCTGTCCTTGGGCCTAGTTATTGTATTAAAGTCACCTCCAAAGACCACTTGCCGGGATGTAAAAAGAAATGGCTTGATCCTTGTAAAAAGGCATTTCCTGTCCCACTTTGTGTGCGGCCCATAAACATTGATTAGGCGCAGGTCCTGCCCTCCCACAAGGACGTCTAAGACCATACATCTCCCAATCTCCACCTCAATAACCCGCCGGACAGTTACCATGCCGGTTTTAAACAACACCGCCACACCGCCGTAAGGCTCGGCCGCAAGAGACCAGTAAGATGGACCATACCTCCACTCTCTCTTGGCCATATGAATACCTGCCAAGGAGGTGAGCCTAGTCTCTTGCAAAAATAAAATTTCAGCATCTAATTGGCTGAACAAAAAGAAGGCCATAGAACGAGCTCTTACTGACTTAATGCTGGCGACATTAATTGTCACCACTTTTAACGGAGGGGGAACCGCCATTTGGGTTATTGGGTGGATTGCTTCTTAGCTCCCCTCTGCTGCTCATCACCAGAAGCCTCTCTCTTTCTAGAGGCCGCCTCAAAGTCCATTTCGGAATTGGAACTTCTCTCAGAAGAAGCTCCGGATGAAGAAATATCCCACTTGGAGGACCTATGACGGCTGGAGACAGGAACCGGAGCTTCCCGTCCCCGTTCCGTCCTCACCGCCTGCCTCTTCCGCCTCCCAACCTTCCTTCTCTCTTCCAGGTACTGCAGGTCAGCCTCAGAGATGCCCTCATCTCTTACTTTTTCCTTTAAAGTCTTTCTAGAAGACTTCTTTACAGAGGAAGGGGCGCCCTTTTTAGTACACGCTGGTGGGGGGGGTGATCCCTTTAAGTCAGACTCAGGAGGGGTAGACTCCTGGGGGGTAACTGACTCGGGGGACACAGACTTGGAAGGTTCTGACACAAGAGGAGAGGGTACAGTAGGCTGGGGGGACACAGAGACAGAAACAGAAGGAGTACTTACAGACACAGGAGGGGTGGCCACAGGAACTGGAGAGGGATCCTGAGCAGGACCGGGGGAGGGGGTCACCGCAGAGGAGGATGGTACACCAGGGGTCTCACCCTCCATCCTGTCCAGCCTTGACATGTCATCTACTACCTCCTTCTCCATATTGTGCCAGGCTTCAGGACACCTACTGTAGGGGTGGCCAAGGCGCAGGCACAGGTTGCACCTGATCTTCCTGGTACAGTCCTTAGCCATATGACCCTGCCCCCGACACACTGAACACATCAAGGCTGAACAGGAGGAGCTCAAGTGCCCCTTTTCTCCACAGCGGTGACACAGCTTCGGCTGACCAGGGTAGAAAACAGTCATCCTATCCCTCCCTATGAAAGCTGAGGAGGGCAGGTGATGGACAACATTCCCATCCCTGGCCAACCTGACTGTTACCGACCATCCCCCAGTCCAGATGTTACGCTCATCATGGATTTTATTAGGTTTGGTCAAAACTTCCCCATAGTTCCTTAACCAGACCTCTAGATCCCGAGCAGGAACACTCTCATTGGTCAGGATAATGGTAATTTTTTTTACTGTTGACCTCTGAGAAACCGCAACTGGGACCAGACCTTCCCATTCAGGTCTTGACCTGCACCGAGCCTCATATCGCTCCCAGAACAGGTCAAGACCCTCTGGCCTGGTGAAACTAACCGTATAGTCCCTTGTCCCAGCTACGTGTATAAAGGCATACAGGTCATTTGCACCAAAACCCATCTCCAATATCATATCTACCACTGCACGCCGTGCTGGAGGGATGGCACCACCTTCCCATTTCAGAATAACTACATTCCGTCTGGGACCCCCAGCAGAAGCCAGAGACCCAAGACCAGATCCTGGGGCGCTCAAAGTGGCAGCTTGTAGGGGAAAACCCCGCTTGGGAGCGGGACTACCAGGAGCAGAGTGTGCCACCTCTGCAAATGTAGGTTTCTCAGGGCCAGGGGCCCACACTGAAGTCACATTAGTCTGCACATTATCTGCATGAACAGAGTTGGTAGGATTGTCCATCACACTTGTACTGGGACCATTGTTCATCACACTTGTACTGGGACCATTGTTCATCACACCTGAACTGGGAGGATTTTTTTCAGCCACACACACATTCCCATCAGCAATAGTCACAGTTGCTGCAATACCAGTTGTCTCCTGATGCTGCACTGTAGAGCCCTCAGCAGCAGTGGGGCAAACAGCTTTGGACTCAGCCAAAGAAGGGTTAATGGGCTCTTCTGACACTTGCAGTTCATTTGCAGAAATGACATTTTTTAAATGCAAACCTTGCTGCATTGCAGCCTCAGCAGGCACAACATTGTCATTAGGCACATTATCAGTCATGGTGCTAGATGGTACAAAAACAGTCTTATCCACAACATGGGACTTAGCAGGCTTTACTTTATCAGGTACATCATCAGTAATGTCTTCCTCATTAAATATCATCTGATTCCCCCGCATAGGAGACTCCATTACCTGGATGGCCCTTAGCATGCCTCCTGAGTCCTGGGAAGGCCTGGGGCTTCTTACCTCTCCCTGGGGGGGCAGGGGGTCAGAACTGGGGGTCTCCTCCTCCTCCACCTCCATCTTTGTCACCCTTCCAAACCTCTTGTCGTTGCAAAACTTCTCTTTAAAGGGCCCATCTCTGCCTTCCATCATGGCCACGATGGTCTCCTGATGATCCACACGGACCTTGGCCAGCTGGATTTCCGGATCCATGGATCCCCGTTTCTGGCTGTGTAAGCCCTCACGTTGCCTTCGCAGGCGCTTCAACTCCGCTCTCAGCTTGTACAGCTTGTCCCTCTCCCTGTTCAGGACCTTAATCCCGGCCACCACTCGCTCCCGAATGGCCTCCGAGCCTTCATCCTCACCAGGGGTAGAGAGATCAGCTTGTGCAGAGGCAGGCAGTTCACCTGACGGCCCAGGAGATGGCTGGGAGCCTCCAGCAGGAGAGGCCCTGCTGGCCTCCATGGCCTCCCCAGAAAGGGGGCCAGGGAGCTGGGAGAGATTTCACCACCACTCCCTTCTCACAGAGCAGCTTCAGAGGCACCTTCCTCCTGACACACCTGTGCTCCAATGATGGGCGGGGCACTATTGATCTTTTATTGAAAAGAATCAAGCAACCAATTTCATACAAAAGTAAAAAACAAAACCATAGTACAAAACTTCAACAGAAAACAAAGGAATACACATCCATGTTCAGAATATATACAATATATACATAATCCACTACCAAAACATCCCTAGAAAACTATCTACATAAAGCAGCAGAGAGGGCCTAAGAGGCACAACCCATCACCTATGTACGCAGCCATTTATCAAAAATTCATCAAAAATACTGATAATCTAGGGTGATAAGAGACAGACAGCCACACCCGGGAAAGAGACTCCTGGCAGTCAGGGAGGCTTGAAACCCCTCCACGCCTTCAACCAAGCCCCCCGACCCCGCTTGTCTCTTTCAAGCTCCCGAATCCTCCCCACCTCATGCAAAATGTCATACACCACCACCTCAACAGGAAGGATTTTTTGCCGAATGCTGACCTGACACCGTGCATTCCAGGTGAAATAACGGACTACTAGGCTAACTAAAAAAAGTGTATCCAAACAAAAAACTCCACCGGTATTGAATGCTCCGTACACCCACTCAGCATAACCCAGCCTGGAGAGGAAAGGGACACCGAGGGCCCGCCCCACCTGTTTGTACACCTCTATGTTAAAAGGGCAATGAAGCAGAAAATGGTCCATAGTCTCCTCCTCATCTGCACACTCCTCCCGAGGACAGCTACGATCCATCCCACTGCGGAATTTCAAATTGCCCCGAACATAGAGCTTCCCATGGAAGCACAACCAGGCCAGATCCCTAAATTTAGGGGGTACTCTATCCAAATTAATCAGTCTTAACCCCGCCCTCAAAACTGGGCCCGGGCAATCCCTTAAGGCCAGTGGGTCATGAAAGACTTCGCTCAAGACTCGACTCATAAGGACTTTCCTTGGAACCGATCTGAGATCTTCAGCCGACAATCGCCACTGCCGCAGTAACTTCAGGCACGGAGCGACATAGGCTGGTAGCTGACCACGATGACCCCTGCGATTCTTCACTTGGCCACCTTCTTCCCAAAGTCGTAGAAAAGGCCTAAACCAAGATCTAAATATGCCTACCCATCCAGGAGGTTCCACTGCAAGCATATTACCAATGTTAAACTTTAGAAATAGCAGTGAAAAGAAAAGAACTGGGTTGACCATACCTAAGCCACCCTCCCTCCTGGATAGGTAGGTGACATTCCTCTTGATGGGGTTCAGTCTGTTCCCCCACAGCATCTGGAAGAACACACTACTGACCCTAGCATAGAGAGACACTGGCAAGATGCAGACAAGGCTGACATACAAGAAGATCGGAATCAGGTAAGTCTTAATCAGATCAACCCTTTCCCTCATAGATAACTTCCATCTCTTCCAGCTGACCACCTTAGTATTGGCAATTTCCAGTCTGCCTTCCCAGTTTTTGAGGCCATAATCGCCGGGTCCAAATTCAATGCCTAGTATCTTAATTCTTTCCTGGGGCACTGGAAAGGTGTCCGGGAGATCAAAACCCTCACCATCCTTTCCCATCCAGAAAACTTCAGTCTTTTCCTGATTGATCTTGGAGCCTGATGCTTCAGAATACCGTGATGTCAGAGAGACCACCTCCTCCGCTTCATCCGTCCCAGTGACAATCACCGACACATCATCCGCATAGGCAACAACCCTCAATGGCGGCTCACCCGGGAGCCCCACTGGTACCCCACACAACATGCCGCTCTCTAGCCTCCTGATGAAGGGGTCGATTGCAAACACATAGAGCAGGGGACTCAGGGGACAACCCTGGCGCACCCCGGAGCCAACCCCAAAGGACTGTCCAACCCAACCATTAACAAGAGGGAAGCTTTCTGCCCCCTTATACAAGACTTTCAGCCAATCGACAAAACCACCCGGCAGACCGTACTTACTAAGGAGCAACCACAGGTACTCATGGTTAACACGATCAAAAGCCTTTGCCTGATCCAATGTCAGCAAATACTTTCCCCAGCCTGCAGCCCTGCACCGCTCCAAGGCCTCCCGGACAGCTAAAACCGCTGTGAAGGTGCTCCTACCCTGGACCGAACAGTGCTGATGGCGAGAAAGCAAAGACTCTGCCACTGACGATAGGCGCCAGAAAAATATCTTTGCCAGTATCTTTCTATCGACATTAAGAAGGCTGATGGGGCGCCAATTCTCAATCATCGAAGGATCTTTACCCTTTGAAAGAAGAATCACAGCCGAGTGCCTCATGGAAGGGGAAAGCACCCCCTCAGCAAGGCAACTGTTAAAAACCTCTACCAAATGCAGGGCCAGAATAGACTTAAAGGCTTTGTAAAACTCAGCCGTCAAGCCATCCGGTCCAGGCGACTTTTTGATGGCAAGCTGTTCAATTGCCCTCATCACCTCTTCGACTGTGATCTCCTCTGTCAAATTCATCAATGGAACATCTCCACCATTTAGACCTGGAGTAGAGTCCAAAAAGCTTTCCATCTTGTCACGATCAAGCTCTTTCCTCCCAAGAAGGTCGGCATAAAAGGACCTCACGACCTCCAGAATCCCTGACCTGGACTTTGTCAAGGAACCTGTACTGTCCTTAAGGCCAACGACCGTTTTAACAGCTACACCTTGTTTGCAGTTCTGGTAAGGGTCAGGGGAGTGGTACTTCCCATAGTCCCTCTCCAGAACCAAAGAGGCATGCCGGTCATATTGACACTTCCTGAGAAGGAGTTTCACTTCGGAGATTGCCCCAGGATCTCCTCCTCTCGAAACAAGAATATCCAGCTTCCTCCGTAAACGTTGGTAGGTCATGTATTTATTAAACTGATTTCTATTGGCTAGGCCCCTGAAGAATCCAGCGATCCTCTTTTTGGTCAGCTCCCACCACTCAGCCTTGCTGCTACAAAAGTCCAGGATGGTCACCTGTGCCTGAAAGAATTCCTCAAAGGATTGTCTAACATGTTCTTCCTTGAGTAGTGTCGAATTTAATCTCCAGATGCCCTTGCCCCTCTGAGGGGCGTCTGAAGCATTCAGTACCACAGATAGCATACAGTGATCAGAGAACTCTACTGCCTGCACCACTGGGGGCGAGAAAGCAGAGGCCTCCTTCAAAAAAAACCTATCTATCCTACTCTGACTATTACCACGATGAAAAGTGAACCCGGTGTCATCTGGGAGGTGCTTAATGTGCACATCCACAAGACCAGCATCCCTAATCATACTATTTAAAAAAACGCTATCATATCCCAGCCTGTCCTTGAAGTCCTTCCTGTCCTTGGGCCTAGTTATTGTATTAAAGTCACCTCCAAAGACCACTTGCCGGGATGTAAAAAGAAATGGCTTGATCCTTGTAAAAAGGCATTTCCTGTCCCACTTTGTGTGCGGCCCATAAACATTGATTAGGCGCAGGTCCTGCCCTCCCACAAGGACGTCTAAGACCATACATCTCCCAATCTCCACCTCAATAACCCGCCGGACAGTTACCATGCCGGTTTTAAACAACACCGCCACACCACCGTAAGGCTCGGCCGCAAGAGACCAGTAAGATGGACCATACCTCCACTCTCTCTTGGCCATATGAATATCTGCCAAGGAGGTGAGCCTAGTCTCTTGCAAAAATAAAATTTCAGCATCTAATTGGCTGAACAAAAAGAAGGCCATAGAACGAGCTCTTACTGACTTAATGCTGGTGACATTAATTGTCACCACTTTTAACGGAGGGGGAACCGCCATTTGGGTTATTGGGTGGATTGCTTCTTAGCTCCCCTCTGCTGCTCATCACCAGAAGCCTCTCTCTTTCTAGAGGCCGCCTCAAAGTCCATTTCGGAATCGGAACTTCTCTCAGAAGAAGCTCCGGATGAAGAAATATCCCACTTGGAGGACCTATGACGGCTGGAGACAGGAACCGGAGCTTCCCGTTCCGTCCTCACCGCCTGCCTCTTCCGCCTCCCAACCTTCCTTCTCTCTTCCAGGTACTGCAGGTCAGCCTCAGAGATGCCCTCATCTCTTACTTTTTTCTTTAAAGTCTTTCCACAAGACTTCTTTACAGAGGAAGGGGCGCCCTTTTTAGTACACACTGGTGGGGGGGGGGTGATCCCTTTAAGTCAGACTCAGGAGGGGTAGACTCCTGGGGGGTAACTGACTCGGGGGGCACAGACTTGGAAGGTTCTGACACAAGAGGAGAGGGTAAAGTAGGCTGGGGGGACACAGAGACAGAAACAGAAGGAGTACTTACAGACACAGGAGGGGTGGCCACAGGAACTGGAGAGGGATCCTGAGCAGGACCGGGGGAGGGGGTCACCGCAGAGGAGGATGGTACACCAGGGGTCTCACCCTCCATCCTGTCCAGCCTCGACATGTCATCTACTACCTCCTTCTCCATATTGTGCCAGGCTTCAGGACACCTGCTGTAGGGGTGGCCAAGGCGCAGGCACAGGTTGCACCTGATCTTCCTGGTACAGTCCTTAGCCATATGACCCTGCCCCCGACACACTGAACACATCAAGGCTGAACAGGAGGAGCTCAAGTGCCCCTTTTCTCCACAGCGGTGACACAGCTTCGGCTGACCAGGGTAGAAAACAGTCATCCTATCCCTCCCTATGAAAGCTGAGGAGGGCAGGTGACGGACAACATTCCCATCCCTGGCCAACCTGACTGTTACCGACCATCCCCCAGTCCAGATGTTACGCTCATCATGGATTTTATTAGGTTTGGTCAAAACTTCCCCATAGTTCCTTAACCAGACCTCTAGATCCCGAGCAGGAACACTCTCATTGGTCAGGATAATGGTAATTTTTTTTACTGTTGACCTCTGAGAAACCGCAACTGGGACCAGACCTTCCCATTCAGGTCTTGACCTGCACCGAGCCTCATATCGCTCCCAGAACAGGTCAAGACCCTCTGGCCTGGTGAAACTAACCGTATAGTCCCTTGTCCCAGCTACGTGTATAAAGGCATACAGGTCATTTGCACCAAAACCCATCTCCAATATCATATCTACCACTGCACGCCGTGCTGGAGGGATGGCACCACCTTCCCATTTCAGAATAACTACATTCCGTCTGGGACCCCCAGCAGAAGCCAGAGACCCAAGACCAGATCCTGGGGCGCTCAAAGTGGCAGCTTGTAGGGGAAAACCCCGCTTGGGAGCGGGACTACCAGGAGCAGAGTGTGCCACCTGTGCAAATGTAGGTTTCTCAGGGCCAGGGGCCCACACTGAAGTCACATTAGTCTGCACATTATCTGCATGAACAGAGTTGGTAGGATTGTCCATCACACTTGTACTGGGACCATTGTTCATCACACTTGTACTGGGACCATTGTTCATCACACCTGAACTGGGAGGATTTTTTTCAGCCACACACACATTCCCATCAGCAATAGTCACAGTTGCTGCAATACCAGTTGTCTCCTGATGCTGCACTGTAGAGCCCTCAGCAGCAGGGGGGCAAACAGCTTTGGACTCAGCCAAAGAAAGGTTAATGGGCTCTTCTGACACTTGTAGTTCATTTGCAGAAATGACATTTTTTAAATGCAAACCTTGCTGCATTGCAGCCTCAGCAGGCACAACATTGTCATTAGGCACATTATCAGTCATGGTGCTAGATGGTACAAAAACAGTCTTATCCACAACATGGGACTTAGCAGGCTTTACTTTATCAGGTACATCATCAGTAATGTCTTCCTCATTAAATATCATCTGATTCCCCCGCATAGGAGACTCCATTACCTGGATGGCCCTTAGCATGCCTCCTGAGTCCTGGGAAGGCCTGGGGCTTCTTACCTCTCCCTGGGGGGGCAGGGGGTCAGAACTGGGGGTCTCCTCCTCCTCCACCTCCATCTTTGTCACCCTTCCAAACCTCTTGTCGTTGCAAAACTTCTCTTTAAAGGGCCCATCTCTGCCTTCCATCATGGCCACGATGGTCTCCTGATGATCCACACGGACCTTGGCCAGCTGGATTTCCGGATCCATGGATCCCCGTTTCTGGCTATGTAAGCCCTCACGTTGCCTTCGCAGGCGCTTCAACTCCACTCTCAGCTTGTACAGCTTGTCCCTCTCCCTGTTCAGGACCTTAATCCCGGCCACCACTCGCTCCCGAATGGCCTCCGAGCCTTCATCCTCACCAGGGGCAGAGAGATCAGCTTGTGCAGAGGAAGGCATGTCACCTGATGGCCCAGGAGATGGCTGGGAGCCTCCAGCAGGAGAGGCCCCGCTGCCCTCCATGGCCTCCCCAGAAAGGGGGCCAGGGAGCTGGGATAGATTTCACCACCACTCCCTTCTCACAGAGCAGCTTCAGAGGCACCTTCCTCCTGACACACCTGTGCTCCAATGATGGGCGGGGCACTATTGATCTTTTATTGAAAAGAATCAAGCAACCAATTTTTATACAAAAGTAAAAAACAAAACCATAGTACAAAACTTCAACAGAAAACAAAGGAATACACATCCATGTTCAGAATATATACAATATATACATAATCCACTACCAAAACATCCCTAGAAAACTATCTACATAAAGCAGCAGAGAGGGCCTAAGAGGCACAACCCATCACCTATGTACGCAGCCATTTATCAAAAATTCATCAAAAATACTGATAATCTAGGGTGATAAGAGACAGACAGCCACACCCGGGAAAGAGACTCCTGGCAGTCAGGGAGGCTTGAAACCCCTCCACGCCTTCAACCAAGCCCCCTGACCCCGCTTGTCTCTCTCAAGCTCCCGAATCTTCCCCACCTCATGCAAAATGTCATACACCACCACCTCAACAGGAAGGAGTTTTTGCCGAATGCTGACCTGACACCGTGCATTCCAGGTGAAATAACGGACTACTAGGCTAACTAAAAAAAGTGTATCCAAACAAAAAACTCCACCGGTATTGAATGCTCCGTACACCCACTCAGCATAACCCAGCCTGGAGAGGAAAGGGACACCGAGGGCCCGCCCCACCTGTTTGTACACCTCTATGTTAAAAGGGCAATGAAGCAGAAAATGGTCCATAGTCTCCTCCTCATCTGCACACTCCTCCCGAGGACAGCTACGATCCATCCCACTGCGGAATTTCAAATTGCCCCGAACATAGAGCTTCCCATGGAAGCACAACCAGGCCAGATCCCTAAATTTAGGGGGTACTCTATCCAAATTAATCAGTCTTAACCCCGCCCTCAAAACTGGGCCCGGGCAATCCCTTAAGGCCAGTGGGTCATGAAAGACTTCGCTCAAGACTCGACTCATAAGGACTTTCCTTGGAACCGATCTGAGATCTTCAGCCGACAATCGCCACTGCCGCAGTAACTTCAGGCACGGAGCGACATAGGCTGGTAGCTGACCACGATGACCCCTGCGATTCTTCACTTGGCCACCTTCTTCCCAAAGTCGTAGAAAAGGCCTAAACCAAGATCTAAATATGCCTACCCATCCAGGAGGTTCCACTGCAAGCATATTACCAATGTTAAACTTTAGAAATAGCAGTGAAAAGAAAAGAACTGGGTTGACCATACCTAAGCCACCCTCCCTCCTGGATAGGTAGGTGACATTCCTCTTGATGGGGTTCAGTCTGTTCCCCCACAGCATCTGGAAGAACACACTACTGACCCTAGCATAGAGAGACACTGGCAAGATGCAGACAAAGCTGACATACAAGAAGATCGGAATCAGGTAAGTCTTAATCAGATCAACCCTTTCCCTCATAGATAACTTCCATCTCTTCCAGCTGACCACCTTAGTATTGGCAATTTCCAGTCTGCCTTCCCAGTTTTTGAGGCCATAATCGCCGGGTCCAAATTCAATGCCTAGTATCTTAATTCTTTCCTGGGGCACTGGAAAGGTGTCCGGGAGATCAAAACCCTCACCATCCTTTCCCATCCAGAAAACTTCAGTCTTTTCCTGATTGATCTTGGAGCCTGATGCTTCAGAATACCGTGATGTCAGAGAGACCACCTCCTCCGCTTCATCCGTCCCAGTGACAATCACCGACACATCATCCGCATAGGCAACAACCCTCAATGGCGGCTCACCCGGGAGCCCCACTGGTACCCCACACAACATGCCGCTCTCTAGCCTCCTGATGAAGGGGTCGATTGCAAACACATAGAGCAGGGGACTCAGGGGACAACCCTGGCGCACCCCGGAGCCAACCCCAAAGGACTGTCCAACCCAACCATTAACAAGAGGGAAGCTTTCTGCCCCCTTATACAAGACTTTCAGCCAATCGACAAAACCACCCGGCAGACCGTACTTACTAAGGAGCAACCACAGGTACTCATGGTTAACACGATCAAAAGCCTTTGCCTGATCCAATGTCAGCAAATACTTTCCCCAGCCTGCAGCCCTGCACCGCTCCAAGGCCTCCCGGACAGCTAAAACCGCTGTGAAGGTGCTCCTACCCTGGACCGAACAGTGCTGATGGCGAGAAAGCAAAGACTCTGCCACTGACGATAGGCGCCAGAAAAATATCTTTGCCAGTATCTTTCTATCGACATTAAGAAGGCTGATGGGGCGCCAATTCTCAATCATCGAAGGATCTTTACCCTTTGAAAGAAGAATCACAGCCGAGTGCCTCATGGAAGGGGAAAGCACCCCCTCAGCAAGGCAACTGTTAAAAACCTCTACCAAATGCGGGGCCAGAATAGACTTAAAGGCTTTGTAAAACTCAGCCGTCAAGCCATCCGGTCCAGGCGACTTTTTGATGGCAAGCTGTTCAATTGCCCTCATCACCTCTTCGACTGTGATCTCCTCTGTCAAATTCATCAATGGAACATCTCCACCATTTAGACCTGGAGTAGAGTCCAAAAAGCTTTCCATCTTGTCACGATCAAGCTCTTTCCTCCCAAGAAGGTCGGCATAAAAGGACCTCACGACCTCCAGAATCCCTGACCTGGACTTTGTCAAGGAACCTGTACTGTCCTTAAGGCCAACGACCGTTTTAACAGCTACACCTTGTTTGCAGTTCTGGTAAGGGTCAGGCGAGTGGTACTTCCCATAGTCCCTCTCCAGAACCAAAGAGGCATGCCGGTCATATTGACACTTCCTGAGAAGGAGTTTCACTTCGGAGATTGCCCCAGGATCTCCTCCTCTCGAAACAAGAATATCCAGCTTCCTCCGTAAACGTTGGTAGGTCATGTATTTATTAAACTGATTTCTATTGGCTAGGCCCCTGAAGAATCCAGCGATCCTCTTTTTGGTCAGCTCCCACCACTCAGCCTTGCTGCTACAAAAGTCCAGGATGGTCACCTGTGCCTGAAAGAATTCCTCAAAGGATTGTCTAACATGTTCTTCCTTGAGTAGTGTCGAATTTAATCTCCAGATGCCCTTGCCCCTCTGAGGGGCGTCTGAAGCATACAGTACCACAGATAGCATACAGTGATCAGAGAACTCTACTGCCTGCACCACTGGGGGCGAGAAAGCAGAGGCCTCCTTCAAAAAAACCTATCTATCCTACTCTGACTATTACCATGATGAAAAGTGAACCCGGTGTCATCTGGGAGGTGCTTAATGTGCACATCCACAAGACCAGCATCCCTAATCATACTATTTAAAAAAACGCTATCATATCCCAGCCTGTCCTTGAAGTCCTTCCTGTCCTTGGGCCTAGTTATTGTATTAAAGTCACCTCCAAAGACCACTTGCCGGGATGTAAAAAGAAATGGCTTGATCCTTGTAAAAAGGCATTTCCTGTCCCACTTTGTGTGCGGCCCATAAACATTGATTAGGCGCAGGTCCTGCCCTCCCACAAGGACGTCTAAGACCATACATCTCCCAATCTCCACCTCAATAACCCGCCGGACAGTTACCATGCCGGTTTTAAACAACACCGCCACACCGCCGTAAGGCTCGGCCGCAAGAGACCAGTAAGATGGACCATACCTCCACTCTCTCTTGGCCATATGAATATCTGCCAAGGAGGTGAGCCTAGTCTCTTGCAAAAATAAAATTTCAGCATCTAATTGGCTGAACAAAAAGAAGGCCATAGAACGAGCTCTTACTGACTTAATGCTGGCGACATTAATTGTCACCACTTTTAACGGAGGGGGAACCGCCATTTGGGTTATTGGGTGGATTGCTTCTTAGCTCCCCTCTGCTGCTCATCACCAGAAGCCTCTCTCTTTCTAGAGGCCGCCTCAAAGTCCATTTCGGAATCGAAACTTCTCTCAGAAGAAGCTCCGGATGAAGAAATATCCCACTTGGAGGACCTATGACGGCTGGAGACAGGAACCGGAGCTTCCCGTCCCCGTTCCGTCCTCACCGCCTGCCTCTTCCGCCTCCCAACCTTCCTTCTCTCTTCCAGGTACTGCAGGTCAGCCTCAGAGATGCCCTCATCTCTTACTTTTTCCTTTAAAGTCTTTCTAGAAGACTTCTTTACAGA
The DNA here is from genome assembly GCA_029206835.1 of Rana muscosa. Taxonomy (NCBI): domain Eukaryota; kingdom Metazoa; phylum Chordata; class Amphibia; order Anura; family Ranidae; genus Rana; species Rana muscosa. The sequence continues at coordinate 398,932,044 of CM055118.1, forward strand.
GGAAGGGGCGCCCTTTTTAGTACACGCTGGTGGGGGGTGGTGATCCCTTTAAGTCAGACTCAGGAGGGGTAGACTCCTGGGGGGTAACTGACTCGGGGGACACAGACTTGGAAGGTTCTGACACAAGAGGAGAGGGTACAGTAGGCTGGGGGGACACAGAGACAGAAACAGAAGGAGTACTTACAGACACAGGAGGGGTGGCCACAGGAACTGGAGAGGGATCCTGAGCAGGACCGGGGGAGGGGGTCACCGCAGAGGAGGATGGTACACCAGGGGTCTCACCCTCCATCCTGTCCAGCCTTGACATGTCATCTACTACCTCCTTCTCCATATTGTGCCAGGCTTCAGGACACCTGCTGTAGGGGTGGCCAAGGCGCAGGCACAGGTTGCACCTGATCTTCCTGGTACAGTCCTTAGCCATATGACCCTGCCCCCGACACACTGAACACATCAAGGCTGAACAGGAGGAGCTCAAGTGCCCCTTTTCTCCACAGCGGTGACACAGCTTCGGCTGACCAGGGTAGAAAACAGTCATCCTATCCCTCCCTATGAAAGCTGAGGAGGGCAGGTGACGGACAACATTCCCATCCCTGGCCAACCTGACTGTTACCGACCATCCCCCAGTCCAGATGTTACGCTCATCATGGATTTTATTAGGTTTGGTCAAAACTTCCCCATAGTTCCTTAACCAGACCTCTAGATCCCGAGCAGGAACACTCTCATTGGTCAGGATAATGGTAATTTTTTTTACTGTTGACCTCTGAGAAACCGCAACTGGGACCAGACCTTCCCATTCAGGTCTTGACCTGCACCGAGCCTCATATCGCTCCCAGAACAGGTCAAGACCCTCTGGCCTGGTGAAACTAACCGTATAGTCCCTTGTCCCAGCTACGTGTATAAAGGCATACAGGTCATTTGCACCAAAACCCATCTCCAATATCATATCTACCACTGCACGCCGTGCTGGAGGGATGGCACCACCTTCCCATTTCAGAATAACTACATTCCGTCTGGGACCCCCAGCAGAAGCCAGAGACCCAAGACCAGATCCTGGGGCGCTCAAAGTGGCAGCTTGTAGGGGAAAACCCCGCTTGGGAGCGGGACTACCAGGAGCAGAGTGTGCCACCTCTGCAAATGTAGGTTTCTCAGGGCCAGGGGCCCACACTGAAGTCACATTAGTCTGCACATTATCTGCATGAACAGAGTTGGTAGGATTGTCCATCACACTTGTACTGGGACCATTGTTCATCACACTTGTACTGGGACCATTGTTCATCACACCTGAACTGGGAGGATTTTTTTCAGCCACACACACATTCCCATCAGCAATAGTCACAGTTGCTGCAATACCAGTTGTCTCCTGATGCTGCACTGTAGAGCCCTCAGCAGCAGTGGGGCAAACAGCTTTGGACTCAGCCAAAGAAGGGTTAATGGGCTCTTCTGACACTTGCAGTTCATTTGCAGAAATGACATTTTTTAAATGCAAACCTTGCTGCATTGCAGCCTCAGCAGGCACAACATTGTCATTAGGCACATTATCAGTCATGGTGCTAGATGGTACAAAAACAGTCTTATCCACAACATGGGACTTAGCAGGCTTTACTTTATCAGGTACATCATCAGTAATGTCTTCCTCATTAAATATCATCTGATTCCCCCGCATAGGAGACTCCATTACCTGGATGGCCCTTAGCATGCCTCCTGAGTCCTGGGAAGGCCTGGGGCTTCTTACCTCTCCCTAGGGGGGCAGGGGGTCAGAACTGGGGGTCTCCTCCTCCTCCACCTCCATCTTTGTCACCCTTCCAAACCTCTTGTCGTTGCAAAACTTCTCTTTAAAGGGCCCATCTCTGCCTTCCATCATGGCCACGATGGTCTCCTGATGATCCACACGGACCTTGGCCAGCTGGATTTCCGGATCCATGGATCCCCGTTTCTGGCTGTGTAAGCCCTCACGTTGCCTTCGCAGGCGCTTCAACTCCGCTCTCAGCTTGTACAGCTTGTCCCTCTCCCTGTTCAGGACCTTAATCCCGGCCACCACTCGCTCCCGAATGGCCTCCGAGCCTTCATCCTCACCAGGGGTAGAGAGATCAGCTTGTGCAGAGGCAGGCAGTTCACCTGACGGCCCAGGAGATGGCTGGGAGCCTCCAGCAGGAGAGGCCCTGCTGCCCTCCATGGCCTCCCCAGAAAGGGGGCCAGGGAGCTGGGAGAGATTTCACCACCACTCCCTTCTCACAGAGCAGCTTCAGAGGCACCTTCCTCCTGACACACCTGTGCTCCAATGATGGGCGGGGCACTATTCCTCCCACTGACACCAATGATGAGGCACTTTTCCTAACACTGACACCAACGATGGGGCACTATTTCTCTCACTGACACCAATGATGGGGCACTATTCCTCCCACTGAATGTGCATTGCTTTTGGTGCACGCTAGTTACCAGCAAGGCAGCACCGACATGCAACAATGCGGCAGCATGCTTGCATACAAAGTACAGCTTCCTGAACAGTTCAACAGCAAGCGCATTCTGTGATTTGAGCAAACCCAAAAAATTCAAAGCAATATACCACCCCAAAAATTATAAACCCTAAAATGCTAATCCCACAAACCAAAACAAAATATATCTATGCAGTATATAAAGTAGTTAGGCAGGTGCAGTCTACTTTCTACACTGCAGGTGGTGCTCTGCCATGGCGGCATTGCAAGGGGAGAGAACGTCAAGAGGAACATGGTTCCTTTATGGTTTCCTGGGTCACTGGGGGAGCTTTCCTATTGGATGCCCCAACCTATGTGACTCTGACAGCCATCTTGGGTCAGGCAGAATCTATTTAAGATCCTGGCTCCCTAGTTTCACACGCATTTCACGATTGGGTAGTATAGGGACAGGTTTGCTGCTGCCCCACCATGCTGCACCTCCCCACATATATATATAGTGCTAGGCCCTGCCACTGTGTGAGTATAGGGAAAAGTGACACAGGCTTTGCACTAATGCAGAGTGTGGGGCTCCAGAGTGTTGTGTCCGGGGGTTTCTGTTTTCTCTGGGGTTTGTAATCCTGGATCAGGGTCTGAAGATTTGGGTGGTAAGCATCCTCTAGTCCTGTGTCCAGGTCTTACAGGAGACCTGCAAGCTGTGTGAGTGTGCTCACTTGTTATTGGCAAGGACCAGACCACAGGTAAGGGCTCCCGTCAGGAGAGAGGTGTGTGCTCCATCCAGGAGAGAGGTGTGTGCTCCATCCAGGAGACAGGTGTGTGCTCCATCCAGGAGACAGGTGTGTGCTCCATCCAGGAGACAGGTGTGTGCTCCATCCAGGAGAGAGGTGTGTGCTCCATCCAGGAGACAGGTGTGTGCTCCATCCAGGAGACAGGTGTGTGCTCCATCCAGGAGACAGGCGTGTGCTCCATCCAGGAGACAGGCGTGTGCTCCATCCAGGAGACAGGCGTGTGTTCCATCCAGGAGAGAGGCGTGTGCTCCATCCAGGAGACAGGTGTGTGCTCCATCCAGGAGAGAGGTGTGTGCTCCATCCAGGAGAGAGGTGTGTGCTCCATCCAGGAGACAGGTGTGTGCTCCATCTAGGAGAGAGGTGTGTGCTCCATCCAGGAGACAGGTGTGTGCTCCTTCCAGGAGACAGGTGTGTGCTCCTTCCAGGAGACAGGTGTGTGCTCCATCCAGGAGACAGGTGTGTGCTCCATCCAGGAGACAGGCATGTGCTCCATCCAGGAGAGAGGTGTGTGCTCCATCCAGGAGAGAGGTGTGTGCTCCACCCAGGAGACAGGTGTGTGCTCCATCCAGGAGACAGGTGTGTGCTCCATCCAGGAGACAGGCGTGTGCTCCATCCAGGAGACAGGCGTGTGCTCTATCCAGGAGAGAGGTGTGTGCTCCATCCAGGAGAGAGGTGTGTGCTCCACCCAGGAGACAGGTGTGTGCTCCATCCAGGAGACAGGTGTGTGCTCCATCCAGGAGACAGGTGTGTGCTCCATCCAGGAGAGAGGTGTGTGCTCCATCCAGGAGACAGGTGTGTGCTCCATCCAGGAGAGAGGTGTGTGCTCCATCCAGGAGAGAGGCGTGTGCTCCATCCAGGAGAGAGGTGTGTGCTCCACCCAGGAGACAGGTGTGTGCTCCATCCAGGAGACAGGTGTGTGCTCCATCCAGGAGACAGGCATGTGCTCCATCCAGGAGAGAGGTGTGTGCTCCATCCAGGAGAGAGGTGTGTGCTCCACCCAGGAGACAGGTGTGTGCTCCATCCAGGAGACAGGTGTGTGCTCCATCCAGGAAACAGGCGTGTGCTCCATCCAGGAGACAGGCGTGTGCTCCATCCAGGAGAGAGGTGTGTGCTCCATCCAGGAGAGAGGTGTGTGCTCCACCCAGGAGACAGGTGTGTGCTCCATCCAGGAGACAGGTGTGTGCTCCATCCAGGAGAGAGGTGTGTGCTCCATCCAGGAGACAGGTGTGTGCTCCATCCAGGAGAGAGGTGTGTGCTCCATCCAGGAGACAGGTGTGTGTTGTAATGGCAAGATTGGTTGTTTGCAGAGCACACAGCCATCTTTGCCTTGTGCTAAATAAGCACACCTCAGATACATCTTTTTGCAATAATGCTATCTTTAAGTTTGCTAAAATCCACTCACCGTTCATCCGTCCCATCATTCATTCCAAGAAGCAAGGCTCACACATAGATCTTATCGTCAGGCCATCCCAGAGCAGACTGTCTAGCCGACGCCCCCTCAAGGACTTTTATTAACCTCAAAAGATCTCAGACAGGAGGTGATTGGCTGCAGCAACCAATCCCCTCCCCCATGGGAGGGGACATCACAGGATGTCCCTTCCACAGAGGAAAATGGCAATACAAGGACATCCCTTCCAACAGGTTATGCCGTACATGAATCCCTCTCAAGAAATATAGCTTAAATAATTCAATACAATAATACATACAATGAATACAATAACGTATGATGTGGCTAAAGTTACCGTTGATAGGAATCCTTATTCTGCGCTATTCCATAGAATAACGCATATTCAGATTATACTATTATTGAATGGGGGAGGGAGGCTATCTGCAGACGCTCGCTACGAATCCCAACCAATATTGATCAGACACAGCAGAGACAAGAGCACGCATCTGCCCATAACCAATGATGTCGTTGCAGAGTGAGGATATCCCCTCCTCAACGATCGTCCGTGCTAATGCACAGAGGGCCCCCGTCGGTGGACATATCCGCACCCTGCAAACATCACACTCCAACCTCAAGACGTTTTCCCCTATCAGACGGGATTCAACCAGCCTCAGACTACCCCAATCAGCTCTTTTAGAGCGGGTTGCGGAAGTACTAACACTGGGTGACACTATGACAATACATATTAAATACATCTCCATAAAAATCTCCACAACAGTGCTCAATCCAGGAGAGAGGCGTGTGCTCCATCCAGGAGAGAGGTGTGTGCTCCATCCAGGAGACAGGCGTGTGCTCCATCCAGGAGACAGGCGTGTGCTCCATCCAGGAGACAGGCGTGTGCTCCATCCAGGAGAGAGGTGTGTGCTCCATCCAGGAGAGAGGCGTGTGCTCCATCCAGGAGAGAGGTGTGTGCTCCCGCCAGGAGAGAGGTGTGTGCTCCATCCAGGAGGGAGGTGTGTGCTCCATCCGGGAGAGAGGTGTGTGCTCCCGCCAGGAGAGAGGTGTGTGCTCCATCCAGGAGAGAGGTGTGTGCTCCATCCAGGAGAGAGGTGTGTGCTCCCGCCAGGAGAGAGGTGTGTACCCCATCCAGGAGAGAGGTGTGTGCTCCATCCAGGAGACAGGTGTGTGCTCCATCCAGGAGAGAGGTGTGTGCTCCATCCAGGAGAGAGGCGTGTGCTCCATCCAGGAGAGAGGTGTGTGCTCCCGCCAGGAGAGAGGTGTGTGCTCCATCCAGGAGGGAGGTGTGTGCTCCATCCAGGAGAGAGGTGTGTGCTCCCGCCAGGAGAGAGGTGTGTGCTCCATCCAGGAGAGAGGTGTGTGCTCCATCCAGGAGAGAGGTGTGTGCTCCATCCAGGAGAGAGGTGTGTGCTCCCGCCAGGAGACAGGTGTGTACTCCATCCAGGAGAGAGGTGTGTGCTCCCGCCAGGAGAGAGGTGTGTGCTCCATCCAGGAGAGAGGTGTGTGCTCCATCCAGGAGAGAGGTGTGTGCTCCATCCAGCAGACAGGTGTGTGCTCCATCCAGGAGAGAGGCGAGTGCTCCATCCAGGAGAGAGGCGTGTGCTCCATCCAGGAGAGAGGTGTGTGCTCCATCCAGGAGAGAGGCGTGTGCTCCATCCAGCAGACAGGTGTGTGCTCCATCCAGGAGAGAGGTGAGTGCTCCATCCAGGAGAGAGGTGTGTGCTCCCGCCAGGAGAGAGGTGTGTGCTCCATCCAGGAGGGAGGTGTGTGCTCCATCCAGGAGAGAGGTGTGTGCTCCCGCCAGGAGAGAGGTGTGTGCTCCATCCAGGAGAGAGGTGTGTTCTCCATCCAGGAGAGAGGTGTGTGCTCCTGCCAGGAGAGAGGTGTGTACTCCATCCAGGAGAGAGGTGTGTGCACCCGCCAGGAGAGAGGTGTGTGCTCCATCCAGGAGAGAGGTGTGTGCTCCATCCAGGAGACAGGTGTGTGCTCCATCCAGGAGAGAGGTGTGTGCTCTATCCAGGAGAGAGGCGTGTGCTCCATCCAGGAGAGAGGTGTGTGCTCCCGCCAGGAGAGAGGTGTGTGCTCCATCCAGGAGAGAGGTGTTTGCTCCATCCAGGAGAGAGGTGTGTGCTCCATCCAGGAGAGAGGTGTTTGCTCCCGCCAGGAGACAGGTGTGTACTCCATCCAGGAGAGAGGTGTGTGCTCCCGCCAGGAGAGAGGTGTGTGCTCCATCCAGGAGAGAGGTGTGTGCTCCATCCAGGAGAGAGGTGTGTGCTCCATCCAGCAGACAGGTGTGTGCTCCATCCAGGAGAGAGGTGAGTGCTCCATCCAGGAGAGAGGCATGTGCTCCATCCAGGAGAGAGGTGTGTGCTCCATCAAGGAGAGAGGCGTGTGCTCCATCCAGGAGAGAGGCGTGTGCTCCATCCAGGAGAGAGGTGTGTGCTCCATCCAGGAGAGAAGTGTGTGCTCCTGCCAGAAGAGAGGTATGTGCTCCATCCAGGAGAGAGGTGTGTGCTCCATCCAGGAGAGAGGTGTGTTCTCCATCCAGGAGACAGGTGTGTACTCCATCCAGGAGAGAGGTGCGTGCTCCATCCAGGAGAGAGGCGTGTGCTCCATCCAGGAGAGAGGTGTGTGCTCTATCCAGGAGAGAGGTGTGTGCTCCATCCAGGAGAGAGGTGTGTGCTCCATCCAGCAGACAGGTGTGTGCTCCATCCAGGAGAGAGGTGTGTGCTCCATCCAGGAGAGAGGTGTGTGCTCCATCCAGGAGAGAGGCGTGTGCTCCATCCAGGAGAGAGGTGTGTGCTCCATCCAGGAGAGAGGTGTGTGCTCCATCCAGGAGGGAGGTGTGTGCTCCATCCAGGAGGGAGGTGTGTGCTCCATCCAGGAGAGAGGTGTGTGCTCCATCCAGGAGAGAGGTGTGTGCTCCATCCAGGAGAGAGGTGTGTGCTCCATCCAGGAGAGAGGTGTGTGCTACCGCCAGGAGAGAGGTGTGTGCTCCATCCAGGAGAGAGGTGTGTGTGCTCCATCCAGGAGAGAAGTGTGTGCTCCCGCCAGGAGACAGGTGTGTACTCCATCCAGGAGAGAGGTGTGTGCTCCCGCCAGGAGAGAGGTGTGTGCTCCCGCCAGGAGACAGGTGTGTACTCCATCCAGGAGAGAGGTGTGTGCTCCCGCCAGGAGACAGGTGTGTACTCCATCCAGGAGAGAGGTGTGTGCTCCCGCCAGGAGAGAGGTGTGTGCTCCATCCAGGAGAGAGGTGTGTGCTCCATCCAGGAGAGAGGTGTGTGCTCCATCCAGCAGACAGGTGTGTGCTCCATCCAGGAGAGAGGTGTGTGCTCCATCCAGGAGAGAGGCGTGTGCTCCATCCAGGAGAGAGGTGTGTGCTCCATCCAGGAGAGAGGCGTGTGCTCCATCCAGGAGAGAGGCATGTGCTCCATCCAGGAGAGAGGTGTGTGCTCCATCCAGGAGAGAAGTGTGTGCTCCCGCCAGAAGAGAGGTATGTGCTCCATCCAGGAGAGAGGTGTGTGCTCCATCCAGGAGAGAGGTGTTTGCTCCCGCCAGGAGAGAGGTGTGTGCTCCATCCAGGAGAGAGGTGTGTGCTCCATCCAGGAGAGAGGTGTGTGCTCCATCCAGGAGAGAGGTGTGTGCTCCATCCAGGAGAGAGGTGTGTGCTCCATCCAGGAGAGAGGTGTGTGCTCCATCCAGCAGACAGGTGTGTGCTCCATCAAGGAGAGAGGTGTGTGCTCCATCCAGGAGAGAGGCGTGTGCTCCATCCAGGAGAGAGGTGTGTGCTCCATCCAGGAGAGAGGTGTGTGCGCCATCCAGGAGAGAGGTGTGTGCTCCATCCAGGAGAGAGGTGCGTGCTCCCGCCAGGAGAGAGGTGTGTGCTCCATCCAGGAGACAGGTGTGTACTCCATCCAGGAGAGAGGTGCGTGCTCCATCCAGGAGAGAGGCGTGTGCTCCATCCAGGAGAGAGGTGTGTGCTCTATCCAGGAGAGAGGTGTGTGCTCCATCCAGGAGAGAGGTGTGTGCTCCATCCAGCAGACAGGTGTGTGCTCCATCCAGGAGAGAGGTGTGTGCTCCATCCAGGAGAGAGGTGTGTACTCCCGCCAGGAGAGAGGTGTGTGCTCCATCCAGGAGAGAGGTGTGTGTTCCATCCAGCAGACAGGTGTGTGCTCCATCCAGGAGAGAGGTGTGTGCTCCATCCAGGAGAGAGGTGTGTACTCCCGCCAGGAGAGAGGTGTGTGCTCCATCCAGGAGAGAGGTGTGTGTTCCATCCAGGAGAGAGGTGTGTGCTCCATCCAGGAGAGAGGTGTGTGCTCCCGCCAGGAGAGAGGTGTGTGCTCCATCCAGGAGAGAGGTGTGTGCTCCATCCAGGAGAGAGGTGTGTGCTCCATCCAGCAGACAGGTGTGTGCTCCATCCAGGAGAGAGGCGAGTGCTCCATCCAGGAGAGAGGCGTGTGCTCCATCCAGGAGAGAGGTGTGTGCTCCATCCAGGAGAGAGGCGTGTGCTCCATCCAGCAGACAGGTGTATGCTCCATCCAGGAGAGAGGTGAGTGCTCCATCCAGGAGAGAGGTGTGTGCTCCCGCCAGGAGAGAGGTGTGTGCTCCATCCAGGAGGGAGGTGTGTGCTCCATCCAGGAGAGAGGTGTGTGCTCCCGCCAGGAGAGAGGTGTGTGCTCCATCCAGGAGAGAGGTGTGTTCTCCATCCAGGAGAGAGGTGTGTGCTCCTGCCAGGAGAGAGGTGTGTACTCCATCCAGGAGAGAGGTGTGTGCACCCGCCAGGAGAGAGGTGTGTGCTCCATCCAGGAGAGAGGTGTGTGCTCCATCCAGGAGACAGGTGTGTGCTCCATCCAGGAGAGAGGTGTGTGCTCTATCCAGGAGAGAGGCGTGTGCTCCATCCAGGAGAGAGGTGTGTGCTCCCGCCAGGAGAGAGGTGTGTGCTCCATCCAGGAGAGAGGTGTGTGCTCCATCCAGGAGAGAGGTGTGTGCTCCATCCAGGAGAGAGGTGTTTGCTCCCGCCAGGAGACAGGTGTGTACTCCATCCAGGAGAGAGGTGTGTGCTCCCGCCAGGAGAGAGGTGTGTGCTCCATCCAGGAGAGAGGTGTTTGCTCCCGCCAGGAGAGAGGTGTGTGCTCCATCCAGGAGAGAGGTGTGTGCTCCATCCAGGAGAGAGGTGTGTGCTCCATCCAGGAGAGAGGTGTGTGCTCCATCCAGCAGACAGGTGTGTGCTCCATCAAGGAGAGAGGTGTGTGCTCCATCCAGGAGAGAGGCGTGTGCTCCATCCAGGAGAGAGGTGTGTGCTCCATCCATGAGAGAGGTGTGTGCTCCATCCAGGAGAGAGGTGTGTGCTCCATCCAGGAGAGAGGTGCGTGCTCCCGCCAGGAGAGAGGTGTGTGCTCCATCCAGGAGACAGGTGTGTACTCCATCCAGGAGAGAGGTGCGTGCTCCATCCAGGAGAGAGGCGTGTGCTCCATCCAGGAGAGAGGTGTGTGCTCTATCCAGGAGAGAGGTGTGTGCTCCATCCAGGAGAGAGGTGTGTGCTCCATCCAGCAGACAGGTGTGTGCTCCATCCAGGAGAGAGGTGTGTGCTCCATCCAGGAGAGAGGTGTGTACTCCCGCCAGGAGAGAGGTGTGTGCTCCATCCAGGAGAGAGGTGTGTGTTCCATCCAGGAGAGAGGTGTGTGCTCCATCCAGGAGAGAGGTGTGTGCTCCATCCAGTAGAGAGGTGTGTGCTCCATCCAGGAGAGAGGTGCGTGCTCCCGCCAGGAGAGAGGTGTGTGCTCCATCCAGGAGACAGGTGTGTGCTCCATCCAGGAGAGAGGTGTGTGCTCCATCCAGGAGAGAGGCGTGTGCTCCATCCAGGAGAGAGGTGTGTGCTCCATCCAGGAGAGAGGTGTGTGCTCCATCCAGGAGAGAGGTATGTGCTCCATCCAGCAGACAGGTGTGTGCTCCATCCAGGAGAGAGGTGTGTGCTCCATCCAGGAGCGAGGTGTGTACTCCCGCCAGGAGAGAGGTGTGTGCTCCATCCAGGAGAGAGGTGTGTGTTCCATCCAGGAGAGAGGTGTGTGCTCCATCCAGGAGAGAGGTGTGTGCTCCATCCAGGAGAGAGGTGTGTGCTCCCGCCAGGAGAGAGGTGTGTGCTCCATCCAGGAGAGAGGTGTGTGCTCCATCCAGGAGAGAGGTGTGTGCTCCCGCCAGGAGAGAGGTGTGTGCTCCCGCCAGGAGAGAGGTGTGTGCTCCATCCAGGAGAGAGGTGTGTGCTCCATCCAGGAGAGAGGTGTGTGCTCCATCCAGGAGAGAGGTGTGTGCTCCATCCAGCAGACAGGTGTGTGCTCCCGCCAGGAGAGAGGTGTGTGCTCCCGCCAGGAGAGAGGTGTGTGCTCCATCCAGGAGAGAGGTGTGTGCTCCATCCAGGAGAGAGGCGTGTGCTCCATCCAGGAGAGAGGTGTGTGCTCCATCCAGGAGAGAGGTGTGTGCTCCATCCAGCAGACAGGTGTGTGCTCCATCCAGGAGAGAGGTGTGTGCTCCATCCAGGAGAGAGGTGTGTACTCCCGCCAGGAGAGAGGTGTGTGCTCCATCCAGGAGAGAGGTGTGTGTTCCATCCAGGAGAGAGGTGTGTGCTCCATCCAGGAGAGAGGTGTGTGCTCCATCCAGTAGAGAGGTGTGTGCTCCATCCAGGAGAGAGGTGCGTGCTCCCGCCAGGAGAGAGGTGTGTGCTCCATCCAGGAGACAGGTGTGTGCTCCATCCAGGAGAGAGGTGTGTGCTCCATCCAGGAGAGAGGCGTGTGCTCCATCCAGGAGAGAGGTGTGTGCTCCATCCAGGAGAGAGGTGTGTGCTCCATCCAGGAGAGAGGTGTGTGCTCCATCCAGCAGACAGGTGTGTGCTCCATCCAGGAGAGAGGTGTGTGCTCCATCCAGGAGCGAGGTGTGTACTCCCGCCAGGAGAGAGGTGTGTGCTCCATCCAGGAGAGAGGTGTGTGTTCCATCCAGGAGAGAGGTGTGTGCTCCATCCAGGAGAGAGGTGTGTGCTCCATCCAGGAGAGAGGTGTGTGCTCCCGCCAGGAGAGAGGTGTGTGCTCCATCCAGGAGAGAGGTGTGTGCTCCATCCAGGAGAGAGGTGTGTGCTCCCGCCAGGAGAGAGGTGTGTGCTCCCGCCAGGAGAGAGGTGTGTGCTCCATCCAGGAGAGAGGTGTGTGCTCCATCCAGGAGAGAGGTGTGTGCTCCATCCAGGAGAGAGGTGTGTGCTCCATCCAGCAGACAGGTGTGTGCTCCCGCCAGGAGAGAGGTGTGTGCTCCCGCCAGGAGAGAGGTGTGTGCTCCATCCAGGAGAGAGGTGTGTGCTCCATCCAGGAGAGAGGCGTGTGCTCCATCCAGGAGAGAGGTGTGTGCTCCATCCAGGAGAGAGGTGTGTGCTCCATCCAGGAGGGAGGTGTGTGCTCCATCCAGGAGGGAGGTGTGTGCTCCATCCAGGAGAGAGGTGTGTGCTCCATCCAGGAGAGAGGTGTGTGCTCCATCCAGGAGAGAGGTGTGTGCTCCATCCAGGAGAGAGGTGTGTGCTCCCGCCAGGAGAGAGGTGTGTGCTCCATCCAGGAGAGAGGTGTGTGTGCTCCATCCAGGAGAGAAGTGTGTGCTCCCGCCAGGAGACAGGTGTGTACTCCATCCAGGAGAGAGGTGTGTGCTCCCGCCAGGAGAGAGGTGTGTGCTCCCGCCAGGAGACAGGTGTGTACTCCATCCAGGAGAGAGGTGTGTGCTCCCGCCAGGAGACAGGTGTGTACTCCATCCAGGAGAGAGGTGTGTGCTCCCGCCAGGAGAGAGGTGTGTGCTCCATCCAGGAGAGAGGTGTGTGCTCCATCCAGGAGAGAGGTGTGTGCTCCATCCAGCAGACAGGTGTGTGCTCCATCCAGGAGAGAGGTGTGTGCTCCATCCAGGAGAGAGGCGTGTGCTCCATCCAGGAGAGAGGCATGTGCTCCATCCAGGAGAGAGGTGTGTGCTCCATCCAGAAGAGAAGTGTGTGCTCCCGCCAGAAGAGAGGTATGTGCTCCATCCAGGAGAGAGGTGTGTGCTCCATCCAGGAGAGAGGTGTTTGCTCCCGCCAGGAGAGAGGTGTGTGCTCCATCCAGGAGAGAGGTGTGTGCTCCATCCAGGAGAGAGGTGTGTGCTCCATCCAGGAGAGAGGTGTGTGCTCCATCCAGGAGAGAGGTGTGTGCTCCATCCAGCAGACAGGTGTGTGCTCCATCAAGGAGAGAGGTGTGTGCTCCATCCAGGAGAGAGGCGTGTGCTCCATCCAGGAGAGAGGTGTGTGCTCCATCCAGGAGAGAGGTGTGTGCGCCATCCAGGAGAGAGGTGTGTGCTCCATCCAGGAGAGAGGTGCGTGCTCCCGCCAGGAGAGAGGTGTGTGCTCCATCCAGGAGACAGGTGTGTACTCCATCCAGGAGAGAGGTGCGTGCTCCATCCAGGAGAGAGGCGTGTGCTCCATCCAGGAGAGAGGTGTGTGCTCTATCCAGGAGAGAGGTGTGTGCTCCATCCAGGAGAGAGGTGTGTGCTCCATCCAGCAGACAGGTGTGTGCTCCATCCAGGAGAGAGGTGTGTGCTCCATCCAGGAGAGAGGTGTGTACTCCCGCCAGGAGAGAGGTGTGTGCTCCATCCAGGAGAGAGGTGTGTGTTCCATCCAGCAGACAGGTGTGTGCTCCATCCAGGAGAGAGGTGTGTGCTCCATCCAGGAGAGAGGTGTGTACTCCCGCCAGGAGAGAGGTGTGTGCTCCATCCAGGAGAGAGGTGTGTGTTCCATCCAGGAGAGAGGTGTGTGCTCCATCCAGGAGAGAGGTGTGTGCTCCATCCAGTAGAGAGGTGTGTGCTCCATCCAGGAGAGAGGTGCGTGCTCCCGCCAGGAGAGAGGTGTGTGCTCCATCCAGGAGACAGGTGTGTGCTCCATCCAGGAGAGAGGTGTGTGCTCCATCCAGGAGAGAGGCGTGTGCTCCATCCAGGAGAGAGGTGTGTGCTCCATCCAGGAGAGAGGTGTGTGCTCCATCCAGCAGACAGGTGTGTGCTCCATCCAGGAGAGAGGTGTGTGCTCCATCCAGGAGAGAGGTGTGTACTCCCGCCAGGAGAGAGGTGTGTGCTCCATCCAGGAGAGAGGTGTGTGTTCCATCCAGGAGAGAGGTGTGTGCTCCATCCAGGAGAGAGGTGTGTGCTCCATCCAGGAGAGAGGTGTGTGCTCCCGCCAGGAGAGAGGTGTGTGCTCCATCCAGGAGAGAGGTGTGTGCTCCATCCAGGAGAGAGGTGTGTGCTCCCGCCAGGAGAGAGGTGTGTGCTCCCGCCAGGAGAGAGGTGTGTGCTCCATCCAGGAGAGAGGTGTGTGCTCCATCCAGGAGAGAGGTGTGTGCTCCATCCTGGAGAGAGGTGTGTGCTCCATCCAGGAGACCGGTGTGTGCTCCATCCAGGAGAGAGGTGTGTGCTCCATCCAGGAGAGAGGTGTGTGCTCCATCCAGGAGAGTGGTGTGTGCTCCATCCAGGAGAGAGGTGTGTGCTCCATCCAGGAGAGAGGTGTGTGCTCCATCCAGGAGAGAGGTGTGTGCTCCATCCAGGAGAGAAGTGTGTGCTCCATCCAGGAGAGAGGTGTGTGCTCCCGCCAGGAGAGAGGTGTGTGCTCCATCCAGCAGACAGGTGTGTGCTCCATCCAGGAGAGAGGTGTGTGCTCCATCCAGGAGAGAGGCATGTGCTCCATCCAGGAGAGAGGTGTGTGCTCCATCCAGGAGAGAGGTGTGTGCTCCATCCAGTAGAGAGGTGTGTGCTCCATCCAGGAGAGAGGTGTGTGCTCCCGCCAGGAGAGAGGTGTGTGCTCCATCCAGGAGACAGGTGTGTGCTCCATTCAGGAGAGAGGCGTGTGCTCCATCCAGGAGAGAGGCGTGTGCTCCATCCAGGAGAGAGGTGTGTGCTCCATCCAGGAGATAGCTGTGTGCTCCATCCAGGAGAGAGGTGTGTGCTCCATCCAGCAGACAGGTGTGTGCTCCATCCAGGAGAGAGGTGTGTGCTCCATCCAGGAGAGAGGCGTGTGCTCCATCCAGGAGAGAGGCGTGTGCTCCATCCAGGAGAGAGGTGTGTGCTCCATCCTGGAGAGAGGTGTGTGCTCCTTCCAGGAGACCGGTGTGTGCTCCTTCCAGGAGACCGGTATTTGTTCCATCCAGAAGAGAGGTGTGTGCTCCATCCAGGAGAGAGGTGTGTGCTCCATCCACTAGAGAGGCGTGTGCTCCATCCAGGAGAGAGGTGTGTGCTCCATCCAGGAGAGAGTTGTGTGCTCCATCCAGGAGAGAGGTGTGTGCTCCATCCAGGAGAGAGGTGTGTGCTCCATCCAGGAGACCGGTGTGTGCTCCATCCAGGAGAGAGGTGTGTGCTCCCGCCAGGAGAGAGGTGTGTGCTCCATCCAGGAGAGAGGTGTTTTCTCCCGCCAGGAGAGAGGTGTGTGCTCCATCCAGGAGAGAGGTGTGTGCTCCATCCAGGAGACAGGTGTGTGCTCCATCCAGGAGAGAGGTGTGTGCTCCATCCAGCAGACAGGTGTGTGCTCCATTCAGGAGAGAGGTGTGTGCTCCATCCAGGAGAGAGGCGTGTGCTCCATCCAGGAGAGAGGTGTGTGCTCCATCCAGGAGAGAGGCGTGTGCTCCATCCAGGAGAGAGGCGTGTGCTCCATCCAGGAGAGAGGTGTGTGCTCCCGCCAGGAGGGAGGTGTGTGCTCCCGCCAGGAGAGAGGTGTGTGCTCCATCCAGGAGAGAGGTGTGTGCTCCATCCAGGAGAGAGGTGTGTGCTCCATCCAGGAGAGAGGTGTGTACTCCATCCAGGAGAGAGGTGTGTGCTCCCGCCAGGAGAGAGGTGTGTGCTCCATCCAGGAGAGAGGTGTGTGCTCCATTCAGGAGACAGGTGTGTGCTCCATCCAGGAGAGAGGTGTGTGCTCCATCCAGGAGAGAGGCGTGTGCTCCATCCAGGAGAGAGGTGTGTGCTCCCGCCAGGAGAGAGGTGTGTGCTCCATCCAGGAGGGAGGTGTGTGCTCCATCCAGGAGGGAGGTGTGTGCTCCATCCAGGAGAGAGGTGTGTGCTCCATCCAGGAGAGAAGTGTGTGCTCCATCCAGGAGAGAGGTGTGTGCTCCATCCAGGAGAGAGGTGTGTGCTCCCGCCAGGAGAGAGGTGTGTGCTCCATCCAGGAGAGAGGTGTGTGTGCTCCATCCAGGAGAGAAGTGTGTGCTCCCGCCAGGAGACAGGTGTGTACTCCATCCAGGAGAGAGGTGTGTGCTCCCGCCAGGAGAGAGGTGTGTGCTCCCGCCAGGAGACAGGTGTGTACTCCATCCAGGAGAGAGGTGTGTGCTCCCGCCAGGAGAGAGGTGTGTGCTCCATCCAGGAGAGAGGTGTGTGCTCCATCCAGGAGAGAGGTGTGTGCTCCATCCAGCAGACAGGTGTGTGCTCCATCCAGGAGAGAGGTGTGTGCTCCATCCAGGAGAGAGGCGTGTGCTCCATCCAGGAGAGAGGTGTGTGCTCCATCCAGGAGAGAGGCGTGTGCTCCATCCAGGAGAGAGGCATGTGCTCCATCCAGGAGAGAGGTGTGTGCTCCATCCAGGAGAGAAGTGTGTGCTCCCGCCAGAAGAGAGGTATGTGCTCCATCCAGGAGAGAGGTGTGTGCTCCATCCAGGAGAGAGGTGTGTGCTCCCGCCAGGAGAGAGGTGTGTGCTCCATCCAGGAGAGAGGTGTTTGCTCCCGCCAGGAGAGAGGTGTGTGCTCCATCCAGGAGAGAGGTGTGTGCTCCATCCAGGAGAGAGGTGTGTGCTCCATCCAGGAGAGAGGTGTGTGCTCCATCCAGCAGACAGGTGTGTGCTCCATCAAGGAGAGAGGTGTGTGCTCCATCCAGGAGAGAGGCGTGTGCTCCATCCAGGAGAGAGGTGTGTGCTCCATCCAGGAGAGAGGTGTGTGCGCCATCCAGGAGAGAGGTGTGTGCTCCATCCAGGAGAGAGGTGAGTGCTCCCGCCAGGAGAGAGGTGTGTGCTCCATCCAGGAGACAGGTGTGTACTCCATCCAGGAGAGAGGTGCGTGCTCCATCCAGGAGAGAGGCGTGTGCTCCATCCAGGAGAGAGGTGTGTGCTCTATCCAGGAGAGAGGTGTGTGCTCCATCCAGGAGAGAGGTGTGTGCTCCATCCAGCAGACAGGTGTGTGCTCCACCCAGGAGAGAGGTGTGTGCTCCATCCAGGAGAGAGGTGTGTACTCCCGCCAGGAGAGAGGTGTGTGCTCCATCCAGGAGAGAGGTGTGTGTTCCATCCAGGAGAGAGGTGTGTGCTCCATCCAGGAGAGAGGTGTGTGTTCCATCCAGTAGAGAGGTGTGTGCTCCATCCAGGAGAGAGGTGCGTGCTCCCGCCAGGAGAGAGGTGTGTGCTCCATCCAGGAGACAGGTGTGTGCTCCATCCAGGAGAGAGGTGTGTGCTCCATCCAGGAGAGAGGCGTGTGCTCCATCCAGGAGAGAGGTGTGTGCTCCATCCAGGAGAGAGGTGTGTGCTCCATCCAGGAGAGAGGTGTGTGCTCCATCCAGCAGACAGGTGTGTGCTCCATCCAGGAGAGAGGTGTGTGCTCCATCCAGGAGAGAGGTGTGTACTCCCGCCAGGAGAGAGGTGTGTGCTCCATCCAGGAGAGAGGTGTGTGTTCCATCCAGGAGAGAGGTGTGTGCTCCATCCAGGAGAGAGGTGTGTGCTCCATCCAGGAGAGAGGTGTGTGCTCCCGCCAGGAGAGAGGTGTGTGCTCCATCCAGGAGAGAGGTGTGTGCTCCATCCAGGAGAGAGGTGTGTGCTCCCGCCAGGAGAGAGGTGTGTGCTCCCGCCAGGAGAGAGGTGTGTGCTCCATCCAGGAGAGAGGTGTGTGCTCCATCCAGGAGAGAGGTGTGTGCTCCATCCTGGAGAGAGGTGTGTGCTCCATCCAGGAGACCGGTGTGTGCTCCATCCAGGAGAGAGGTGTGTGCTCCATCCAGGAGAGAGGTGTGTGCTCCATCCAGGAGAGTGGTGTGTGCTCCATCCAGGAGAGAGGTGTGTGCTCCATCCAGGAGAGAGGTGTGTGCTCCATCCAGGAGAGAGGTGTGTGCTCCATCCAGGAGAGAAGTGTGTGCTCCATCCAGGAGAGAGGTGTGTGCTCCCGCCAGGAGAGAGGTGTGTGCTCCATCCAGCAGACAGGTGTGTGCTCCATCCAGGAGAGAGGTGTGTGCTCCATCCAGGAGAGAGGCGTGTGCTCCATCCAGGAGAGAGGTGTGTGCTCCATCCAGGAGAGAGGTGTGTGCTCCATCCAGTAGAGAGGTGTGTGCTCCATCCAGGAGAGAGGTGTGTGCTCCCGCCAGGAGACAGGTGTGTACTCCATCCAGGAGAGAGGTGCGTGCTCCATCCAGGAGAGAGGCGTGTGCTCCATCCAGGAGAGAGGTGTGTGCTCCATCCAGGAGAGAGTTGTGTGCTCCATCCAGGAGAGAGGTGTGTGCTCCATCCAGGAGAGAGGTGTGTGCTCCATCCAGGAGACCAGTGTGTGCTCCATCCAGGAGAGAGGTGTGTGCTCCATCCAGGAGAGAGGTGTGTGCTCCATCCAGGAGAGAGGTGTGTGCTCCATCCAGGAGAGAGGTGTGTGCTCCATCCAGGAGAGAGGTGTGTGCTCCATCCAGGAGAGAGGTGTGTGCTCCCGCCAGAAGAGAGGTATGTGCTCCATCCAGGAGAGAAGTGTGTGCTCCATCCAGGAGAGAGGTGTGTGCTCCCGCCAGGAGAGAGGTGTGTGCTCCATCCAGGAGAGAGGTGTTTGCTCCCGCCAGGAGAGAGGTGTGTGCTCCATCCAGGAGAGAGGTGTGTGCTCCATCCAGGAGAGAGGTGTGTGCTCCATCCAGGAGAGAGGTGTGTGCTCCATCCAGGAGAGAGGCGTGTGCTCCATCCAGGAGAGAGGCGTGTGCTCCATCCAGGAGAGAGGCGTGTGCTCCATCCAGGAGAGAGGTGTGTGCTCCATCCAGGAGAGAGGTGTGTGCTCCCGCCAGGAGAGAGGTGTGTGCTCCATCCAGGAGAGAGGTGTGTGCTCCATCCAGGAGAGAGGTGTGTGCTCCATCCAGGAGAGAGGTGTGTGCTCCCGCCAGGAGAGAGGTGTGTGCTCCATCCAGGAGAGAGGTGTGTGCTCCCGCCAGGAGAGAGGTGTGTGCTCCATCCAGGAGAGAGTTGTTTGCTCCATCCAGGAGAGAGGTGTGTGCTCCCGCCAGGAGAGAGGTGTGTGCTCCATCCAGGAGAGAGGTGTGTGCTCCATCCAGGAGAGAGGTGTGTGCTCCATCCAGCAGACAGGTGTGTGCTCCATCCAGGAGAGAGGTGTGTGCTCCATCCAGGAGAGAGGCGTGTGCTCCATCCAGGAGAGAGGTGTGTGCTCCATCCTGGAGAGAGGTGTGTGCTCCATCCAGGAGACCGGTATGTGCTCCATCCAGGAGAGAGGTGTGTGCTCCATCCAGGAGAGAGGTGTGTGCTCCATCCAGGAGAGAGGCGTGTGCTCCATCCAGGAGAGAGGTGTGTGCTCCATCCAGGAGAGAGGTGTGTGCTCCATCCAGGAGAGAGGTGTGTGCTCCATCCAGGAGAGAGGTGTGTGCTCCCGCCAGGAGAGAGGTGTGTGCTCCATCCAGGAGAGAGGTGTTTGCTCCCGCCAGGAGAGAGGTGTGTGCTCCATCCAGGACAGAGGTGTGTGCTCCATCCAGGAGAGAGGTGTGTGCTCCATCCAGCAGACAGGTGTGTGCTCCATCCAGGAGAGAGGTGTGTGCTCCATCCAGGAGAGAGGCGTGTGCTCCATCCAGGAGAGAGGTGTGTGCTCCATCCTGGAGAGAGGTGTGTGCTCCATCCAGGAGACCGGTATGTGCTCCATCCAGGAGAGAGGTGTGTGCTCCATCCAGGAGAGAGGTGTGTGCTCCATCCAGGAGAGAGGCGTGTGCTCCATCCAGGAGAGAGGTGTGTGCTCCATCCAGGAGAGAGGTGTGTGCTCCATCCAGGAGAGAGGTGTGTGCTCCATCCAGGAGAGAGGTGTGTGCTCCCGCCAGGAGAGAGGTGTGTGCTCCATCCAGGAGAGAGGTGTTTGCTCCCGCCAGGAGAGAGGTGTGTGCTCCATCCAGGAGAGAGGTGTGTGCTCCATCCAGGAGAGAGGCGTGTGTTCCATCCAGGAGAGAGGTGTGTGCTCCATCCAGGAGAGAGGTGTGTGCTCCATCCAGGAGAGAGGTGTGTACTCCCGCCGGGAGAGAGGTGTGTGCTCCATCCAGGAGAGAGGTGTGTGTTCCATCCAGGAGAGAGGTGTGTGCTCCATCCAGGAGAGAGGTGTGTGCTCCATCCAGGAGAGAGGTGTGTGCTCCCGCCAGGAGAGAGGTGTGTGCTCCATCCAGGAGAGAGGTGTGTGCTCCATCCAGGAGAGAGGTGTGTGCTCCCGCCAGGAGAGAGGTGTGTGCTCCATCCAGGAGAGAGGTGTGTGCTCCATCCAGGAGAGAGGCGTGTGCTCCATCCAGGAGAGAGGTGTGTGCTCCATCCTGGAGAGAGGTGTGTGCTCCATCCAGGAGACTGGTATGTGCTCCATCCAGGAGAGAGGTGTGTGCTCCATCCAGGAGAGAGGTGTGTGCTCCATCCAGGAGAGAGGCGTGTGCTCCATCCAGGAGAGAGGTGTGTGCTCCCGCCAGGAGAGAGGTGTGTGCTCCATCCAGGAGAGAGGTGTGTTCTCCATCCAGGAGAGAGGTGTGTGCTCCATCCAGGAGAGAGGTGTGTGCTCCCGCCAGGAGAGAGAGTGTGTGCTCCATCCAGGAGAGAGGTGTGTGCTCCATCCAGGAGAGAGGTGTGTGCTCCATCCAGGAGAGAGGTGTGTGCTCCATCCAGGAGAGAGGTGTGTGCTCCATCCAGGAGAGAGGTGTGTGCTCCCGCCAGAAGAGAGGTATGTGCTCCATCCAGGAGAGAAGTGTGTGCTCCATCCAGGAGAGAGGTGTGTGCTCCCACCAGGAGAGAGGTGTGTGCTCCATCCAGGAGAGAGGTGTTTGCTCCCGCCAGGAGAGAGGTGTGTGCTCCATCCAGGAGAGAGGTGTGTGCTCCATCCAGGAGAGAGGTGTGTGCTCCATCCAGGAGAGAGGTGTGTGCTCCATCCAGGAGAGAGGCGTGTGCTCCATCCAGGAGAGAGGTGTGTGCTCCATCCAGGAGAGAGGTGTGTGCTCCATCCAGGAGAGAGGTGTGTGCTCCATCCAGTAGAGAGGTGTGTGCTCCCGTCAGGAGAGAGGTGTGTGCTCCATCCAGGAGAGAGGTGTGTGCTCCATCCAGGTGAGAGGTGTGTGCTCCATCCAGGAGAGAGGTGTGTGCTCCATCCAGGAGAGAGGCGTGTGCTCCATCCAGGAGAGAGGTGTGTGCTCCATCCAGGAGAGAGGTGTGTGCTCCATCCAGGAGAGAGGTGTGTGCTCCATCCAGGAGAGAGGTGTGTGCTCCCGCCAGGAGAGAGAGTGTGTGCTCCATCCAGGAGAGAGGTGTGTGCTCCATCCAGGAGAGAGGTGTGTGCTCCATCCAGGAGAGAGGTGTGTGCTCCATCCAGGAGAGAGGTGTGTGCTCCATCCAGGAGAGAGGTGTGTGCTCCCGCCAGAAGAGAGGTATGTGCTCCATCCAGGAGAGAAGTGTGTGCTCCATCCAGGAGAGAGGTGTGTGCTCCCACCAGGAGAGAAGTGTGTGCTCCATCCAGGAGAGAGGTGTTTGCTCCCGCCAGGAGAGAGGTGTGTGCTCCATCCAGGAGAGAGGTGTGTGCTCCATCCAGGAGAGAGGTGTGTGCTCCATCCGGGAGAGAGGTGTGTGCTCCATCCAGGAGAGAGGCGTGTGCTCCATCCAGGAGAGAGGTGTGTGCTCCATCCAGGAGAGAGGTGTGTGCTCCATCCAGGAGAGAGGTGTGTGCTCCATCCAGTAGAGAGGTGTGTGCTCCCGTCAGGAGAGAGGTGTGTGCTCCATCCAGGAGAGAGGTGTGTGCTCCATCCAGGAGAGAGGTGTGTGCTCCCGCCAGGAGAGAGGTGTGTGCTCCATCCAGGAGAGAGGTGTTTGCTCCATCCAGGAGAGAGGTGTGTGCTCCCGCCAGGAGAGAGGTGTATGCTCCATCCAGGAGAGAGGTGTGTGCTCCATCCAGGAGAGAGCTGTGTGCTCCATCCAGGAGAGAGGTGTGTGCTCCATCCAGCAGACAGGTGTGTGCTCCATCCAGGAGAGAGGTGTGTGCTCCATCCAGGAGAGAGGCGTGTGCTCCATCCAGGAGAGAGGTGTGTGCTCCATCCTGGAGAGAGGTGTGTGCTCCATCCAGGAGACCGGTATGTGCTCCATCCAGGAGAGAGGTGTGTGCTCCATCCAGGAGAGAGGCGTGTGTTCCATCCAGGAGAGAGGTGTGTGCTCCATCCAGGAGAGAGGTGTGTGCTCCATCCAGGAGAGAGGTGTGTACTCCCGCCAGGAGAGAGGTGTGTGCTCCATCCAGGAGAGAGGTGTGTGTTCCATCCAGGAGAGAGGTGTGTGCTCCATCCAGGAGAGAGGTGTGTGCTCCATCCAGGAGAGAGGTGTGTGCTCCCGCCAGGAGAGAGGTGTGTGCTCCATCCAGGAGAGAGGTGTGTGCTCCATCCAGGAGAGAGGTGTGTGCTCCCGCCAGGTGAGAGGTGTGTGCTCCCGCCAGGAGAGAGGTGTGTGCTCCATCCAGGAGAGAGGTGTGTGCTCCATCCTGGAGAGAGGTGTGTGCTCCAACCAGGAGACCGGTGTGTGCTCCATCCAGGAGAGAGGTGTGTGCTCCATCCAGGAGAGAGGTCTGTGCTCCATCCAGGAGAGAGGTGTGTGCTCCATCCAGGAGAGAGGTGTGTGCTCCATCCAGGAGAGAGGTGTGTGCTCCATCCAGGAGAGAGGTGTGTGCTCCCGCCAGAAGAGAGGTATGTGCTCCATCCAGGAGAGAAGTGTGTGCTCCATCCAGGAGAGAGGTGTGTGCTCCCGCCAGGAGAGAGGTGTGTGCTCCATCCAGGAGAGAGGTGTTTGCTCCCGCCAGGAGAGAGGTGTGTGCTCCGTCCAGGAGAGAGGTGTGTGCTCCATCCAGGAGAGAGGTGTGTGCTCCATCCAGGAGAGAGGTGTGTGCTCCATCCAGCAGACAGGTGTGTGCTCCATCCAGGAGAGAGGCGTGTGCTCCATCCAGGAGAGAGGTGTGTGCTCCATCCAGGAGAGAGGTGTGTGCTCCATCCAGTAGAGAGGTGTGTGCTCCATCCAGGAGAGAGGTGTGTGCTCCATCCAGCAGACAGGTGTGTGCTCCATCCAGGAGAGAGGTGTGTGCTCCATCCAGGAGAGAGGTGTGTGCTCCATCCAGGAGAGAGGTGTGTGCTCCATCCAGGAGAGAGGTGTGTGCTCCCGCCAGGCAGGAGAGAGGTATGTGCTCCATCCAGGAGAGAGGTGTGTGCTCCATCCAGGAGAGAGGTGTGTGCTCCATCCAGGAGAGAGGCGTGTGCTCCATCCAGGAGAGAGGTGTGTGCTCCATCCAGGAGAGAGTTGTGTGCTCCATCCAGGAGAGAGGTGTGTGCTCCATTCAGGAGAGAGGTGTGTGCTCCATCCAGGAGACCGGTGTGCTCCATCCAGGAGAGAGGTGTGTGCTCCATCCAGGAGAGAGGTGTGTGCTCCATCCAGGAGAGAGGTGTGTGCTCCATCCAGGAGAGAGGTGTGTGCTCCATCCAGGAGAGAGGTGTGTGCTCCCGCCAGAAGAGAGGTATGTGCTCCATCCAGGAGAGAAGTGTGTGCTCCATCCAGGAGAGAGGTGTGTGCTCCCGCCAGGAGAGAGGTGTGTGCTCCATCCAGGAGAGAGGTGTTTGCTCCCGCCAGGAGAGAGGTGTGTGCTCCATTCAGGAGAGAGGTGTGTGCTCCATCCAGGAGAGAGGTGTGTGCTCCATCCAGGAGAGAGGCGTGTGCTCCATCCAGGAGAGAGGTGTGTGCTCCATCCAGGAGAGAGGTGTGTGCTCCATCCAGGAGAGAGGTGTGTGCTCCATCCAGGAGAGAGGTGTGTGCTCCATCCAGGAGAGAGGTGTGTGCTCCCGCCAGGAGAGAGGTGTGTGCTCCATCCAGGAGAGAGGTGTGTGCTCCATCCAGGAGAGAGGTGTGTGCTCCATCCAGGAGAGAGGTGTGTGCTCCCGCCAGGAGAGAGGTGTGTGCTCCATCCAGGAGAGAGGTGTTTGCTCCATCCAGGAGAGAGGTGTGTGCTCCCGCCAGGAGAGAGGTGTGTGCTCCATCCAGGAGAGAGGTGTGTGGTCCATCCAGGAGAGAGGTGTGTGCTCCATCCAGCAGACAGGTGTGTGCTCCATCCAGGAGAGAGGTGTGTGCTCCATCCAGGAGAGAGGCGTGTGCTCCATCCAGGAGAGAGGTGTGTGCTCCATCCTGGAGAGAGGTGTGTGCTCCATCCAGGAGACCGGTATGTGCTTCATCCAGGAGAGAGGTGTGTGCTCCATCCAGGAGAGAGGTGTGTGCTCCATCCAGGAGAGAGGCGTGTGCTCCATCCAGGAGAGAGGTGTGTGCTCCATCCAGGAGAGAGGTGTGTGCTCCATCCAGGAGAGAGGTGTGTGCTCCATCCAGGAGAGAGGTGTGTGCTCCTGCCAGGAGAGAGGTGTGTGCTCCATCCAGGAGAGAGGTGTTTGCTCCCGCCAGGAGAGAGGTGTGTGCTCCATCCAGGAGAGAGGTGTGTGCTCCATCCAGGAGAGAGGTGTGTGCTCCATCCAGCAGACAGGTGTGTGCTCCATCCAGGAGAGAGGTGTGTGCTCCATCCAGGAGAGAGGCGTGTGCTCCATCCAGGAGAGAGGTGTGTGCTCCATCCTGGAGAGAGGTGTGTGCTCCATCCAGGAGACCGGTATGTGCTCCATCCAGGAGAGAGGTGTGTGCTCCATCCAGGAGAGAGGTGTGTGCTCCATCCAGGAGAGAGGCGTGTGCTCCATCCAGGAGAGAGGTGTGTGCTCCATCCAGGAGAGAGGTGTGTGCTCCATCCAGGAGAGAGGTGTGTGCTCCATCCAGGAGAGAGGTGTGTGCTCCCACCAGGAGAGAGGTGTGTGCTCCATCCAGGAGAGAGGTGTGTGCTCCCGCCAGGAGAGAGGTGTGTGCTCCATCCAGGAGAGAGGTGTTTGCTCCCGCCAGGAGAGAGGTGTGTGCTCCATCCAGGAGACCAGTGTGTGCTCCATCCAGCAGACAGGTGTGTGCTCCATCCAGGAGAGAGGTGTGTGCTCCATCCAGCAGACAGGTGTGTGGTCCATCCAGGAGAGGGGTGTACGCATGGACATCCTGACCGGTCTGCAGCTACCAAGCCACATTCACAACAAACTGCGATACTCTGTGTGTTCTGACACCTTTCTATCAAATCCAGCCTTCACTTTTTCAGCAATTTGAGCTCCAGAGTGGCCAGCCTTCCCCCACCTCCATCAATGAGCCCCTCCCCCACCTCCATCAATGAGCCTTCCCCCACCCCCATCAATGAGCCTTCCCCCACCTCCGTCAATAAGCCCCTCCCCCCACCTCCATCAATGAGCCTTCCTCCCCACCTCCATCAATGAGCCTTCCTCCCCACCTCCATCCATGAGCCTTCCTCCCCACCTCCATCAATGAGTCTTCCTCCCCCACCTCAATCAGTGAGACTCCCGCCCTCCCACCTCCATCAATGAGCCTTCCCCCACCTCCATCAATGAGCCTTCCCCCACCTCCATCAATGAGCCTTCCCCCACCTCCAGCAATGAGCTTTCCCCCACCTCCATCAATGAGCATCCCCTCCCCCACCTCCATCAATGAGCCTTCCCTCCCCCACCTCCATCAATGAGCCTCCCCCCACCTCCATCAATGAGCCTTCCCCCCACCCACCTCCATCAGTGAGTCTTCCGCCCTCCCATCTGCATCAATGAACCTTCCCTCCCCCACCTCCATCAATGATCCTTCCCCCACCTCCATCAATGAGCCTTCCCCCACCTCCATCAATGAGCCTTCCTACCCACCTCCATCAATATGCCTTTCCCCTCCCCCACCTCCATCAATGAGCCTTGCCTCCCCCACCTCCATCAATGAACCTTCCTCCACCTCCGTCAATAAGCCTTCCCTCCCCCACCTCCATCAGTGAGCCTCCCACCCTCCCATCTGCATCAATGAGCCTTCCCTCCCCCACCTCCATCAATGTGCCTTCCCCCACCTCCATCAATGAGCCTTCCCTCCCCACCTCCATCAATGAGCCTTCCTCCCCACCTCCGTCAATGAGTCTTCCTCCCCCACCTCCATCAGTGAGACTCCTGCCCTCCCACCTCCATCAATGAGCCTTCTCCCACCTCCATCAATGAGCCTTCCCCCACCTCCATCAATGAACCTTCACCCACCTCCATCAGTGAGCATCCCCTCCCCCACATCCATCAATGAGCCTTCCCTCCCCCACCTCCATCAATGAGCCTTCCCCCACCTCCATCAATGAGCCTCCCCCCACCCACCTCCATCAGTGAGACTCCTGCCCTCCCATCTGCATCAATGAACCTTCCCTCCCCCACCTCCATCAATGAGCCTTCCTCCCCACCTCCATCAATATGACTTTCCCCTCCCCCACCTCCATCAATGAGCCTTTCCCCACCTCCATCAATGAGCCTTCCCTCCCCACCTCCATCAATGAGCCTTCCCTCCCACCCACCTCCATCAGTGAGACTCCCGCCCTCCCACCTCCATCAATGAGCCTTCCCTCCCCCACCTCCATCAATGAGCCTTCCCTCCCCACCTCCATCAATGAGCCCTCCCTCCCCCACCTCCATCAATGAGCCTTCCCCCCCACCTCCATCAATGAGCCTTCCCTCCCCACCTCCATCAATGAGCCTTCCTTCCCCACCTTCATCAATGAGCCTCCCCCCCACCTCCATCAATGAGCCTACCCCCCACCTCCATCAATGAGCCTTCCCTCCCCACCTCCATCAATGAGCCTTCCTTCCCCACCTTCATCACTGAACCTTCCCTCCCCACCTCCATCAATGAGCCTTCCCCCCACCTCCACCAATGAGCCTTCCCTCCCCACCTCCATCAATGAGCCTTCCCTCCCCACCTCCATCAATGAGCCTTCCCTCCCCACCTCCATCAATGAGCCTTCCTCCCCACCTCCATCAATATGCCTTTCCCCTCCCCCACCTCCATCAATGAGCCTTGCCTACCCCACCTCCATCAATGAGCCTTCCCCCAACTCTGTCAATGAGCCTTCCCTCCCACACCTCCATCAATGAGCCTTCCCTCCCCACCTCCATCAATGAGCCTTCCCTCCCCCACCTCTATCAATGAGACTCCTGCCCTCCCACCTCCATAAATAAGTCTTCCCTCCCACCTCCATCAATGAGCCTTCCCTCCCCCCACCTCCATAAATAAGTCTTCCCTCCCAACCTCCTTCAATGAGCCTTTCCTCCCCACCTCCATCAATGTGCCTTCCCTCCCCCACCTCCATCAATGAGTCTTCCCCCACCCACCTCCGTCAATGAGCCTTCCCTCCCCCACCCCCATCAATGAGCCTTCCCCCCACCTCCATCAATGAGCCTTCCCTCCCCACCTCCATCAATGTGACTCGCCTCTCCCACCTCCATCAATGAACCTTCCCTCCCCCACCTCCATCAATGAGCCTTCCCTCCCACCTCCATCAATGTGCCTTTCCTCCCCCACCTCCATCAATGAGTCTTCCCCCACCTCCGTCAATGATCCTTCCCTCCCCCACCCCCATCAATGAGCCTTCCCCCCCACCTCCATCAATGAGCTTTCCCTCCCCCACCTCCATCAATGAGCCTTCCCTCCCCCACATCCATCAATGAGCCTTCCTTCCCCACCTCCATCAATGAGATTTCCCTTTCCTCCTCTATCAATGAGCCTTCCCCCACCTCCATCAATAAGCCCCTCCCCCCACCTCAGTCAATGAGCCTTCCCTCCCCCCACCTCAGTCAATGAGCCTTCCTCCCCACCTCCATCAATGAGCCTTCCTCCCCACCTCCATCAATGAGTCTTCCTCCCCCTTCTCCATCAGTGAGACTCCCGCCCTCCCAGCTCCATCAATGAGCCTTCCCCCACCTCCATCAATGACCCTTCCCCACCTCCATCAATGAGCCTTCTCCCACCTCCAGCAATGAGCCTTCCCCCACCTCCATCAATGAGCATCCCCTCCCCCACCTCCATCAATGAGCCTTCCCTCCCCCACCTCCATCAATGAGCCTTCCCCCACCTCCATCAATGAGCCTTCCCCCCGCCCACCTCCATCAGTGAGTCTCCCGCCCTCCCATCTGCATCAATGAACCTTCCCTCCCCCACCTCCATCAATGAGCCTTCCCCCACCTCCATCAATGAGCCTTCCTCCCCACCTCCATCAATATGCCTTTCCCCTCCCCCACCTCCATCAATGAGCCTTGCCTCCCCCACCTCCATGAATGAGCCTTCCCCCACCTCCGTCAATAAGCCTTCCCTCCCCCACCTCCATCAGTGAGACTCCCACCCTCCCATCTGCATCAATTAACCCCTCCTCCCCCACCTCCATCAATGAGCCTTCCCCCACCTCCATCAATGAGCCTTCCCTCCCCACCACCATCAATGAGCCTTCCTCCCCACCTTCATCAATGAGCCTTCCCTCCCCCACCTCCATCAATGAGTCTTCCTCCCCCACCTCCATCAGTGAGACTCCCGCCCTCCCACCTCCATCAATGAGCCTTCCCCCACCTCCATCAATGAGCCTTCCCCCACCTCCATCAATGAGCCTTCCCCCACCTCCATCAATGAGCATCCCCTCCCCCACCTCCATCAATGAGCCTTCCCTCCCCCACCTCCATCAATGAGCCTTCCCCCACCTCCATCAATGAGCCTTCCCCCACCTCCATCAATGAGCCTTCCTCCCCACCTCCATCAATATGCCTTTCCCCTCCCCCACCTCCATCAATGAGCCTTGCCTCCCCCACCTCCATCAATGAGCCTTCCGTCCCCATCTCCATCAATTAGCCTTCCCTCCCACCCACCTCCATCAGTGAGACTCCCGCCCTCCCACCTCCATCAATGAGCCTTCCCTCCCCCTCCTCCATCAATGAGCCTTCCCCCACCCCCGTCAATGAGCCTTCCCTCCCCCACCTCCATCAATGAGCCTTCCCCCCCACCTCCATCAATGAGCCTTCCCTCCCCACCTCCATCAATGAGCCTTCCCTCCCCACCTCCATCAATGAGCCTTCCCCACCTCCATCAATGAGCCTTCCTCCCCACCTCCATCATTATGCCTTTCCCCTCCCCCACCTCCATCAATGAGCCTTGCCTCCCCCACCTCCATCAATTAGCCTTCCCTCCCACACCTCCATCAATGAGCCTTCCTCCCGTCAATGAGCCTTCCCTCCCCCACCTCCATCAATGAATCTTCCCTCCCCCACCTCCATTAATGAATCTTCCCCCACCTCCATTATTGAGCCTTCCCTCCCCCACCTCCATCAATGAATCTTCCCTCCCCCACCTCCATCAATGAATCTTCCCCCCACCTCCATTAATGAGCCATCCCTCCCCCCACCTCCATTAATGAGCCATCCCTCTCCACCTCCATCAATGTGACTCGCCTCTCCCACCTCCATCAATGAACCTTCCCTCCCCCACCTCCATTAATGAATCTTCCCTCCCCCACCTCCATCAATGAACCTTCCCTCCCCCACCTCCATCAATGAACCTTCCCTCCCCCACCTCCATCAATGAATCTTCCCCCCCACCTCCATCAATGAACCTTCCCTCCCCCACCTCCATCAAAGAATCTTCCCTCCTCCCACCTCCATAAATGAGCCTTCCCTCCTCACCTCCATCAATGAGACTCGCCTCTCCCACCTTCATCAATGAGCCTTCCCTCCCCACCTCCATCAATGAGCCTCGCCTCCCGCACCTCCATCAATGAGCCTTCCCCCACCTCCATCAATTAACCTTTCCCCCACCCTCTTCCATCTATGAGCCTTCCCTCCCCCACCTCCATCAATGAACCTTCCCTCCCCACCTCCATCAATGAGCCTCTCCTCCCGCACCTCCATCAATGAGCCTTCCCTCCCCACCTCCATCAATGAGCCTTCCCTCCCCACCTCCATCAATTAACCTTTCCCCCACCCTCTTCCATCAATGAGCCTTCCCTCCCCCACCACCATCAATAAGCCTTCCCTCCCCCCCTCCATCAATGAGCCTTCCCTCCCCACCTCCATAAATTAACCTTTCCCCAACCCACTTCCATCTATGAGCCTTCCCTCCCCCACCTCCATCAATGAGCCTTCCCTCCCCACCTCCATCAATGAGCCTCGCCTCCCGCACCTCCATCAATGAGCCCCCCCTCCATCAATGAGCCTTCCCTCCCCACCTCCATCAATTAACCTTTCCCCCACCCTCTTCCATCTATGAGCCTTCCCTCCCCACCTCCATCAATGAGCCTTTCCTCCCCCACCACCATCAATAAGCCTTCCCTCACCACCTCCATCAATGAACCTCGCATCCCGCACCTCCATCAATGAGCCTTCCCTCCCCCCTCCATCAATGAGCCTTCCCTCCCCACCTCCATCAATTAACCTTTCCCCCACCCACTTCCATCTATGAGCCTTCCCTCCCCACCTACATCAATGAGCCTCGCCTCCCGCACCTCCATCAATGAGCCCCCCCCTCCATCAATGAGCCTTCCCTCCCCACCTCCATCAATTAACCTTTCCCCAATCACGTCCATCTATGAGCCTTCCCTCCCCACCACCATCAATGAGCCTTCCCTCCCCCACCTCCATCAATAAGCCTTCCCTCCCCCACCTCCATCAATGAGCCTTCCCTCCCCACCTCCATCAATGAGCCTTCCCTCCTCCACCTCCATCTATGAGCCTTCCCTCCCCACCTCCATCAATGAGCCTTCCCTCCTCACCTCCATCAATGAGCCTTGCCTCCCCACCTCCATCAATGAGCCTTCCCTCCCCACCTCCATCAATGAGCCTTCCCTCCCCCCACCTCCATCAATGAGCCTTCCCTCCACCCCCACCTCCATCAATGAGCCTTCCCTCCCCACCTCCATCAATGAGCCCCACCACCACCATCAATGAGCCTCCCCCTCCATCAATGAGCCTTCCTCCCCACCTCCATCAATTAACCTTTCCCCCACCCACTTCCATCTATGAGCCTTCCCTCCCACACCTCCATCAATGAGCCTCGCATCCCCCACCTCCATCAATGAGCCTCACCTCCCCCACCTCCATCAATGAGCCTTCCCTCCCACACCTCCATCAATGAGCCCCCCCCCCCTCCATCAATGAGCCTTCCTCCCCACCTCCATTAATGAGGCCCGCCACCACCATCAATGAGCCCCCCCTCCATCAATGAGCCTTCCTCCCCACCTCCATCAATTAACCTTTCCCCACCCACTTCCATCTATGAGCCTTCCCTCCCCCACCTCCATCAATGAGCCTTCCCTCCCGCACCTCCATCAATGAGCCTTCCCTCCCCCCCTCCATCAATGAGCCTTCCCTCCCCACCTCCATCAATTAACCTTTCCCCCACCCACTTCCATCTATGAGCCTTCCCTCCCCACCTCCATCAATGAGCCTCGCCTCCCGCACCTCCATCAATGAGCCCCCCCTCCATCAATGAGCCTTCCCTCCCCACCTCCATCAATTAACCTTTCCCCACCCACTTCCATCTATGAGCCTTCCCTCCCCACCACCATCAATGAGCCTTCCCTTCCCCACCTCCATTAATAAGCCTTCCCTCCCCCACCTCCATCAATGAGCCTTCCCTCCCCACCTCCATCAATGAGCCTTCCCTCCTCCACCTCTATCTATGAGCCTTCCCTCCCCACCTCCATCAATGAGCCTTCCCTCCTCACCTCCATCAATGAGCCTTCCCTCTCCACCTCCATCAACGAGCCTTCCCTCCCCACCTCCATCAATGAGCCTTCCCTCCCCCCACCTCCATCAATGAGCCTTCCCTCCCCACCTCCATCAATGAGCCCCACCACCACCATCAATAAGCCCCCCCTCCATCAATGAGCCTTCCTCCCCACCTCCATCAATTAACCTTTCCCCCACCCACTTCCATCTATGAGCCTTCCCTCCCACACCTCCATCAATGAGCCTCGCATCCCCCACCTCCATCAATGAGCCTCGCCTCCCCCACCTCCATCAATGAGCATTCCCTCCCACACCTCCATCAATGAGCCCCCCCTCCATCAATGAGCCTTCCTCCCCACCTCCATCAATGAGGCCTGCCACCACCATCAATGAGCCCCCCCCTCCATCAATGAGCCTTCCTCCCCACCTCCATCAATTAACCTTTCCCCCACCCACTTCCATCTATGAGCCTTCCGTCCCCCACCTCCATCAATGAGCCTTCCCTCCCCCACCACCATCAATAAGCCTTCCCTCCCCACCTCCATCAATGAGCCTTCCCTCCTCACCTCCATCAATGAGCCTTCCCTCACCCACCTCCATCAATGAGCCTTCCCTCCTCACCTCCATCAATGAGCCTTCCCTCCCGCACCTCCATCAATAAGCCTTCCCTCCCCATCTCCATCAATGAGCCTCGCCTCCCGCATCTCCATCACTGTGCATCAAAGTATTGAACGTGTCTGCTGGAAGAGTTAAACGAATAGGCCAAAGTGCAGCCCTGCTCGAAGTCGTGGACATGACCCCAAGAAGGGAAAGGCCCGCGCAGGAAGAGTGGTGAACGGGGGGAAGCTCAGCCGTGTGAAGTAGTACACGTGGGGGTTTCTAATTGCACTGCGCCATCAGACACAACCCCCACCGCTTAGTTCGTGGGCGTGACTCAACCAAAGGAAAGTGGAAAAGCCAGCGAACTGGAGCAAAGGGGAGGAGTCCAATACGTGTGAAGGGACTACACGTGGGACATTGGCGCAAAAACTCTGCAGTGTGAGATGGAACAGCAACAGGTCGCCATGTTTGGACACACCTCGTGGATTCCAGTTCACCCTTCCACCACGACATTGACTGCTGCTGCTCCGATAACAGACACGGGGATCCGGCTGAAGCCAAGGGGTCAATTCGCCCTATACTCGTGCATGGACGTTGAGGCCCTGGGTGTGATTTGTCCCGGGTGTTTGGGACTGGTGTGCCTGTTGAAGCCGTTCAGATGCTGTGAGGCCTGTGGGGAGTTCCTGTTCAAAGTGGATCCGGCGGTCGAGAGGCCGAGAACCATCTACCCTGGCCGGGCTTCCGGTACCACCACTCAGAGAGGAGGAATCACTGCTGTAAGAGTCACCCCTGCGCACACTACAGCGACCGCGGAGGAGGTCGTTAAAAATCAACGGGAGAAATCCGAGGATGCTGACTCGGTCGCCACTGTCTCGCAGCGTCCGCCACCGAAGAAAAGAACCAGCGTGGTAGCCCCGACCAGCGGTGGTGGTGGACCGTCTCGCACGATGGATCCGTTGACGAGGGTTCCGGACGTCCCCCTTCAAGAAAAGGCCAAGGTAAGCCGGGCGAAGAGACTTGGTGTGTGGGCGGAGGTGTCGGGAAGGCATGGCCTAGCAAGTCCGCGGAGTGTGGTGGCTCTGTCTCTACAAAGAGCTACATACCCGTAGAAGAGTGTGACACCTCCGACCTGGAATCGCTCTCAGACCTGGGAGACGATACCATAATAGACGATCTGTTTGCCAAGAAGGGCTGGGACAAAGTACCGCTTGCATCATTCCGCAGAACCCGGAATTCACCCATGTCTACAGGGGAAAGTACACCCCCGGGTGGAGGCGTCAGCGCCTGAAGAAGGGTCCCATTCCCAGCCTGCTTCTACATTCCCGGTGCCACCTGCACCTAATACCGGGAAACAGAGACTAGTGCTACGGGCACCTATTCCCTGATCAGATGTGATCAAGGTCCCTCGCCACCCGGACAGTATAGTTTTGCCTGACGAAGGGGACAGAGCTACTAGGCCTCCTTTGGCGAGACTACAACGCCTATTTGGCCAAAAGGTTGCAGCGGAGTACGGATGGGAGTATCCCTACTTATCGAAGGAACTGTTATATGAGGTGGAAGTGTGTCGGGAGCGCTGGTACGATGACTTCGTATGGACTCATATTCAAGTTCCAAATGCCCGAAGATACCTGGCATGCTCTCCCAAGGTCTCTCAACGTTTTAAAGATTGCAAGGCAGAGTGGATGTTGGGACGACACATCCATGCAGATAAGGTGTTGATCCGGCGCAGGGAAGGAGAAGATGCAGAGTATCGTTTGGAGACTATGGATCAGCACTTAAAACCGCTTGTTCTGCCGCATCCCCGGTTTTACTTATGAGAAGAGACAGAGACTCTGTTTTTGTTATGCCACTGAACTTTCTGGGGCTATTGCCTTTGTACCCAGAATAGTGGGGAACTGTTCCTGTTTGTTCTTTAAAGCTTCCCGCAAAGAGATCATAGACTCTGGGGTAGTTAGGGCCAAAGAAAAGAAGAAGAGAAAAAGTTCCACAAGTACAGTACCGCGAGGCTGTCACCAGGTGGCAGTCTTGCGCAACGTTTAAACACTTTTCACACACTCACACTGGAGAAAAGGGGATTTCTTCTTGGAGAAGTTTCTTTTCCTCTCACACGGATATATGTGTCAGGGTTTTGTGTGTTCATTTTATTTCTTTTCCCTCTGCAGGAGAGCATCCAGACAAGATCACAGACTCTGGGGAGGTTCTTAGTCAGAATGGGGGGGGGAAGTATAATGTTGAAATGTGATTTCCAAGTTTGATATATATGTTGTCTTTCACTCCTCTTTTGTTACAGGGGCTCAGACACAATTGCTTCACTAGGATAGTTTTTTTCCCAAAGTTTTTGTTTTTCTAATTGGTAGTCGGTTTCTGGATTGGATTATGCCAGCAGTTGAGGGTGTCATCTACTCCAGACACTGGGGACCAGTGTCATATCAAGGGAGTCCATGTTATGTTCTAAAATAAAGGAGTGTTGGACTTTAATGGTGTGGGGCTCAGTTCCTAGCAGACGAAGTTCACGGTGACTCTTGGAGGGAGGATCCAGATGCACAGCACAGACCCGAAGGTAAAAAAACAACAGAGACATTGCTCATACCACATGTACACCTGTGGTGGAAGCCAGGCATAGCTCACCCTCTCCCTCCCCTATCATACCCCCTAGACCAGAGACATTGCGAGCTGAATTCAAGAGGGGAGTGGAGAGGGGCCCGCTACATTATCATAGGTGTATTTTATATGATAGAGACAGAATATCAACCAAAATCCAGAAACATCACACGATATAAATGTTATAAATGGAGTAAAATAAGTATTTGATCCCCGACCAACAATAATTCTCCCCCCACAGACTGGCTACAGGGGGTGCTCATGTGGTATATATAGAGGGTGTACATAGTATATACAGGGGGTATATATGGAGTATATAGAGAGTGTATATAGTATATATGGGGGTATATATGGAGTATATAGAGGGTGTATATAGTATATATGGGGGTATATATGGAGTATATAGAGAGTGTATATAATATATATGGAGTATATAGAGAGTGTATATAGTATATATGGAGTATATAGAGAGTGTATATAGTATATATGGGGGTATATATGGGGTATATAGAGGGTGTATATAGTATATACGGGGTGTATATATGGAGTATATAGAGAGTGTATATAGTATATACGGGGTGTATATAAGGAGTATATAGAGAGTGTATATAGTATATACGGGGTGTATATATGGAGTATATAGGAGGGTGTATATAGTATGTATGGGGTGTATATAGTGTAGCGGGGGTTTACTTTCCCGCCAGTAATTTTGAATTTTTGCGGTGACACCAGTGGTGTATCTCCGGCGGTCCATCGGTTGGCGCTGTCACTTTGGGCCGACGGACGAGTCATTGCTGGGTCGAATCCTTTTTTGTCTTTCCTCGGCAGCCGTGTGGTGGGGCGGGGAACCCGCTACGCATGCCGGGAGAAGGTATAAAGGGGGCCGGCCATTTTGTCACGGGGTTCGTTGTCCCTGGCACCTTCAGCCTGCAGGCAGAGTTCGTGTTTGTCCTCTAGGCGGACTAGGCCTAGAGGACCACCGGAGGTCGTGTTCCACCTCAGGCACCTTTAGCCTGGGGTGAGGTACTCAGTTGACGGTCCGGAGCTCAGTGCCCAGCACTGAGTTCCGCGAGGGAAGGATCCTAGGGTGCTCCGGAAGTGGACGCCTGAATCCGAGGTGGACGTAATGGACCGGGAAGAGCTCCTCATCTGAAGACCCGGTGCAGCATACTGCCGGTGACGGGTGAGCCTCTTGTCGGAGACCGTCCGGAAGGTGAATTTCCCTCGTGCGGAGACATTGCCCACTCTTTGGAGGAGAGTGGAGGAAAGAACTTGTGTCTGGGCCTATATACACATTCACACCTCCTGTTCTGTTTGTAAGCAAGTAAGTCCATGCTGTGTTCAAATAAAGGAGTGTTGGACTTGCAACGGTGTGAAGCTCGTTTCCTGGCAGATGACTCCTGGAGGGAGGATTCGATGCACAATACAGGCCCGAAGGTAAAGAACTTTTGCTAATACCACTTATACATCTGTGGTGGAGGCCTGGCGTAGCGGACCCACTCCCTTTCCTATCATACCCCTAGACCAGAGACATTGCGAGTGAGAACTTTAATAGAGGGGATTGGGAGTGTGGTGGGGGTCGGGCGACCCTGTCCGCTACACATGGGGGCTCGGGTCCGGTATATGTATTGTGTATCACTTGAAAGAACGTATCTGCCGGAAACAGTCAAGTGTATAGGCCAAAGTGCAGCCCTACTCGAAAGTCGTGGACATGACCTCGGAAGAAGAAAGGCCCGCGCAGGCAGAGTGGTGAAAGGGGGAAAACCCAGCCGTGTGACGGACTACACGTGGGGGTTTTTAATTGCACTGCGCCACCAGACACAACCCCCACCGCTTAGTTCGTGGGCGTGACTCAAACCAAGCCAAGTGAAAAAAACAGCGAACTGTAGCAAAAGGGGAGGAGTCCAATACGTGTGAAGGGACTACACGTGGGACGTTGGCGCGAAAACTCTGCAGTGTACGATGGAACAGCAACAGGTCGCCATGTTTGGAAACGCCTCGTGGATCCCGGTTCACCCGGCAACTACAACATTGACTGCTGCTGCTCCCATAACGGATACGGGGATCCGACTAAAGCCAAAGGGTCGATTCGCCCTATATTCCTGCATGGACGTGGAGGCTTTGGGCATGATTTGTCATGGATGCTCGGGACTGGTATGTCTGTTAAAGCCCTTCGGACGATGTGACGCCTGCGGGGAATTCATGTTCGAGGTGGATCCGGTGGTGGAGAGGCCGAAAACCATCTATCCAGGCCGGGCTTCAGGCATCGCCCCACAGAAGGCAGGAATCACGGCAGTAAGAGTCGCCCCTGCGTACACTGCAACGACCGCGAAGGCGGTCGTGAAACACCAACGGGAGAAATCCAAGGATGCTGACTCGGTCACCACTGTCTCACAGCATCCGCCACCGAGGAAGAGAACCAGCGTGGTAGCCCCGACCAGCGGTGGTGGTGGACCGTCTCGCATGCCCACGCCAGGCCCGGATGGATCCGTAGACGAGAGTTCCGGACATCCCAAGAAAGGCCAAGGTAAGCCGGCTGAGAAGACTTGGTGTGAGGGAGGATGTGTCAGGAAGGCATGGCCTAGCAAGTCTCCGGAGTGTGGATGTTCTGTTTCCACACAGGGCTACATACCCGCGG
Source organism: Rana muscosa (assembly GCA_029206835.1). Lineage (NCBI taxonomy): Eukaryota > Metazoa > Chordata > Amphibia > Anura > Ranidae > Rana > Rana muscosa. The sequence goes on from CM055118.1 coordinate 398,969,362, forward strand.
AGGAGTGCAACACGTCTGACCTGGAATCTCTCTCTGATATGGGAGATGATGTCCAAATTGACGATCTGTTTGCCGAGAAGGGCTGGGACAAGGCACCGCTTGCTGCCTTTCGTGGGTTTCGGAATTCGCCTATGTCCGTGGGTGAGAGCACACCAAGGGTGGAGGCATCAGCGCCTGAAGGAGAATCTCTCCCTCAACTTGTTCCCGTATCCTCTGCACCATCTTCACCTGATGCTGGGGTAAAAAGACTGTTGTTGAGGCCTCCAATGCCTAGATTAGAGGTGGCCAATGCACCTCGCCATCCAGATGCGGTTGTTTTGCCTGGTGAAGGAGACAAGTCAACCATGCCTCCTTTGGCGAGATTACAGAGGCTGTTTGGTCAGAAGGTTGCAGCGGAATACGGATGGGAGTACCCCTACTTGCCAAAGGACCTGCTGTATGAGGTGGAGGTATGCAGGGAGCGTTGGTACAATGATTTTGTTTGGACCCATCTCAAAGTCCCGCACGCTCGCAGATACCTAGCGTGTTCTCCAAAGGCTTCACAGCGTTTCAAAGACTGCAAGGCAGAATGGATGGTGGGAAGACACATCCACGCAGATAAAGTGGTGATAAAACACAAAGAAGGCGAAGATGTGGAATATCATCTAGAGACTGTAGATCAGCACCTAAAGCCACTAACTCTGCCGCACCCACGTTTCTACCTCTAGGGAGAAAAAGACTCCATTGGTATCATGCTGCTGAACTTTCCGGGGCAATTGTGTTTTAGTGTGCCCAGAAAAAAGAAAAGAACTGTTCCTGTTTGTTTCTTCCCGCAAAGAGATCACAGACTCTGGGGTAGATAGTGTTAGGAAAAGAGAAAAGAGAAGATGTTCTACGGGTGCAGTTACCATGATGCTGTCACCAGGTGGCAGTGTTGCGCAACGTTTCAAACACTTTTCACGCACCCACTCTTTGGAGAAAGAGGGATTTCTTTTAGGAGAAATTTCTTTTACTCACACACACGAATACATGTGTCAGGATTTTATATGTGTTGGTTTTTGTTTTTTTCCCTCTGCAGGAGAACATCCCAGCAAGATTTTAGACTCTGGGGAGGTCTTTAGTCAGGATGGGGAGGGAAAAAGTATATGTTAAAATGCAACCTTAAAATGTTTGATGTTGTCTTTTGCTCCTCTTTCTGTTACAGGGACTCAGACACAACTTCACAGTAGGATAGTGTTTCCAAAAGTTTGTTGGTTTTTCAATTTGTTAACGGTTTCTGGCCCGAATCATGTCAGCCGTTGAGGATGTGGTTTGCTCCAGACACTGGGGACCAGTGTCAAAAGACAGAGGGGAGTATGTAGCGGGTGTTTACTTTCCCGCCAGTAATTTTGAATTTTTGCGGTGACACCAGTGGTGTATCTCCGGCGGTCCACCGGGTGGCGCTGTCACTTTCGGCCGACGGACGAGTCGTTGCTGGGTCGAATCCTTTTTTGTCTTTCCTCGGCAGCCGTGTGGTGGGGCGGGAAACCCGCTATGCATGCCGGGGGAAGGTATAAAGGGGGCCGGCCATTTTGTCACGGGGTTCGTTGTCCCTGGCACCTTCAGCCTGCGGACGGAGTTCGTGTTTGTCCTCTAGGCGGACTAGGCCTAGAGGACCACCGGAGGTCGTGTTCCACCTCAGGCACCTTTAGCCTGGGGTGAGGTACTCAGTCGGCGGTCCGGAGCTCAGTGCCCAACACTGAGTTCCGCGAGGGAAGGATCCTAGGGTGCTCCGGAGGTGGACGCCTGAATCCGAGGTGGACGTAATGGACCGGGAAGAGCTCCTCATCTGAAGACCCGGTGTAGCATACTGCCGGTGACGGGTGAGCCTCTTGTCGGAGACCGTCCGGAAGGTGAATTCCCTTGTGCGGAGACCATTGCCCACTCTTTGGAGGAGAGTGGAGGAGAGAACTTGTGTCTGGGCCTATATACACATTCACACCTCTTGTTCTGTTTGTAAGCAAGTAAGTCCATGCTATGTTCAAATAAAGGAGTGTTGGACTTGCAACGGTGTGAGGCTCGTTTCCTGGCAGATGACTCCTGGAGGGAGGATTCGATGCACAATACAGGCCCGAAGATAAAGAACTTTTGCTAATACCACTTATACACCTGTGGTGGAGGCCTGGCGTAGCGGCCGCACTCCCTTTCCTATCATACCCCTAGACCAGAGACATTGCGAGTGAGAACTTTAATAGAGGGGATTGGGAGTGTGGTAGAAGGGGGCGACACACCGCAGATGCCCCTCCGCTACAATAGTATATAGAGGGTGTATATAGTATATATGGGGGGTATATATGGAGTATATAGAGAGTGTATATAGTATATATGGGGGTATATATGGAGTATATAGAGAGTGTATATATGGGGGTATATAGAGGGTGTATATAGTATATACGGGGTGTATATAAGGAGTATATAGAGAGTGTATATAGTATATATGGGGTGTATATATGGAGTATATAGAGAGTGTATATAGTATATATGGGGTGTATATATGGAGTATATAGAGGGTGTATATCGTATATATGGGGTGTATATAGTATATAGAGGGTGTATATAGTATATATGGGGGGTATATATGGAGTATATAGAGAGTGTATATAGTATATATGGAGTATATATAGAGGGTATATAGTATATACGGGGTGTATATAGAGGGTGTATATAGTATATACGGGGTGTATATATGAGGTGTATATAGTATATATGGGGGGTATATACGGAGTATACACAGATTGGCTACAGTAGGTCCTCATGTGGTACACAGATCAGTCCTGTCAATGTAAGAAGGGTCTCCTAACGACAACTCATTATGTGTATAAAAGACGCCTGTCCACAGAATCCCTTTCCTCCAATCACAGCTCACCATCATGGGGGAGACCAAAGATCTGTCAGAGGATGTCGGGGAGAAGATTGGAGACCTGCACAAGGCTGGAATGGGCTACAAGACCATCAGGAAGAATCTTGGTGAGAAGGAGACAACTGTTGGAGGGATTATTATTCACAAATGGAAGAAATACAAAGTAACCATCAATCGTCATCGGTCTGGAGCTCCATGGAAGATTTCTCGTCATGGGATGAGGATGGTCATGAGAAAAGTGAGGGATCCGCCCAGAACTACACAGGAGGAGGGGCTTGTGAATGATCTAAGTTGGGACCACAGTCACCGAACACACCATTGGTGACACAATACACCGCCATGGATTGAAATCCTGCAGCCCCCGCAAGGTCCCCCCCAGGAAGACACAGGTACAGCCCGTCTGAAGTCTCCCAATGAGCATCTAAATGATTCAGAGGAGGATCGGGGAGAAAGTTCTGTGGTCAGATGAGACCAAAATTTACCTGTTTGGCATCAACTCGACTCGCCGTGTTTGGAGGAAGAAAAATGGTGACTATGACCCTAAGAACTCCATCCCTTCAGTCACACGGAGGAGGAAACATGAGGCTTTGGGGTGTTTCTCTGATAAAGGTCCAGGCCGACTTTGCCGCATGGAGGGGCCAATGGGCGGGGCCACGTATTGTAAGATCTTAGAGGAGAACCTTCTTCCCTCATCCAGAACACTGAAGATGGGTCATGGATGGGTCTTCTAGCATGACAATCACCCAAAACATACCGCCAAGGCAACAATGGAGTGGCTCAAGAAGAAGCACATTAAGATCATGGAGGGGTCTAGCCAGTCTCCAGACCTTAATCCTATAGAAAATTTATGGAGGGAGCTGAAACTTTGAGTTGCCAAGAAACCTTCAGGATTTAGAGAAGATCTGTAAAGAAGAGAGGAGCAAAATCCTTCCTGAGATGTGTGGAAACCTGATCACCACCTACAAGAAACGTCTGACCTCTGTGCTTCCCAACAAGGGTTTCCCCACCAACTACTAAGGGGATCAAATACTTATTTTACTCCATTTATAACATTTGTATTGTATGATTTTTCTGGATTTTTGGTTGATATTCTGTCTCTATCATATAAAATACACCGATGATAGAAATTATAGACCCTTCATATCTATGTAATGGGAGAACAATCTGCAGGGGAGACGATCGTTATCCCCCCCCCCCCCCTGTATATATATAATTCCTGAGATATGTTATTGTTCGATGTCCTTTTCAGAGTGAGAGAAAATGGGAACTTCGGTGAGGAATTTGCTTATTTTTCAGTTCTCTCTTTTCTGGTTGTTGACTTCCTGAGATTGTAAGCAATCCGCTGACATTGCTGATGGTGGAGTTTTCGGGGTTATAGTGGAAGGTGGCTCTGTGAGTTCCGATTCCCATGTCATTGGCTCCTCGGGATCTGAAGATTTGTTCCTGGAATATTCTGTCCATGACCGGCACAGAACAACAAAAGAATCTCTTGTTTTCTAAGAATGTTTTCAACTTGAAATCTGAATATTTCAGTGATACAGCCTTATGGTGAAACAACCTTCACATTCAGTAACACGGCATGCCTGGAAATGACCAGTCCTTCCCCTAGAATCCCAACGATCCATAATCTGGGAATATTCCACGGTGTTGGATAATCTGGGAGAACCCAAGCTGCTAGATAAAAGACACCTGTCCCCGGTTGTCATCTAAGTGTAGCGTTACCCCCAGTTAAGAGAGCCGCTGGATATATTTCGGGCCCTGCACACAGCTCCGCCAACCCCTGGCAATCATCTCAACCCGCTCTGGCACAGTTAGTCTAGGGGATGTTACCTATCATACTCTATCTATTGAGAGGTAACCGCTATATGCAATAATAATACACTGGTAGCAAGTGATAAAGAATAACTGTTTTACTTTGAATAAAAGAGGCACAGGTTAAACATCACACATAACTTGCTTACAGAGCCCTGAAGCAGTAGATAAAAATATACTCTAATAGTGCAGCGCGGTCACGCGCCACGTGCAGCTAGAATTATCTATGTGGCGCACCAAACAATACTCTACCCCTGGTCAGGCCTGACACAGATCTATCTCAGTCTTTAGAGTAACACTTTCTTCGCATGCAAACTTGAATGGTGGTGCACATACAGGAACAAATTTGTAATGCACAAGGTAGACAAGCAAAAGGAACGCTTCACTGGAGACCCTTAAACTCAGTTCCGCTACTAGTCTCCAGTGGAACAGCAAATAAAGGCCGGCGGGCCAAGGCAGTCTCTAGGCCTAACAACAGTACAGCCTATTGGATTAAGCAGGTGCTCGCTCACCACTCCAGACGCGATCCCAGACCGGGACTTCCACCGGCTGTGTCTCCGCACACAGCGTCTGCAACGATCGGGTTTCCGATCCGACCAAGGTCAGTAACTTGAAGCAGTCCGATGCCACTCAGGCTCGCAGTGGGGTGGAAGGCTCTTTGGAAGTTTGTGCAAGGCCCCAGGCTTCAGGCCCTGCAGTGCAGCAGATCCACACAGGAAGACCTGTTGATAGCAGCGCAGTGTCACAAAGAGGCCGAGCTCAGCCTCGCCCTCTTCTTATATAGCACCTCCCATCAGTCTCTGCGGTGGCTCAATGCATCCTGGGTGCCAAACGGGGTTCTGGGTAACGTAGTCTCGGGGCCTTAAAGGAGACCCCGCTACATAAGTAAATGGGGAGTCCACCTCACCAGGAATAAATCCACCACAAAAGGTCCATGAAACGTTTTTAACATGGTTGTAAATGTTGCATTATATGCATGAAGGTAAAAAAAACCTCCTGTGTGCTCCTCCCCCCACAACCCCCCCCCCAATACTTACCTGAGTCCCCTCTCCATCCAGCGATGTGCACAGGAGTCTCGGCTGTCCCGGGACTCCCTCTCCTCAATGGCTGAGACAGCAGCAGGAGCCATTGACTCCCAATGCTGTCAATCACAGCCAGTGAGCCAATGAAGAGCGAGAGCAGCGGCTCGGGAGTGAGCACGCACCAGTGACCCCATAGCAAGCAACTTTTTTTTAAAGGTAAATTTTTTATTAAGTTTTTTTTTTTTCAAAACAAGACATACAATAGACAACAAGCAGACACACATGGAGCGAACATCGGCCAATCCAGTACAGTGCAAAAAATGTTTTTTAGAAAGCTGGTAAACAATTGGCATATATCAGGAAGACAATATTCAGTCACATTTTTAAGGAGCAGGAGAGACGGTGCTCTCAGAATCAACCCAGTAGCCCCAAACCTTCCTGAATTTATTCGGACATTTAGCCTCATATGTCAGTTTGTATAATGATACAGCATGGTTAATATTTGTGAGCCAGAAGGCAATAGTGGGTAAGGATGGAGATTTCCAATGGAAGGTTATTGCTTTCTTAGCATAAAACAATACTATTCTCAGAAATGTTTGTGTATTCTCGGATATACTATCATCATCAATATAGCCCAGTAAACACCTTAAAGGATTACAGACATTAGGTAATTGTGTCAATGAACTAATGAAGGCCGTGACCTCCGACCAGAACTGCCTAATCGGAGGACACTCCCACATTAAATGAAAGAACGTGCCATCAGCCGTGCCGCAACCAGAGCACAATGCAGAGGGCAATCTGTTCAGTTTAAATAGTTTAAATAGTAAGCATGGAGTAAAGTAGGATCTGTATAACAATTTAGTTTGTATTACTTTATCACGAGAAGAGATGACAGAGGGAACCTGGAGGGGCAAAAGCTCCCGCCAAATTTCCTCCAACAGCTCGGGGATATCAGCTCTCCAGCTGGCAGCCGTCTTGCTCAGCCTTTGAGTCGTGGAATGCAGAAGGGACCTATAATATGTAGAGACTAGCTTGGTGTGAGAGGAGTCGGTCAACATACGTTCCAGTGGGGAGAGTTGAATGGATATGTTGCGAAGACCAAACTGCGTTGCTGCGGTGTGGCGTATCTGTAGGTAGAGGAAGTAAGCTGTGCGTGGTAGATTGTAATCTGTACGAAATTCATCAAAAGAACGAAACACATTGTCTGAGAATAAATGCAAAATAGTTTTTACCCCCCTTTTCGACCAGAATCCCCCGTCGGATCTGCGGAAGAACTCTGGTAGAGTGGAGTTCCCCCAGAGTGGAGTGTTCGGCGAGTAAGTATTACTTTCAGCGAACGACTGTAGTTTTGTTAGCTTAATGAGCCTTATAGTCATTGCCAGGACACTCGTACCCTCCCGCCCTCTAAGGGACAGACGATAAATCAGGTTCTGCAGGGATTCGTAGGAGGTGAGGATAGCAGCCTCCAAGGCAGTGGCTGCGTTGTTGGCTTCAGGAAAAAACCACCAATGTGCATGAGCTAATTGTGAGGCAATATAATAGGTGTGGAGGCAGGGTAAGGCCAATCCCCTTTCCAGTACCGGTAACTGGAGGGTGGTCTTGGCAATCCTGACTACCCCCCCTCCATAAAAAGGAAGTAAGGATGGAGTCTATTTCTTTAAATTTAAGCTTAGTGACATATATTGGTGAATTACCCAATACATACAGAAATCGTGGCAGGAATATCATTTTAAAAATATTAATCCTGCCCAATAAGGTAAGTGGGAGATTTGCCCAGGTTTTGAGGTCTTCATTCTCCCTATAAGGGGTCTATATTGAGTTTAGCGTAAGAGGTAATAGGGAGCTGTACCATAACTCCTAAATATCGGAAGGACTATTTGTAGTGGGCAAGAGGAAGGTAGCCTGGGTGGGTCTGCCTGGTCAATCTGAAATAGGATGGACTTGTCCCAGTTAACCCGGAACCCAGGGAAATGCCCAAACTTGCCAATAATCTCCAGCAGGACTGGGAGAGACGACTGGGGGTCCGACAAATATATTAACATGTAGTCAGCATAAAGAGACACCTTCTCCTCCAGACCCCCAATCGTCAGTCCCGCAACCTCCCCGCAAGATCTTATCAGTGCTGCCAAGGGCTCTATCGCCAGTGCAAAGAGCAACGGCGACAGAGGGCACCCCTGTCTGGTGCCTCTCTTTATCGGAAAGGGATCAGACACATCTGCGTTCACCCTCAGTCGAGCAGTGGGTTTCAAATATAACAGCTGGACCCATCTGATAAGGGTACCGCCAAAACCAAACTTTGCCAGGACCTCCAGCAGATAAGGCCATTCGACTGAATCAAATGCCTTGAGTGCGTCCAAGGACAGAACAGCCCTGGAACCCATCTCCGCATGAGTGGCCTGAAGATTGGTGAATAATCTTCGCAGGTTGATGGAGGTCGATCGCCCAGGGATGAACCCAGTTTGGTCAGCACCAATAATGGTAGTAATAACTGTGTTCAATCGCCGGGCGAGCACCTTGGCCAAAATCTTAACATCCGAGTTGATGAGTGATATTGGTCTGTAAGATTCGCATAGGAGGTGATCCTTATGTGGCTTAGGAATGAGGACAATCAATGCCTCCGACATAGAGGGGGTAGCTGTCCCGTTTTCATAGCAAAATCATATACCCTGCTTAGATGGGGTATAAGCAAATCTTTGTATTGCAGATACCACTCAATGGGGAACCCATCCAGTCCTGGCATTTTGTTTCTGGCAAAGGATTGGATAGCCTCCCCAATTTCCTCAGTTGTCAGAGGAGCGTCAAGATCTGACGCCTGCTGGGTCTGAAGTCTGGGCAACGAAATATCAGCAAGATAGTCATCCAATTCCACAATCGTGTAGTGAGCTCTAGTAGCATATAGGGAGGAGTAAAATGAGATAAAGGCTTCCATGATCTCATTGTTCTGTTCTACCACTATGCCCTCTGCGCTCTTAATTCTGGGTATGCTGCATGGCTGATAGTCAGGTTTAGAAAGATATGCCAACAAACGGCTGTTCTTATCACCAAACTCAAAGATTCGCTGATTCTGGTATAACAGCTTCTTCTGGGTGCGTTCCAAAAGCACTAGGTCCAATTCTCTGGACCCATGCTTCCAGGCAGCATGTGTCTCAGGAGAGGGAGTCGCGGTATAAGTGGCTTCTGCCTCCCTGAGAGCCCCCTCTGCATCCATCAACTTGGACATAGAGGCCTTGCGTGTCTGACCAACCGCTGCAGCAAAAGAGCCACGTGTAGTGGCCTTAAAGGCATCCCATACCACTGGAACGGATGCACTCTGTTTATTAAGTAGCCAGTATGATTTCATCTCCATCATACATTGGTTCACCACGATCTCATCTGCCAACCACAGTGGGCTCAGTCGCCACACACGATAGGAGGAGGAGGGGCCCAGGGCGAGGTCCACCATCAAAGGAGAATGGTCGGATATCGCCCTAGGGAGGTATTTAACCTCTGATACCATGGAAAGTATATCCGACGAGACCAGACACAAATCTATACGAGACAGAGTACCGTGTGACTCAGAGTGACACGAATATTCCCTCCTGTCTGCATGCTTCCACCTCCAGGCCTCCACCAAGTCAAATTGATTTAAGAAGGAACCCAGGGGAGTGGGGGGTAATGAAGAGCAACGTAACATGTCTATGGAATTATCCAGTACTGTATTATAGTCACCCGCTATTAGCAAAGGACCCTCTGCTATTGCCAGAATGGAGGTCATAACTCTTTCAAAGAACAATTTAGTGAAGGGGGGAGGGGCATACAGGCTAGTCACGGTATATGGTCTTCCCATAAGTTCGAGTACAACAACTACAAAACACCCTTGCTGGTCCAGTTTAACATGCTTAATACTAACCGGGGCTGATTTGGCTATTAGGATGGAGGTCCCCCTGGCATATGTGGAGTATGTAGAATGGAGGGCGTAGGCAATTTTTGCCCGTTTGAGGGCCATGACTCTAGAGCCCTGGAGGTGGGTTTCCTGAAGTAGGATTACATGAGGATTGTGGCGTGCCAAGTAGTCAAACATCAGAGATCTTTTCACCTTGGAATTCAGCCCCCGTACATTCCAAGACACTAAACGTAGCTTAGACATAGGGAGGCGTAAAGCACATGGTTAACCGTACCCACCTCCCATGGCCCGCCGGACACAAGCAAGGCCCGAAGTCCCGCGAACCAGGCGAAGCGCGCAAGGTATAAAACAGGTCAGAAAGACAAGACAAGAGCATAGGAAATAAAGTGATCAAATGCATAACATAAGGGTCAGTTATACCAGCCTGTAAATGGAAATGCACAAATGAATACCAGCACTGCAGAACAAAACACATAAAAATAAAAACTTCAAACAAAAATCCCCAAACATCCCCACCCACCCTAACCCTCCCGGCTCCCAAACCCAAACATATGAGAGCTTTGTTCCCAAAACCAAAACTGCAAAGCAGGGGGGTCATGACACAGACCCCAAACTAACCAACCCTGAAGAACGTTAAAGTCCCTTAGACGCGGGCTACCGTCCGTGACCGCACAGGACAAGTATGCTAGTTGACCCTGAATCTGAAGGAAAAAATGCAGCAGTCATCCAGATCAAACAAGTAGGAAACAAACAGAGTTAGTAGAATGTAGTTCGCCACTTTCATATAACTGTAAAGAGGGGAGTGAGATGATCACAGGCGTAAGGATATTCAGGCCCACTCCTACCCCCCCTCAGCTGTCCTTTTCTGGAAAGGGGTAACGTAGGCCACATAAGGCACAAGGTGTAGCTGTCAAAAAAAAAAAAATGCAGGTTAAGTGCGGTGTCAGCGCGGAGGGGATCTTTGATTCTGATTCCGGCGTTCAGGATGTCCCAGGGTATCCACCCAGTGAGATGCCTCCTTAGGATCCGTGAAGAAGTAGGCCTTGCCCTGGTAGACAATCCTCAATCGAGCAGGATATAGCATGCCATAGGGGAGATGATGCTCACGGAGCCTGCATTTAATAGCCAGGAAAGTGGCCCTCTGCTTTTGTGTAGCTACAGAGAAGTCAGGGAAATTAGTAATTCCATTCCCATTAAAGGACACCCTTCCCTTTTCTCTGGCAGCACCAAGAATTGCCTCCCTGTCCCTGAAGTGCAGGAGTTTGATGATCATGGCACGTGGCTGGGCCCCAGGTGGGAGGGGGCGCATGGGAACCCTGTGTGCTCGTTCAATGGCGAATAACGGTGAAAAGGTTGAAGCGCCGAATGTGGTGATTAGCCATCTTTCCATAAAAACCTCCGGGGTTCTACCCTCAGCCCCCTCTGGGAACCCCAGGAAACGTAAATTGCTCCTCCGTAAACGGTCCTCCATTTCAGTGAGCTTATCTGCTGTGTAATCCTGGGCCTGGCGTAGCTCCCTAACAGAGCCCTGTAATGGACGGGTCTCATCCTCCAGCGTGCTAATGCGCTGCTCAGCATTAGACACCCTGTGCCGGAGGTTATGGACATCCTGTTTTAGGAAGGATAAGTCAGTTTTTATGGAGTCCATTTGGGTGGTCAGGGAAGCATGGCTGTGCTGGATGGCCTCCATGATCTGGGACAGGGATGGCTCTGCAGGGCCTGAATCAGCAGTGTCCTCGCTGGGAGTATCAGGGGCAATGTCCTCAGCTGGAGAGAACAGGAAAGGATTTTCCAGGCTTAGAACAGGGGGGGAACAGTGTGACTCACCCTTCCCTGCAGGCTTCTTTGTCAGCGCTGAGGAGCATGAGGATGGCTGGCTGCATGTGTCTGCAGCATGGTGACCGGTGCCATCTTGCCTCTGTTTGCATGACGGGGGCTGCGGGCCGGATCCTGAGGCTTCCTCCATCGGTGGGCCGTATTTGACCATCTCCCAGTGGGCACAAGGTTCCCTGGATGCTTTGGGGACAAACCGGATCCTCGGATGGCGAACGGATCAGCAGGATTCAGTCAGGATGTAAAGCGGCATGGACGGAGCTCAGGCTAAGCACGTCCTCACATCCCGGTCCTTGGCCACGCCCCATAGCAAGCAACTTACTATTGGGGGCACTGGTCAAGGGGGAGGAGACAGGTGCGCCGCTGGGGGACCGAGAAGAAGACAGTGTGACAGGCTACTCTGCACAATACTTCTGCACAGAGCAGGTAAGTATGACATGATTCTTATTTAAAAAAGAAAATCTGAACATTTAGGCTGGGTTCACACTATTGCGAATTGGAATGTGGGTTTTCCCGTATCCAATTTCCATAGCAGGAGATTGTGACCGGCTCTCTATGGAGCCGGTACACACATCTCTGCAGCAGCTCCGGTGCGAATTGCACAGGAGTCCTGTGTGTCTTTTGGTCAATTTCAGGTCCGAATTCAGCCCAAAATTCAGGCTGCGATCGGACCTGATATGGTGAATGGAGATGCACCGGACTCCTGCTGTGAGCCGCTGTGTTCTACAGTGTGAACCCAGCCTTAAGGGCTTTTTGGGTGGAAAAAAACAGGAAATATAAATGGAGCAGAATCAGCAAAGGATGATAAGAGAAAGTCCTTGTAGGCGCTGTGGGGCAGGATGTGGTGGTGAGAGGTAGATAAGTGGCACTAGAAAGCAGGTAATGGTGGCGGGGAACAGGTGGTGACCCTGTGGAGAAGGTTGTAATGGTTAAGAGCAGGTGGTAGTGAACAAGGTGTTGACCCTGTGTAGAAGGCAGTGGTGGTAGGGAGCAGGCAGTGGTAGTGGGAGCAGGAAGTACTGAACAAGTGGTGGCTCTGTGGAGAAGGTTGTAATGGTTAGGATAAGAGCAGGTGGTGGTGAACAAGGTGTTGACCCTGTGTAGAAGGCAGTGGTGGTAGGGAGCAGGCAGTGGTAGTGGGAGCAGGAAGTACTGAACAAGTGGTGGCTGTGTGGGGAAGGTAGTGGTGGTAAAGAGCAGGCGGCGTTAGGAGCGGGTAATGGTAAACAGGTGGTGGCCCTGTGGAGTTGGCAGCAGTGGTGCATAACAGGTGTAGGGTGACCACATTTCCAAACTACCATTCAGGAACACCCCCCCTTCCCAAAAATCAGCTTGTGCTGTAACGAATCACAGCACAGTGATTGGACACAAGAGGCGGGATTTATGATTTCTCCAATCACAAGCAGGGGGCGGGGATTGTGCTCCTCCAGGCATTCCCGGCCAGGACAAGTACTGTCAGTGAGTAAAGAGGGGATGTGGCGGCCTTTTTTGGGGGCATCAGATTGGCCCGGGGGGGGGGGGTGGTTGTGTTAGGTTAATTTTGGGACACTGTATTGTCCTGGAATGAAGGTGCCCGGGACAGCAGGAAGCAGGTAGTGGTGAACAGGTGGTGGTCCTGCGGAGAAAGCAGTGGTGGAGAAGAGCAGGTGGTGGTGGGAGCAGGTAGTGGTGAACAGGTAGTTGCCCTGTGGAGTTGGGGGCGGTGGTGAATAACAGGTGGTGGTGGGAGCAGGTAGAGGTTAACAGGTGGTGGTCCTGTGGAGAAAGCAGTGGTGGTGAAGAGCAGGTGGTGGTGGGAGCAGGTAGAGGTTAACAGGTGGTGGTCCTGTGGAGAAAGCAGTGGTGGTGAAGAGCAGGTGGTTTTGGGAGCAGGTAGTGGTGAACAGGTGGTAAATAACAGGTGGTGCTGGGAGCATATAGTTGTGAACAGGTGGTGGCTCTGTAGAAAAGGAAGTGGTGGTGAGAGTTGGTAATGGTGAACAGGTGGTGTTCCAATGGAGGAGGCAGTGGTGGTAAGGAGCAGGCAGTGGTAGTGGGAGCAGGTAGTGGTGAACAGGTGATGGTCTTATGGAAAAGGTAGTGGTGGTGGTGGGACCAGGTAGTTGTGTGACAGGTTGTGGCCCTGTGGAGTTGGCAGTGGTGATGATGAGTAGGTGGTGGTGGGAGCAGGTAATGGTGAACAGGTAGTGGCCCTGTAGAGAATGCAGTGGTGATAAAGAGCTGGTGGTGTTGGGAGCAGGTGGTGGTGAACAGGTGGTGGCCCTGTGGAGTTGGCAGTGATTATGACGAGTAGGTGGTGTTGGGAGCAGGGAGTGGTGAACAGGTGGAGGTCCTGTGGAGTTGGCAGTGGTGGTAAATAACAGGTGGTGCTGGGAGCAGATAGTGGTGAACAGGTGGCGGCTCTGTAGAGAAGGCAGTGATGGTGAAGAGCAGGTGGTGGTGGGAGTAGGTAATATTGAACAGGTGGTGGTCCTATGGAGGAGGCAGTGATGGTGGGGGCAGGCCCGGGTAGTGGGGGCAGGAAGTGGTGAACAGCTGATGGTCCTTTGGAAGAGGCAGTGGTGGTGAAGAGCAGATGGTGGTGGGACCAGTTAATTGTGTGACAGGTAGGGGCCCTGTGGAGTTGATAGTGGTGATGATGAGTAGGTGGTGATGGGAGTAGGTAGTGGTGAACAGGTGGTGGTGATTTGGAGAAGGCAGTGGTGATGAAGAGCAGGTGGTGGTGGGAGCAGGTAGTGGGTCCTGTGAAGGAGGCAGTGTTGGTAGGGAGCAGGCAGTGATAGTGGAAGCAGGAAGTGGTGAACGGGTGGTGGGCCTGTGGAGAAGACAGTGTTGGCGAAGAGCAGGTGGTAGTGGAAGCAGGCAGTCGTCAACAGGTGTCAGTCCTGTGGAGTGAACAGTGGTGATGAAGAGCATGTGGTGGTGGGAGCAGGTAGAGCTCATCAGGTGGTGGCCCTATGGAGTTGGCAGATGAAGGGTAGGAGCAGATGGAGGTAGGAGCAGGTGGCAAAGAACAAGTGGTGGCCTTATGGAGTTGGCAGTGAAGGGTAGGAGCAGGTGGAGGTAGGAGCAGGTGGTAGTGAACAAGTGGTGGCCCTGAGCAGAAGACAGTGGTGATAGGGAGCAGGCAGTGATGGTGAGAGAAGATGGCAGTGAAGGGTAGGAGCAGGTGGAGGTAGGAGCAGGTGGTAGTGAACAAGTGGTGGCCCTATGGAGTTGGCAGTGAAGGGTAGGAGCAGGTGGAGGAAGGAGCAGGTGGTAGTGAACAAGTGGTGGCCCTATGGAGTTGGCAGTGAAGGGTAGGAGCAGATGGAGGTAGGAGCAAGTAGAGCTCATCAGGTGGTGGCCCTGTGGAGTTGGCAGTGAAGGGTAGGAGCAGGTGGAGGTAGGAGCAGGTGGTAGTAAACAAGTGGTGGCCCTATGGAGTTGGCAGTAAAAGGTAGGAGCAGGTGGTAATGAACAAGTGGTGGCCCTATGGAGTTGGCAGTGAAGGGTAGGAGCAAGTGGAGGTAGGAGCAGGTGGTAGTTAGGGATGAGCTTCGTGTTCGAGTCGAACATACGTTCGACTCGAACATTGGCTGTTCGATCGTTCGACGAAGATCGAACGATTTGGGCCGTTCGCGCCAAATTCGAGTGACGCGAACGGCCCACAATGCACTACGCCATCGCAGTGTCATCCAGGCGCTGTGATTGGCCAAGCATGCACTGTGACCCCGCATGCTTGGCCAATCACAGCGCCGGCAGCGAGGAGAGCAATGATTGGCCACAGGCAGGATGCCTGTGGCCAATTATTGCTGAGGGTGTTTAGTACACGCCCCACACTATAAAAGGCCGCCAGCACGGCGGCCTAGTGTAGTGTGTTCCGGAGCAGGGATAGAGTAGCATAGGCAGGGACAGTGACTGTTATTTCTTTCTTGCTTAACCTGGATTCCTTTAGTTTAGGGAAAGAGAAGGATAGGTAGGGAGAGTGTCAGTGTGTTTTGTGCTTCTGCTATAGTGTGCTTAAAAAAAAACATTTATTCTAGGGACAGAAAACTCTAGGTAGGGACAGTGTCAGTTTCTTTCACTCTGCAAGTCCTTGTTTCCAGGGACCTGGAAGGACAGTGAGTGAATTGTCCTTTTGCTATATTGTGATTAAAAAAAACATTTATTCTAGGGACAGAAAACTCTAGGTAGGGACAGTGTCAGTTTCTTTCACTCTGCAAGTCCTTGTTTCCAGGGACCTGGAAGGACAGTGAGTGAATTGTCCTTTTGCTATATTGTGATTAAAAAAAACATTTATTCTAGGGACAGAAAACTCTAGGTAGGGACAGTGTCAGTTTCTTTCACTCTGCAAGTCCTTGTTTCCAGGGACCTGGAAGGACAGTGAGTGAATTGTCCTTTTGCTATATTGTGATAAAAAAAAACATTTTTTTCTAGGGACAGAAAACTGTAGGTAGGGAGAGTGTTTTTTTTCTTTCACTCTGCAAGTCCTTGTTTCCAGGGACCTGGAAGGACAGTGAGTGAATTGTCCTTTTGCTATATTGTGATTAAAAAAAACATTTATTCTAGGGACAAAAAACTCTAGGTAGGGACAGTGTCAGTTTCTTTCACTCTGCAAGTCCTTGTTTCCAGGGACCTGGAAGGACAGTGAGTGAATTGTCCTTTTGCTATATTGTGATTAAAAAAACCATTTTTTTCTAGGGACAGAAAACTGTAGGTAGGGAGAGTATTTTTTTTCTTTCACTCTGCAAGTCCTTGTTTCCAGGGACCTGGAAGGACAGTGAGTGAATTGTCCTTTTGCTATATTGTGATTAAAAAAAACATTTTTTTCTAGGGACAGAAAACTGTAGGTAGGGAGAGTATTTTTTTTCTTTCACTCTGCAAGTCCTTGTTTCCAGGGACCTGTAAGGACAGTGAGTTAATTGTCCTTGTGCTATATTGTGCTGAAAAAAACATTTATTCCAGGGACAGAAAACTCTAGGTAGGGACAGTGTCAGTTTCTTTCACTCTGCAAGTCCTTGTTTCCAGGGACCTGGAAGGACAGTGAGTGAATTGTCCTTTTGCTATATTGTGATTAAAAAAAACATTTTTTTCTAGGGACAGAAAACTGTAGGTAGGGAGAGTGTTTTTTTTCTTTCACTCTGCAAGTCCTTGTTTCCAGGGACCTGTAAGGACAGTGAGTTAATTTTCCTTGTGCTATATTGTGATTAAAAAAAACATTTATTCTAGGGACAGAAAACTCTAGGTAGGGACAGTGTCAGTTTCTTTCACTCTGCAAGTCCTTGTTTCCAGGGACCTGGAAGGACAGTGAGTGAATTGTCCTTTTGCTATATTGTGATTAAAAAAAACATTTATTCTAGGGACAGAAAACTCTAGGTAGGGACAGTGTCAGTTTCTTTCACTCTGCAAGTCCTTGTTTCCAGGGACCTGGAAGGACAGTGAGTGAATTGTCCTTTTGCTATATTGTGATTAAAAAAAACATTTTTTTCTAGGGACAGAAAACTGTAGGTAGGGAGAGTATTTTTTTTCTTTCACTCTGCAAGTCCTTGTTTCCAGGGACCTGTAAGGACAGTGAGTTAATTGTCCTTGTGCTATATTGTGCTGAAAAAAACATTTATTCCAGGGACAGAAAACTCTAGGTAGGGACAGTGTCAGTTTCTTTCACTCTGCAAGTCCTTGTTTCCAGGGACCTGGAAGGACAGTGAGTGAATTGTCCTTTTGCTATATTGTGATTAAAAAAAACATTTTTTTCTAGGGACAGAAAACTGTAGGTAGGGAGAGTGTTTTTTTTCTTTCACTCTGCAAGTCCTTGTTTCCAGGGACCTGTAAGGACAGTGAGTTAATTTTCCTTGTGCTATATTGTGATTAAAAAAAACATTTATTCTAGGGACAGAAAACTCTAGGTAGGGACAGTGTCAGTTTCTTTCACTCTGCAAGTCCTTGTTTCCAGGGACCTGGAAGGACAGTGAGTGAATTGTCCTTTTGCTATATTGTGATTAAAAAAAACATTTATTCTAGGGACAGAAAACTCTAGGTAGGGACAGTGTCAGTTTCTTTCACTCTGCAAGTCCTTGTTTCCAGGGACCTGGAAGGACAGTGAGTGAATTGTCCTTTTGCTATATTGTGATTAAAAAAAACATTTTTTTCTAGGGACAGAAAACTGTAGGTAGGGAGAGTGTTTTTTTTCTTTCACTCTGCAAGTCCTTGTTTCCAGGGACCTGTAAGGACAGTGAGTTAATTTTCCTTGTGCTATATTGTGATTAAAAAAAACATTTATTCCAGGGACAGAAAACTCTAGGTAGGGACAGTGTCAGTTTCTTTCACTCTGCAAGTCCTTGTTTCCAGGGACCTGGAAGGACAGTGAGTGAATTGTCCTTTTGCTATATTGTGATTAAAAAAAACATTTATTCTAGGGACAGAAAACTCTAGGTAGGGACAGTGTCAGTTTCTTTCACTCTGCAAGTCCTTGTTTCCAGGGACCTGGAAGGACAGTGAGTGAATTGTCCTTTTGCTATATTGTGATTAAAAAAAACATTTTTTCTAGGGACAGAAAACTGTAGGTAGGGAGAGTATTTTTTTTCTTTCACTCTGCAAGTCCTTGTTTCCAGGGACCTGTAAGGACAGTGAGTTAATTGTCCTTGTGCTATATTGTGCTGAAAAAAACATTTATTCCAGGGACAGAAAACTCTAGGTAGGGACAGTGTCAGTTTCTTTCACTCTGCAAGTCCTTGTTTCCAGGGACCTGGAAGGACAGTGAGTGAATTGTCCTTTTGCTATATTGTGATTAAAAAAAACATTTATTCTAGGGACAGAAAACTCTAGGTAGGGACAGTGTCAGTTTCTTTCACTCTGCAAGTCCTTGTTTCCAGGGACCTGGAAGGACAGTGAGTGAATTGTCCTTTTGCTATATTGTGATAAAAAAAAACATTTTTTTCTAGGGACAGAAAACTGTAGGTAGGGAGAGTGTTTTTTTTCTTTCACTCTGCAAGTCCTTGTTTCCAGGGACCTGGAAGGACAGTGAGTGAATTGTCCTTTTGCTATATTGTGATTAAAAAAAACATTTATTCTAGGGACAGAAAACTCTAGGTAGGGACAGTGTCAGTTTCTTTCACTCTGCAAGTCCTTGTTTCCAGGGACCTGGAAGGACAGTGAGTGAATTGTCCTTTTGCTATATTGTGATTAAAAAAAACATTTTTTCTAGGGACAGAAAACTGTAGGTAGGGAGAGTATTTTTTTTCTTTCACTCTGCAAGTCCTTGTTTCCAGGGACCTGTAAGGACAGTGAGTTAATTGTCCTTGTGCTATATTGTGCTGAAAAAAACATTTATTCCAGGGACAGAAAACTCTAGGTAGGGACAGTGTCAGTTTCTTTCACTCTGCAAGTCCTTGTTTCCAGGGACCTGGAAGGACAGTGAGTGAATTGTCCTTTTGCTATATTGTGATTAAAAAAAACATTTATTCTAGGGACAGAAAACTCTAGGTAGGGACAGTGTCAGTTTCTTTCACTCTGCAAGTCCTTGTTTCCAGGGACCTGGAAGGACAGTGAGTGAATTGTCCTTTTGCTATATTGTGATAAAAAAAAACATTTTTTTCTAGGGACAGAAAACTGTAGGTAGGGAGAGTGTTTTTTTTCTTTCACTCTGCAAGTCCTTGTTTCCAGGGACCTGGAAGGACAGTGAGTGAATTGTCCTTTTGCTATATTGTGATTAAAAAAAACATTTATTCTAGGGACAGAAAACTCTAGGTAGGGACAGTGTCAGTTTCTTTCACTCTGCAAGTCCTTGTTTCCAGGGACCTGGAAGGACAGTGAGTGAATTGTCCTTTTGCTATATTGTGATTAAAAAAAACATTTTTTTCTAGGGACAGAAAACTGTAGGTAGGGAGAGTATTTTTTTTCTTTCACTCTGCAAGTCCTTGTTTCCAGGGACCTGGAAGGACAGTGAGTGAATTGTCCTTTTGCTATATTGTGATTAAAAAAAACATTTTTTTCTAGGGACAGAAAACTGTAGGTAGGGAGAGTATTTTTTTTCTTTCACTCTGCAAGTCCTTGTTTCCAGGGACCTGTAAGGACAGTGAGTTAATTTTCCTTGTGCTATATTGTGATTAAAAAAAACATTTATTCTAGGGACAGAAAACTCTAGGTAGGGACAGTATCAGTTTCTTTCACTCTGCAAGTCCTTGTTTCCAGGGACCTGGAAGGACAGTGAGTGAATTGTCCTTTTGCTATATTGTGATTAAAAAAAACATTTTTTTCTAGGGACAGAAAACTGTAGGTAGGGAGAGTGTTTTTTTTCTTTCACTCTGCAAGTCCTTGTTTCCAGGGACCTGTAAGGACAGTGAGTTAATTTTCCTTGTGCTATATTGTGATTAAAAAAAACATTTTTTCTAGGGACAGAAAACTGTAGGTAGGGAGAGTGTTTTTTTTCTTTCACTCTGCAAGTCCTTGTTTCCAGGGACAGAGAAGGACACCTGAAGGTAGCCCTTATTGCTTTTTTCCCATCTCCCTGCAGGCCATCTATTAGAATGTCTGGAAGGCAAACAAGGAGAGGCAGACAGTCAGGAGGCAATAAAAGAGGGCAAGCAGGCTCTGTGTCTGGGGGCAACAGTGCTGGTCGTGGACGCGGTGCATTGTCATCAGCACATGGCCATGGGACACGCTTGTCCTTCTTTTCGGCAGCTGGACATGTTGAGCCACATCATGCCGAAGACTTGGTAGAGTGGATGACCAAGCCCTCCTCCTCCTCCTCATCCTCTCTCACCCAGGCTCAGGGTACTGGAAAAGCAGCTGCCAAAGCGTCGTCTTCCCTGGTATCAATGTCAGACAAATCATCAGTCACTCCTTCCCTAGACCCACCATGTCCTCCTCCTGAGGAGTCCCCCGAACTGTTTCAGCACAGTGTTGGGTACATGCTCCAGGAGGATGCCCAGCGTTTCGAAGGGTCTGATGATGAAACCCAGCTAGAGGAAGGCAGTAGCGTGAGAGCAGACAGAGGGGATGCTCAAGAAGGACACCAATCTGGCAGTCATGTTCCAGCAGCTGCAGCATACTGCCAGATTGGCTCCAGTGATGAGGAGGGAGGGGATGATGAGGTCAATGACTCCACGTGGGTGCCTAATAGGAGAGAGGAGGAGGAGGATGAGGAGGAGGCACATCTCCAACGAGGCAGGATGCCCTTTGGTGGCCAGCGTAAGGGCAGTACACCGACGGAATCACACCGCAGAGCTCCGCCTGTGCAGGGCGCTGCCTCTGCCCGTCATTCAAAAAGTTCTTTGGTGTGGGCCTTTTTTGAGGCTAGTGCATCAGATCGCACAGCTGCTGTTTGCAACATATGTCTCAAGCGTATATCGCGTGGCCAAAACATCAGCCGCTTGGGTACCACATGCCTGACCAGACATATGTTGACCTGCCATGCAGCTCGTTGGCAAGCCTACCTCAAAGACCCACACCAAAGAACAAAGCGGACCTCTCCTTGCACCGCATCAGCTGGGATCTCCAACCCCACTATAACTTCAGTCCTCTCTGAAACATGCACTGAGAGGAATGAAGGTGTAGAATTAGGTGTGTCACAGCCAAGTACTTGCGCCCACTCTGCTAGCAGTACACCGACGTCCGATTCTAGCAGGCAAATTTCCCTGCCCCAGCTGCTGGACCGTCGAAAGAAGTTCACTCCCAGCCATCCACATGCCCAGCGGTTGAATGCTAGCTTGGCTAAATTGCTAGCGCTTCAACTGCTGCCTTTTCAGTTGGTAGACTCGGCCCCCTTCCGTGAGTTTGTGCAATGTGCGGTTCCTCAGTGGCAGGTTCCCAAACGCCACTTTTTCTCACGGAAGGCTATTCCGGCTCTCTACCGGCATGTGGAAGGCAATGTCTTGGCCTCGCTGGACAGGGCGGTCAGCGGTAAGGTGCATATTACCGCTGACTCATGGTCCAGCAGGCATGGACAGGGACGTTACCTTTCTTTCACGGCCCATTGGGTCACTCTTTTGGCAGCTGGGAAGGATTCAGGACAAGGTGCAGTAGTGTTGGAGGTTGTCCCACCGCCACGCCTCCAAAATGCTACTACTGGTTGTGACACACCTCTCTCCTCCACCCCCTCCTCTTCTTCTTCCTCCATGGCCTCTTCCTGTGGTTTGTCCTATGAACCAGCGGTGCTCCGTAGCCGTTCACGGGGCTACGCAAGTACGCAGGCAAAAAGATGCCATGCCGTGCTTGCGCTGGTGTGTTTGGGGGACAGAAGCCACACTGGGGCAGAGGTCCTGTCTGCTCTGCAGGGCCAGGCCGAGAGGTGGTTGACGCCACGCCAGCTTAAGCCAGGAATGGTGGTTTGCGACAATGGCACCAACCTCCTCTCCGCCCTCCGACAGGGACAACTGACCCATGTGCCCTGTGTGGCTCACGTCCTTAACCTGGTGGTGCAGCGGTTCTTGGGCAGGTACCCGGGCTTACAGGATGTCCTGAGGCAGGCCAGGAAAGTCTGTGTGCATTTCCGCAGATCTTATAATGCCAGTGCTCGCCTGGCTGAGCTGCAAAAGGAGTTGAACCTGCCCAAGAACCGCCTTATATGTGACATGCCCACCAGGTGGAACTCAACGTTGGCCATGCTGCAGCGGCTGCACACGCAGCAGAGGGCCATCAATGAGTACCTGTGCGACTACGGCACCAGGACAGGGTCAGGGGAGCTTGGTTTTTTTTCTCCACGCCAGTGGGGCATGATCAGGGATGCATGCACTGTCCTGGCACCATTTGAGGAGGCCACGAGGATGGTGAGCAGTGACAGTGCATGCATCAGTGACACTGTACCTCTTGTCCACCTGTTGGAGCACACGCTGCGTGGAATAATGGACAGGGCACTTGAGGCAGAACAGAGGCAGGAAGAGGAGGACTTCCTTGCCTCTCAAGGCCCCCTTTACCCAGACAGTGTTCCTTCTGTCCCACCCATCGCACAGGAAGAGGAGGAGGAGGAGGAGGATTGTGTCAGCATGGAGGTGGAGGCTGGCACTCAGCATCATCAGCAGCAGTCTTTTAGGGATGATTTACAGTCCCAAGAAACCAGTGGACTTGTACGTGGCTGGGAGGAGGTGGCTGCGGATCATGTCGTCCTTAGTGACCCAGAGGACTCCGGAGCGAATGCCTCAGCAAACCTACGCTGCATGGCCTCCCTGATCCTGCAAAGTCTGCGGAAGGATCCTCGTATTCTTCGGATCAAGGAGAGGGACCATTACTGGCTGGCCACTCTCCTTGATCCACGGTACAAGGGTAAGGTTGCGGACCTTATGTTACCGTCGCAGAGGGAGCAGAGGATGAGACAACTCCGGGAGGCCTTGCAGAAAGGTCTGTGCAACGCGTTCCCAGAGACTGGGAGGTTGCAAACTCCTGGTCCTGGACAACGAGTTGCTGAGGCTTCGGCCAGTCAAAGAAGGAGCGGTGGGGAAGGTGGCCGTCTGACCGATGCGTTCAGACAATTCTTTAGTCCGCAGCCCCAAAGTATGATTGGTTCCAGCAACCATCGCCAGCGTCTGATAAACATGGTGCAGGAATATCTAGGGGCAAGGTCAGACTTGGACACCTTCCCCACCGAAAATCCTCTGGCTTACTGGGTCTTGAGGATGGATCACTGGCCAGAGCTTGCACAGTATGCAATTGAGCTACTGGCCTGTCCTGCATCCAGCGTTCTTTCGGAACGCACATTCAGTGCTGCTGGAGGATTTGTCACGGATCACAGGGTGCGCCTGTCCACCGACTCGGTTGATCGACTGACTTTCATCAAGATGAACCAGTCTTGGATCACCACCAGCTACCACACACCTGATGCTGATATAACAGACTAATTGATTTTAAAATGTCACATCCCTTCAAGACTGATGCTGATGCTGAGTGCCTGTGCTGTTATGTTGACTGCCTATCCTCCTCCTCCGAGTCCTCAATGATACGATTGATGATGATAGCTTGGAAGATCATTTTTGTTTATGGGTGCCGCCACCAGTGCCTAACGCCCAATTTTTCAGCCCCTGTTTAACAGGGGCGTGTAATTACAATTTTTGAAGCAATACTTTGCAACAGGGCTCATTGCTGTGCTCCAAGTACAGTATCTGTGAGGAGTTGCAGTGTTGTGCCACCAGTGCCTAAGGCCCAATTTTTCAGCCCCTGTTTAACAGGGGCGTGTCATTACAATTTTTGAAGCAATACTTTGCAACAGGGCTCATTGCTGTGCTCCAAGTACAGTATCTGTGAGGGGTTGCAGTGTTGTGCCACCAGTGCCTAAGGCCCAATTTTTCAGCCCCTGTTCAACAGGGGCATGTAATTACAATTCTTGATCTAATAATTCACAGCAGGGCCCATTGCTGCACCCACCAAGAGTAACTGTCAGGGCTTACAGTGTTGTGGCACCAGCACCACCATCAAAGGCCCAATTTTTACTACCACTGTTCAACAATTATATGTAATTAAAATTCCTGATATAATAGTTGACAGCAGGGCGTTCCAGCACCAACCAAGAGTAACTGTGAGTGCTTACAGTGTTGTGCCAACACCAACAACTAAGGGGCCTATTTCTGCAGAGTATATACGGCAGGTCCCTACTTTCAAACATCCAACTTACAAACGACTCCTACTTGCAAACGCAAGAAGACAACAGGAAGTGAGAGGAAATCTACCACTAGGAAGGAAAATTCTCTCCTGTAAGAATAAATATGGGAGAAAGGTGTCTCCTCTGTACTGATGCTTTATCAGCAATCCTTGTTTCAAGAAAAACACCACATTTCAAAAACAGTTGTCATTGGGACGGAAAGTGAGGTGAAATGTTCTGAACAGGGGCACAGACAGCAAAACAAATGTTACAGGGGTGATAACCCTTACCTATGTTTTCCAAAAAGTTTAAAAATAGATTTTTGGGCTGGAGCTACACTTCAACAATGTACCTGTTCAAAATTACAAACAGATTCTACATAAGAACAAACCTACAGTCCCTGTCTTGTATGCACCGCCTGTATACGGCTGTTCAGAGTATATAGGGCCTTTTTTATTTTATGTGCGGGGTTCCCCTTAATATCCATACAAGACCCAAAGGGGCTGGTAATGGGCTGGGGTAGGGGGGGGGGGGGGTCATGGGGTAGCTATGCCATTTTTCTTAAAGAATTTCATCCATATTACCGGGACCAGACATTACATTAAAGCCGCAAGCAGTTTTAAATGGCTTTTTTTTCCTTTAGAAGTGTCATTTTGTGCAGGGACAGTTCTAAACACGGGAAACACGTGGCACTTCACAGGCATACTTTAGACACCCCCCAGGTACGATATTTAAAGGAATATTTGACTTTTTTTTTTTCACTTTATGCATCATTAAAATGACTGCTCCCGAAAAACGACCGTTTTTAAAACTTCTTTTTGCATTGATACATGTCCCCTGGTGCAGAACCCGGGTTCCCAAACCCTTTTTAGGACAATAACATGCATAATAGTTGTTATAATTAGCACTTTAGAATTCGAACGTTCGCATCCATTGTATTTAATAGGGTTCTAATGTTCGTTCGAACTTCCGGTCCGTTCGCGGGTTCTGGTGCGAACCGAACCCGGGGGTGTTCGGCTCATCACTAGTGGTAGTGAACAAGTGGTGGCCCTATGGAGTTGGCAGTGAAAGGTAGGAGCAGGTGGTAATGAACAAGTGGTGGCCCTATGGAGTTGGCAGTGAAGGGTAGGAGCAGGTGGAGGTAGGAGCGGGTGATAGTGAACAAGTGGTTGCCCTATGGAGTTGGCAGTGAAGGGTAGGAGCAGGTGGAGGGAGGAGCAGGTGGTAATGAACAAGTGGTGGCCCTATGGAGTTGGCAGTGACAGGTAGGAGCAGGCGGAGGTAGGAGCAGGTGGTAATGAACAAGTGGTGGCCCTATGGAGTTGGCAGTGAAGAGTAGGAGCAGGTGGTGGTAGGAGCAGGTGGTAATGAACAAGTGATGGCCCTATGGAGTTGGCAGTGAAGGGTAGGAGCAGGTGGTGGTAGGAGCAGGTGGTAGTGAACAAGTGGTGGCCCTATGGAGTTGGCAGTGACTGGTAGGAGCAGGTGGAGGTAGGAGCAGGTGGTAATGAACAAGTGATGGCCCTATGGAGTTGGCAGTGAAGGGTAGGAGCAGGTGGAGGTAGGAGCAGGTGGAGGTAGGAGCAGGTGGTAATGAACAAGTGGTGGCCCTATGGAGTTGGCAGTAAAAGGTAGGAGCAGGTGGTAATGAACAAGTGGTGGCCCTATGGAGTTGGCAGTGAAGGGTAGGAGCAAGTGGAGGTAGGAGCAGGTGGTAGTGAACAAGTGGTGGCCCTATGGAGTTGGCAGTGAATGGTAGGAGCAGGTGGTAATGAACAAGTGGTGGCCCTATGGAGTTGGCAGTGAAGGGTAGGAGCAGGTGGAGGTAGGAGCGGGTGATAGTGAACAAGTGGTGGCCCTATGGAGTTGGCAGTGACGGGTAGGAGCAGGCGGAGGTAGGAGCAGGTGATAGTGAACAAGTGGTGGCCCTATGGAGTTGGCAGTGACGGGTAGGAGCAGGCGGAGGTAGGAGCAGGTGGTAATGAACAAGTGATGGCCCTATGGAGTTGGCAGTGAAGGGCAGGAGCAGGTGGAGGTAGGAGCAGGTGGAGGTAGGAGCAGGTGGTAATGAACAAGTGGTGGCCCTATGGAGTTGGCAGTGAAGGGTAGGAGCAGATGGAGGTAGGAGCAAGTAGAGCTCATCAGGTGGTGGCCCTATGGAGTTGGCAGTGAAGGGTAGGAGCAGGTGGAGGTAGGAGCAGGTGGTAGTGAACAAGTGGTGGCCCTATGGAGTTGGCAGTGAAGGGTAGGAGCAGGTGGAGGAAGGAGCAGGTGGTAGTGAACAAGTGGTGGCCCTATGGAGTTGGCAGTGAAGGGTAGGAGCAGATGGAGGCAGGAGCAGGTGGTAGTGAACAAGTGGTGGCGCTATGGAGTTGGCAGTGAAGGGTAGGAGCAGATGGAGGCAGGAGCAGGTGGTAGTGAACAAGTGGTGGCCCTATGGAGTTGGCAGTGAAGGGTAGGAGCAGGTGGTAGTGAACAAGTGATGGCCCTATGGAGTTGGCAGTGAAGGGTAGGAGCAGGTGGAGGTAGGAGCAGGTGGAGGTAGGAGCAGGTGGTAATGAACAAGTGGTGGCCCTATGGAGTTGGCAGTGAAGGGTAGAAGCAGGTGGTAGTGAACAAGTGATGGCCCTATAGAGTTGGCAGTGAAGGGTAGGAGCAGGTGGTAATGAACAAGTGGTGGCCCTATGGAGTTGGCAGTGAAGGGTAGGAGCAGGTGGAGGTAGGAGCAGGTGGTAATGAACAAGTGGTGGCCCTATGGAGTTGGCAGTGAAGGGTAGGAGCAGGCGGAGGCAGGAGCAGGTGGTAGTGAACAAGTGGTGGCCCTATGGAGTTGGCAGTGAAGGGTAGGAGCAGGTGGAGGTAGGAGCAGGTGGTAATGAACAAGTGGTGACCCTATGGAGTTGGCAGTGAAGAGTAGGAGCAGGTGGTGGTAGGAGCAGGTGGTAATGAACAAGTGATGGCCCTATGGAGTTGGCAGTGAAGGGTAGGAGCAGGTGGTGGTAGGAGCAGGTGGTAGTGAACAAGTGGTGGCCCTATGGAGTTGGCAGTGACTGGTAGGAGCAGGTGGAGGTAGGAGCAGGTGGTAATGAACAAGTGATGGCCCTATGGAGTTGGCAATGAAGGGTAGGAGCAGTTGGAGGTAGGAGCAAGTGGAGGTAGGAGCAGGTGGTAATGAACAAGTGGTGGCCCTATGGAGTTGGCAGTAAAAGGTAGGAGCAGGTGGTAATGAACAAGTGGTGGCCCTATGGAGTTGGCAGTGAAGGGTAGGAGCAAGTGGAGGTAGGAGCAGGTGGTAGTGAACAAGTGGTGGCCCTATGGAGTTGGCAGTGAAAGGTAGGAGCAGGTGGTAATGAACAAGTGGTGGCCCTATGGAGTTGGCAGTGAAGGGTAGGAGCAGGTGGAGGAAGGAGCAGGTGATAGTGAACAAGTGGTGGCCCTATGGAGTTGGCAGTGACGGGTAGGAGCAGGCGGAGGTAGGAGCAGGTGATAGTGAACAAGTGGTGGCCCTATGGAGTTGGCAGTGACGGGTAGGAGCAGGCGGAGGTAGGAGCAGGTGATAGTGAACAAGTGGTGGCCCTATGGAGTTGGCAGTGAAGGGTAGGAGCAGGTGGTGGTAGAAGCAGGTGGTAATGAACAAGTGATGGCCCTATGGAGTTGGCAGTGAAGGGTAGGAGCAGGTGGAGGTAGGAGCAGGTGGTAATGAACAAGTGGTGGCCCTATGGAGTTGGCAGTGAAGGGTAGGAGCAGGTGGAGGTAGGAGCAGGTGGAGGTAGGAGCAGGTGGTAATGAACAAGTGGTGGCCCTATGAAGTTGGCAGTGAAGGGTAGGAGCAGATGGAGGTAGGAGCAAGTAGAGCTCATCAGGTGGTGGCCCTATGGAGTTGGCAGTGAAGGGTAGGAGCAGGTGGAGGTAGGAGCAGGTGGTAGTGAACAAGTGGTGGCCCTATGGAGTTGGCAGTGAAGGGTAGGAGCAGGTGGAGGAAGGAGCAGGTGGTAGTGAACAAGTGGTGGCCCTATGGAGTTGGCAGTGAAGGGTAGGAGCAGGTGGAGGTAGGAGCAGGTGGTAGTGAACAAGTGGTGGCCCTATGGAGTTGGCAGTGAAGGGTAGGAGCAGATGGAGGCAGGAGCAGGTGGTAGTGAACAAGTGGTGGCCCTATGGAGTTGGCAGTGAAGGGTAGGAGCAGATGGAGGCAGGAGCAGGTGGTAGTGAACAAGTGGTGGCCCTATGGAGTTGGCAGTGAAGGGTAGGAGCAGGTGGTAGTGAACAAGTGATGGCCCTATGGAGTTGGCAGTGAAGGGTAGGAGCAGGTGGAGGTAGGAGCAGGTGGTAATGAACAAGTGGTGGCCCTATGGAGTTGGCAGTGAAGGGTAGGAGCAGGTGGAGGTAGGAGCAGGTGGTAATGAACAAGTGGTGGCCCTATGGAGTTGGCAGTGAAGGGTAGGAGCAGGCGGAGGTAGGAGCAGGTGGTAGTGAACAAGTGGTGGCCCTATGGAGTTGGCAGTGAAGGGTAGGAGCAGGTGGAGGTAGGAGCAGGTGGTAATGAACAAGTGGTGACCCTATGGAGTTGGCAGTGAAGGGTAGGAGCAGGTGGAGGTAGGAGCAGGTGGTAATGAACAAGTGGTGGCCCTATGGAGTTGGCAGTGAAGGGTAGGAGCAGGTGGAGGTAGGAGCAGGTGGTAGTGAACAAGTGGTGGCACTATGGAGTTGGCAGTGAAGGGTAGGAGCAGGTGGTAGTGTACAAGTGGTGGCCCTATGGAGTTGGCAGTGAAGGGTAGGAGCAGGTGGTAGTGAACAAGTGGTGGCCCTATGGAGTTGGCAGTGAAGGGTAGGAGCAGGCGGAGGTAGGAGCAGGTGGTAGTGAACAAGTGGTGGCCCTATGGAGTTGGCAGTGAAGGGTAGGAGCAGGTGGAGGTAGGAGCAGGTGGTAATGAACAAGTGGTGGCCCTATGGAGTTGGCAGTGAAGGGTAGGAGCAGGTGGAGGTAGGAGCAGGTGGTAATGAACAAGTGGTGGCCCTATGGAGTTGGCAGTGAAGGGTAGGAGCAGGTGGAGGTAGGAGCAGGTGGTAATGAACAAGTGGTGGCCCTATGGAGTTGGCAGTGAAGGGTAGGAGCAGGCGGAGGTAGGAGCAGGTGGTAGTGAACAAGTGGTGGCCCTATGGAGTTGGCAGTGAATGGTAGGATTAGGTGGAGGTAGGAGCAGGTGGTAATGAACAAGTGGTGGCCCTATGGAGTTTGCAGTGAAGGGTAGGAGCAGGTGGAGGTAGGAGCAGGTGGTAATGAACAAGTGGTGGCCCTATGGAGTTGGCAGTGAAGGGTAGGAGCAGGTGGAGGTAGGAGCAGGTGGTAATGAACAAGTGGTGGCCCTATGGAGTTGGCAGTGAAGGGTAGGAGCAGGTGGAGGTAGGAGCAGGTGGTAGTGAACAAGTGGTGGCCCTATGGAGTTGGCAGTGAAGGGTAGGAGCAGGTGGTAGTGTACAAGTGGTGGCCCTATGGAGTTGGCAGTGAAGGGTAGGAGCAGGTGGTAGTGAACAAGTGGTGGCCCTATGGAGTTGGCAGTGAAGGGTAGGAGCAGGCGGAGGTAGGAGCAGGTGGTAGTGAACAAGTGGTGGCCCTATGGAGTTGGCAGTGAAGGGTAGGAGCAGGCGGAGGTAGGAGCAGGTGGTAGTGAACACGTGGTGGCACTGAGCAGAAGGCAGTGGTGGTAGGGAGCAGGCAGTGATGGTAAGAGAAGATGGTGGTGAACAGGTGGTGGTGAAATGCAGTGGGTGGAGGTGATTCTGTGGACAGAAGCAGAGGGGGGATGCAGTTTATAGGGTTGTTGGGGAACAAGCACTGGGGAGCAGGGGGTGGCTCTGCGTTTTGCAGAGATGAGACAGTGGTGGCATGGAGCAGGTTATTGTTCTGTGGTGGTGAAGAAGAGGTAGTGGGGGCAGATAACTGTGCAATGATAGTGTGGTTGTGCGGCTCTCCAGATCTACAATTACATCTGTTGTCCACCGGAGGCCACTGGAGGGCAGGGTGAGAACGGGGGGCTCCATTCTGGAGGTAGTTGTGACGTGCGATTGACATATTGTAAATGTAATTTTTTTTTCTTTTTTATTATTATTTTATAGATATTTTTTTTAATGTACCTGTAACGGCACCCCAAGTATGAAAGGGGTTAACACCATTAGGAAATTCCCTTTCCAACCACACGACAGCCACCAGACACTCCAACCAGCTGAATAAGACCCCATACGAATGGTTCTCCCCCCAGATACGAGACAACGCTCTGTATTCAAGTTCCAAAACAATGAATGACTTTATTTTCAAAACACATGGTAACACATTTCTCTTCAAAACCCTCCCCTCCCATCCTTTGGGGAACAGGGCGGGTTAAACTGTCCAATGACAATGGTAATACAGGTCAGGTGTGTTCAAACTTCTCCTTTGATAAACAGTCTTAGGCAGGAGGGGTGATTCCCCCCCCCTCCTCACAGAAGACACTTCAACATCCCATAATATGCAGCCAGACGGTTGACCAGCTCCAATCCACATTGTCACAGTAGCAGACTTTATTCATAATAGACAATAGAATGCAAATAACCTTAACTCCTCACCGCAATGATTACACCCCCCCCCCCCTCACAGTACACATTCAATCTAGATACAATGTATGTGCAGCTTGAATATGGCCATCATAGGCCATATTGGGGTTTTCATTCACCCTGTGCCCCTAATAGAGACACAGGGTGATTGACACATAAGAGCCATTGGGGGAGCTGAAGCAAGGGTATCTCATACTTTCTAAGCGATTCTGAGTCCCCCGGGCCTTCCCGTTACATCTCTCCCCTTTCGGCAGGAGACTAACACAGGAGGCGACCCCAGACGGGTTGACTCCGAAGTTAGTCCATAGGTCCCTTCTTCTAATGCCGGTATCCACACAGTACCCCAAATAAATTGCTCCAAACAGAGCATTACTTACCCAGCCAACCTCTGCCTCTCTCAGAGAATATATCCACCGCTGGGGAGAGGCCTGGACTGGCCCTTCTCCCTGGAGTCCTTTCAGCCGCTGGAGAGAAGACAGGGTGACTGGGCTCAGTCCGTCATGCTGTTGGGGATCTGGGTCGACTGCCCGGCATCCCTGGGGTATACAAGTGGAGACTGAAGTCCCATCCACTTGTGGTAGGTGAAAATCCCAGAGTGCTTGCAAAGCAAGGCTGACATCCTCCTGTCTCAGTGTCACACCATTTTCTGGGGTTGTGTCAGTGAGGACCGAAGTCCCATCCAGTACCACAGGAACTCCCTCTTCTGTTAGTTGAGAGCAGAGGCCCGTGGCACTCGGCTCTGTTGCCAGCTCTTCTGCTGGGTTGCTGTGAGTGGAGACCGTAGTCCCATCCACCGATATCCGCTCAAGTGGCAGTTGTGTGCAGCGGCCAGTAGCATTCTGCCCTGCTGCCAGTGATTCAGCTGGGGGTAAAAGCTTTACCACCTCAGCTTGTTGCTGGAGAGATGGGCCAACTGCCCCGGCTCCCTGAAACTCCACAGTTGTTTCCGGTGCTGGGCAGAGGTTGCTATCACTCTGCCCGGTTGCCAGCACTTCTGCTGGGGACTCCACACCATCTGCTCTGGCTAACTGTTGGGGAGGGAAAATGGCTGCTTCTCCTCCCTGCATCTCCGAAATCCAATCGGAAAGAGGAACCATCACCTTCTCAACTCGGGCCTCCAAAACTGCCACGGGTGTAGAGCAGGGGTCTGTAATACTTTGTCCTGCTGCCAGTACTTGGGCAGGCGATGCATAATCTATAACATCCTCTGAACAGTTCCTTAAGTCCATACCTTCTGTAATCAGTGGCTGGGGAGATGAGCCAACTGCCCTAGCTCCCTGGAACTCCACATCATCCACTTCGGCTTTAGGGATGGCAATCTCCAGATTTTCCACTGCCGATTCTTCAGCCAGGATTTCATAGTTGTCAACTGGTATTTCCTGATAGTCCCAGGCACAGGTAGCCCCACCCTGCTGCTGAACAGATTCTAGCAGCTGTCTGTAAGCGATCTCCAGCTCCCATTCCTGAACGGCCAGAAACTCCAAATCTTCCTCTGCCCAGTGCCCTTCCGAGACATTCAGTTTTCGCTCTCTGTGCTCCATTATTTCCTCCAAACGCCACTCCCGATCACTCCCAAAGTCAGGGTCACTGGACAGCCTCCAATACAACAATCCCAGGCCATTATAGTCAAAGCCTTCCGTGGGGCTGTCATCCGCTGACCATGGGCACTCTTGGGCTACATACCACCGGAGGGCTCTGTAGCTCTCGTCCAACCGCATCTCTGCCCGGATCAGCCTGCTTAACTCAGTTGTCCACTCCTGCTTTGGTTGTTCCCCCAATAACGGCATTCGTACTTCATACTGCGACCAGTACCTTACATAGATGGAGGGGAGAACCTTTCCCTGGTGTTGCTGCTCGAGAGCAAGCGCTTTCTTCCAGAGTTCGCAGCGGATCGAATCAGACCATCCCAGCAGGACCTCCTCTGATACTGGTCCTCTATGCTGTACCTGCATCTCTTTTAACCTCCTTCTGACTTCCTCTTCCATGGCGGCTGGTATCTGTACCTCTCCTCTCCTTGCAGTTGGTGCTGCTGTGACTTCTGCTGCTGCAGCACCTTTTTGATGTAGCAAATTTGCCTCCACAGCCGCTATAACTAGGTCTATGATCTCCGCTGGAGGGTTAGGACCATACTGTGCCAGTCTTAGTTTAACAGCCCGATCAAAACTTGCCTCTTCGGGTGTCCTGTCTGTTACGCTGGGCCTTTCGGTTCCATCCATTTCGACTAGTTCTCTGATAATGTCCTTCTTCTTACGGTTGTTGGCCGGTCTTCCCCGGTTCTCCAGTAAGTCTTTGAGGGTAGAACGCTTTAGCCGTTCATACTGTGCCTCCATTGTCCTGTGTCCTCTTGTAGCTGTCCTTCTGGCTGTGGGGATCAATCCCACTGCTTGCCAACAATTGTAACGGCACCCCAAGTATGAAAGGGGTTAACACCGTTAGGATATTCCCTTTCCAACCACACGACAGCCACCAGACACTCCAACCAGCTGAATAAGACCCCATACGAATGGTTCTCCCCCCAGATACGAGACAACGCTCTGTATTCAAGTTCCAAAACAGGGAATGACTTTATTTTCAAAACACATGGT
Source organism: Rana muscosa (assembly GCA_029206835.1). Lineage (NCBI taxonomy): Eukaryota > Metazoa > Chordata > Amphibia > Anura > Ranidae > Rana > Rana muscosa. The sequence goes on from CM055118.1 coordinate 399,002,510, forward strand.
AACACATTTCTCTTCAAGACCCTCCCCTCCCATCCTTTGGGGAACAGGGCGGGTTAAACTGTCCAATGACAATGGTAATACAGGTCAGGTGTGTTCAAACTTCTCCTTTGATAAACAGTCTTAGGCAGGAGGGGTGATTCCCCCCCCCTCCTCACAGAAGACACTTCAACATCCCATAATATGCAGCCAGACGGTTGACCAGCTCCAATCCACATTGTCACAGTAGCAGACTTTATTCATAATAGACAATAGAATGCAAATAACCTTAACTCCTCACCGCAATGATTACACCCCCCCCCCCCCCCTCACAGTACACATTCAATCTAGATACAATGTATGTGCAGCTTGAATATGGCCATCATAGGCCATATTGGGGTTTTCATTCACCCTGTGCCCCTAATAGAGACACAGGGTGATTGACACATAAGAGCCATTGGGGGAGCTGAAGCAAGGGTATCTCATACTTTCTAAGCGATTCTGAGTCCCCCGGGCCTTCCCGTTACAGTACCAGAATAAGGAAAAAAAATTCCTATTGTCTGAACGTACATTTTGCTTAAATAGCAAAATGCAGAAAAAAAAAGACAAGCGGAAAAACACAAGGAAAAAGGACATCAATTTACCAGCCATGTGATAAGCTCTCCTTCACTTGACTCGTGGAAAACATGACTTTTGTTATATAAACTGTAAGGTGTGATGTCACACCCCCTCACTGGCCACATACTTATTAGTGACAAATATAAGAGACGGGATTATTTTTGCATAGGATTATTGCAGGTTGGCAATCACTGTGACCGGAGTCCAGGCCTGCAGGTGATGGCTTTCCATGAGCTGGAAGGGGCTGCACACAGGGCCGCTGATAAGGGGGGGACCACCAGCCCTCCTGTAGGGGGCCCGGGCACACAGGGGGCCAGACAACAGAGGAAATTGGTGTGGTCGGACAGAGGGGCACTTACAGAAGAATGCCCTGTGCAGCTCTCTGCAGCAGCTGAAAGCCAGCTTCTCTCCCTCCTGCCAGCTTTCAGCTGCTACAAGGAGAGACACAGACACAGGGCATTGTTCCTGTAATTATTTCCCCCACACTGATCCCCCTCCCTGCTCTGCCTGCCTCCGATCCCCCCGTCACTGTGCTGCTGCCCCCCCCCCCCCGCAGCACTGACAGCCTCCCTGTCCCGTAACAAATTGTAAAAAAAATAATTAAAAAAATGTAAAATAAAATAGTTAAATTTTTTTTTAAATAATAAAAAAAAATTGTCAAATAATTAAAAAAAAAATTAAATTAAATTAAAAAAAATTGTAAAATGAAATAAAAAAATTGTAAAATAAAATGTAAAAAAATTGTAAGATAAAATAATTTTAAAAAGTACTTTTTAAAAAAATATATAAAAATCATTCAAAGAATGTAAAAAACGATCAAAAAAGGGCTAATTCACACATGTTCTCCGTTATGATGATATTAGTGTATTTTTTTTGTCAAAATATTGTTTTGATATATTCGGGGGGGGGGGGGCTGCACACATCAGGAATGAGGCATCTTCCAGCAGAGCCAGAGTACAGGTCCGGGCCTTGGGCTGTTATGGGTGGGGTTTTTTTTTTTTGGATCTACATAAAAATTTATTATTTGTGGCTTATTTTGTATTATAAAGCAATAGTTACTTACAGTTCAATTAATTAAACATTAAATTTTTTTTTAAAAAAGGACCCAAAATGTAATAATTAACCAACTAACTAAAGTTTGATTCCATAAAGCCACAAATGATCCATTGGCTGGTTATTTGTTGGTTGTTGGCTGCCAGGGCCCCGTTGGCTCTTTTGCTGTAGACCATCGAATTATATTGTATGAAAAATTAGTGTTGGCCAATTTCTGGGCTAATAGGCAAGGGATTGTCTAACAAATGGTATGTGGATGGGCTGGGGGTGGGTGGAAAAAAAAAATGTTCCATTTGGTGGGTTCCCTCTAAAAATTCATATCAAACCCTTGGGTTGAATACGACATTGTGAACCATACCAGACCACATGCTCTCGAATGAACGGAGCTGGGTGACATCACTAGTTGTAAAGCATGCAGTGGTCGCAGGCACCCACGTTTTCTTAACAACCCCTTAAAGCTTATAAAAAACCTGAAGGGCCTGGTATGGACTCCACAATGTTTTTTTTTTTTTAATCCTTGGCCATGTAAAGAAAGCCACTGGGGTTTGCTGGCCAATAATTGAATGGGACTGGGTGACATCACTGGTTGCTAAGGATGCAGTGGGCGCAGGCACCCACGCTTCCTTAACAACCCCTTAAAACTTATAGAAAACCCGAAGGGCCTGGTATGGACTCCACAATGTTTTTTTTTTAATCCTTGGCCATGTAAAGAAAGCCTCTGGGGTTTGCTGGCCAATAATTGAATGGGACTGGGTGACATCACTGGTTGCTAAGGATGCAGTGGGCGCAGGCACCCACGCTTCCTTAACAACCCCTTAAAACTTATAGAAAACCTGGAGGGCCTGGTATGGACTCCACAATGTTTTTTTTTAATCCTTGGCCATGTAAAGAAAGCCACTGGAGTTTGCTGGCCATTAATTGAATGGGACTGGGTGACATCACTGGTTGCTAAGGATGCAGTGGGCGCAGGTACCCACGCCTCCTTAACAACCCCTTAAAACTTATAGAAAACCTGGAGGGCCTGGTATGGACTCCACAATGTTTTTTTAATTCTTGGCCATGTAAAGAAAGCAGATGGGGCTTCCTGGCCAATAATTGAATGGGACTGGATGACATCACTGGTTGCTAAGGATGCAGTGGGTGCAGGTACCCACCACTTTCTTAACAACCATTGACAGAAGGAACCTGTGATATATAGTAGAGGGAGGAAAAATGCTACTATGTACACAGTATATATATATATATATTTGCCAGAATAAATACAATTTGGACTAAGCCAGGAGCTCATGCCTACTCTGGAGGACTTGCTGCTTCCACTCATTGTCATGCCCCCAACCCCTCCTACAGTCCCGCATCTGCTGCAGATTCCCATTTTTTTCAGAGTGGTTGACACCAAAGGCAGCGAATGTACCCAGATATGTCAAGGATTGGACAATATTCAGTAACTAAATAGTATTTTCGTAGTGGATGAAATTTTGAAGAATGATTTTAGAACTTGGCAGATTTCCTCCAGAAATGAAGACGTTTTCTGGACGGGATGAAGTGAGGTCAGGGGGTGAGGGGTCAGGATGGAAGAAGAACCTGATATAGATAAGAGATTCACAAAGAAGCAATTTGTATATCATCCCAACCAGAGAGAGCTCCAAACCACTGCCAGACATAGAGAGGACAACACCAGGACTACAAGGTAAGACCGAGGGAGGACATAGGGGGAGTAAGAGAAGGGGAGAAGAGAGAGCAGAGAGAGGGTAATGGGGGAGAAAGAGGGGGAGGGAAGAAAGTGGGCAGAAATAAAGGGAGAAGAAGAGGGGGAGGAGGGGAAGAGAGTGGGGGGAAGATTGGGGGGGCAGAGACGGAGGGAGAAGAAGGGGGAGAAGGTGAGAAGAAGGGGAAGGAGGAAAGGAGAGAAAAAGAGATGGATAGAGAGAAAGGGGGGTGAGAATGAAGGGGGGGAGTTGGGGAGAAGAGGATGAAGAGAAGAAGGGGGGAGAAGGAAGGAGAAGGGGGCAAAAGAAGGACAGGAGGGGGAGGAAAGGTAGAAAGAGGGGGGCTAAAAGGAAGAGAAGAAAGACAGGGGTAGAAGGGGGAAGAGAAAAGGGGGTGGGAAGGAGGGGGGGAGAGAGTGGGGGAGAAGAGGATGAAGAGAAGGTTAGGGGAGAAGGAAGGAGAAGGGGTAAAAGAAGGACGTGAGGGGAGAAAAGGTAGAAAGGGGGGCTAAAAGAAAGAGAAGAAAGACAGGGGTAGAAGGGGAAAGAGAAAGGGGGAAGAGGGGGAGAAAGAGAGAAATGGGGATAAAAAACGAAGAGGAGAGACAGAGGGGTGGGGGGAGGAGAAGGGGGAGGGGACAGGGGAGAAAAAGCGAGGGGGGGTAAAAAAGTAGATGAGACCGAGAGGGGTACAAGGGGGGAAAAGAGGACGGAGAGAAGGAGAGGGGAAAAATAGGGTGAGAATGAAGTTGAGAAGGGGAAGGGGAGAAAATGGAGAGAAAGAGAGGTGGGGTTAGAGAGAGGGTGAGGAAAGGGAAGATGAGGGGGATGCAAGAACTGGCAGAGAAAGAGTTGGAGGGGAGGGGGGAGGAAGGGGAAGGAGAAGAAAGGGAAGTTAGAGAGTGGTAAAAAGGGGGAGAGAGAGAGATAGAGAGAGGGAGAAGGAAAGAGAGTGGGAAGAGAGCAAAATTAAGTTAAGGGGGTGAGAAGGGAGGGAAAGATGGGGCAGAAGGGGAGAAAGACACAGGGAGAGAGTGAGGGAGAGAAAGAGTGGAAGAGAGTAAGAGAGAGGGGGCAGGGATAGGCGGAGAAGAGAGGGGGAGGAAGAGAGATGGATAGAGAGAAATGGGAGTGAGAAGGAGGAGGAGAGAGAGCGGGCTAGAAGAGAGAGAAAAAGAGAGCAAGGACGGGAGAGAAAAAGGGGAAGAAGGAGATAGAGAAGATAGAGGGGGTGATAGGGAAGGGAAAGATGGGGCAGAAGGGGAGAAAGACATGGGAAGAGGGCGAGGGGAGAGGAAGAGTGGGAGAGAGTAAGAGAGAGAGGGCAGGGATAGGCGGAGAAGAGAGGGGGAGGAAGAGAGATGAATAGAGAGAAATGGAAGTGAGAAGGAGGAGGAGAGAGAGTGGGGTAGAAGAGAGAGAAGAAGAGAGCAAGGACGGGAGAGAAAAAGGGGAAGAAGGAGATAGAGAAGATAGAGGGGGTGATAGGGAAAGGAAAGATGGGGCAGAAGGGGAGAAAGACATGGGAAGAGAGCGAGGGGAGAGGAAGAGTGGGAGAGAGTAAGAGAGAGGGGGCAGGGATAGGCGGAGAAGAGAGGGGGAAGAAAGAGAGATGGATAGAGAGAAATGGGAGTGAGAAGGAGGAGGAGAGAGAGCGGGGTAGAAGAGAGAGAAGAAGAGAGCAAGGACGGGAGAGAAAAAGGGGAAGAAGGAGATAGAGAAGATAGAGGGGGTGATAGGGAAAGGAAAGATGGGTCAGAAGGGGAGAAAGACATAGGAAGAGAGCGAGGGGAGAGGAAGAGTGGGAGAGAGTAAGAGAGAGGGGGCAGGGATAGGCGGAGAAGAGAGGGGGAAGAAAGAGAGATGGATAGAGAGAAATGGGAGTGAGAAGGAGGAGGAGAGAGAGCGGGGTAGAAGAGAGAGAAGAAGAGAGCAAGGACGGGAGAGAAAAAGGGGAAGAAGGAGATAGAGAAGATAGAGGGGGTGATAGGGAAGGGAAAGATGGGGCAGAAGGGGAGAAAGACATGGGAAGAGGGCGAGGGGAGAGGAAGAGTGGGAGAGAGGAAGAGAGAGAGGGCAGGGATAGGCGGAGAAGAGAGGGGGAGGAAGAGAGATGGATAGAGAGAAATGGAAGTGAGAAGGAGGAGGAGAGAGAGCGGGGTAGAAGAGAGAGAAGAAGAGAGCAAGGACGGGAGAGAAAAAGGGGAAGAAGGAGATAGAGAAGATAGAGGGGGTGATAGGGAAAGGAAAGATGGGGCAGAAGGGGAGAAAGACATGGGAAGAGAGCGAGGGGAGAGGAAGAGTGGGAGAGAGTAAGAGAGAGGGGGCAGGGATAGGCGGAGAAGAGAGGGGGAAGAAAGAGAGATGGATAGAGAGAAATGGGAGTGAGAAGGAGGAGGAGAGAGAGCGGGGTAGAAGAGAGAGAAGAAGAGAGCAAGGACGGGAGAGAAAAAGGGGAAGAAGGAGATAGAGAAGATAGAGGGGGTGATAGGGAAGGGAAAGATGGGGCAGAAGGGGAGAAAGACATGGGAAGAGGGCGAGGGGAGAGGAAGAGTGGGAGAGAGGAAGAGAGAGAGGGCAGGGATAGGCGGAGAAGAGAGGGGGAGGAAGAGAGATGAATAGAGAGAAATGGAAGTGAGAAGGAGGAGGAGAGAGAGCGGGGTAGAAGAGAGAGAAGAAGAGAGCAAGGACGGGAGAGAAAAAGGGGAAGAAGGAGATAGAGAAGATAGAGGGGGTGATAGGGAAAGGAACGATGGGGCAGAAGGGGAGAAAGACACAGGGAAGAGAGCGAGGGGAGAGGAAGAGTGGGAGAGAGGAAGAGAGAGAGGGCAGGGATAGGCGGAGAAGAGAGGGGGAGGAAAGAGAGATGGATAGAGAGAAATGGGAGTGAGAAGGAGGAGGAGAGAGAGCGGGGTAGAAGAGAGAGAAGAAGAGAGCAAGGACGGGAGAGAAAAAGGGGAAGAAGGAGATAGAGAAGATAGAGGGGGTGATAGGGAAGGGAAAGATGGGGCAGAAGGGGAGAAATACATGGGAAGAGGGCGAGGGGAGAGGAAGAGTGGGAGAGAGTAAGAGAGAGGGGGCAGGGATAGGCGGAGAAGAGAGGGGGAAGAGGAGAGATGGATAGAGAGAAATGGCAGTGAGAAGGAGGAGGAGAGAGAGCAGGGTAGAAGAGAGAGAAGAAGAGAGCAAGGATGGGAGAGAAAAAGGGGAAGAAGGAGATAGAGAAGATAGAGGGGGTGATAGGGAAAGGAAAGATGGGGCAGAAGGGGAGAAGACATGGGAAGAGAGCGAGGGAAGAGAAAGAGGGGGAGAGAGCGACGGGGAGAAGGGGAGGTAGAGATAGGAGGAAAGAAAAGGGGGAAAAGAGAGATGGCTAGAGGGAAATGGGGGTAAGAAGGAGGGGGACACAGTAGGGGAAAATTAGAAAGAGACCGGAGAGGGAGAGAGAGGAGTGAGAAAGGGAAGACTGGATGAGGGGGAGAAAGAGTTTGGGGAATAAAAAAAGTGGGAGAGAAAAAGAAGGAGGGAGAAAGATAGAGGGAGGGTGGAAAGAGGGAAGAAAAAAGAACGTGAAATGGAGCAGGAGAAGGATTGGAGGGAGAGAGAGAAATTAGAAAAAGGGGGAGAGAGGGGGAGATGAGAGAAGGGAGAAGAGAGGAATGGGGGGGGCAGAAAGAGATGAGAAGAAGGAGGGGAGAGAGAATGGGGAGGAGGGTGGGAAAGAAGAAGGGAGTGGAAGAAAGAGAGGAAAGTGGGGGAGAAGGAGAGGGGGAGAGAGAGACAGGGCAGGAGTAGGAGGGGGAGGAGAAAGAGGAGGGGGAGAGAAGATAGACAGAAGGTGGGAAGTGAAGAGTGGGAGAGGAGAGAAGAGAGAGGGGGTGAAAAGGAGAGGGGGACAGAGAGAGGCAGATGAAAGGGCAAAGAGTGAGGGGAGGGAGAGGGGGAGGAGGAGAAGGGATTAAAGGGCAGCGAGGGGGGAGAAGGGAGGAGAAGTGAGGGGGAGAAGGAGGGAAAGAGAGAGGGAGATAAAAGGGGTAAAGAGTGTAGCAATACCTTCGTAGGAGCCGCTGGTTTAATTTTGGGCCTTGCACGTTACCTCACTGTTCCGTATTCTCGTCTCAGGGGTTCTCCTTGAAGAGTTTTCCAGAAGAAGCCCGCACCAACACAAAGTCTCCTCCAAGGGTTTTATTGAATAAAGTTTCCAACAGAGGGGGGGGAAGGGATGGGGAGGACTCAGGTACCTTAATTGCGAATCACAGGAATTCTCCTAGGTCCAGAGGAATAACTGTCTCCACACTGGACTCTGCAAACACCGGATAGGCCCAATCTCACCGGCCTAGCAACCGATGTACAGCTCGATCACATATAGTCTCCGCCACATACTTGGTGTAAATAGAACCGTCTCTGCCACAGACTTGGTGTAAATAGAACCGTCTCTGCCACAGACTTGGTGTAAATAGAACCGTCTCTGCCACAGACTTGGTGTAAATAGAACCGTCTCTGCCACAGACTTGGTGTAAATAGAACCGTCTCTGCCACAGACTTGGTGTAAATAGAACCGTCTCTGCCACAGACTTGGTGTAAATAGAACCGTCTCTGCCACAGACTTGGTGTAAATAGAACCGTCTCTGCCACAGACTTGGTGTAAATAGAACAGTCTCTGCCACAGACTTGGTGTAAATAGAACAGTCTCTGCCACAGACTTGGTGTAAATAGAACCGTCTCTGCCACAGACTTGGTGTAAATAGAACAGTCTCTGCCACAGACTTGGTATAAATAGAACAGTCTCTGCCACAGACTTGGTATAAATAGAACAGTCTCTGCCACAGACTTGGTATAAATAGAACAGTCTCTGCCACAGACTTGGTGTAAATAGAACAGTCTCTGCCACAGACTTGGTGTAAATAGAACAGTCTCTGCCACAGACTTGGTGTAAATAGAACAGTCTCTGCCACAGACTTGGAGTAAATAGAACCGTCTCTGCCACAGACTTGGTGTAAATAGAACAGTCTCTGCCACAGACTTGGTGTAAATAGAACAGTCTCTGCCACAGACTTGGTGTAAATAGAACCGTCTCTGCCACAGACTTGGTGTAAATAGAACAGTCTCTGCCACAGACTTGGTATAAATAGAACAGTCTCTGCCACAGACTTGGTATAAATAGAACAGTCTCTGCCACAGACTTGGTATAAATATAACAGTCTCTGCCACAGACTTGGTGTAAATAGAACAGTCTCTGCCACAGACTTGGTGTAAATAGAACAGTCTCTGCCACAGACTTGGTGTAAATAGAACCGTCTCTGCCACAGACTTGGTATAAATAGAACAGTCTCTGCCACAGACTTGGTATAAATAGAACAGTCTCTGCCACAGACTTGGTGTAAATAGAACCGTCTCTGCCACAGACTTGGTGTAAATAGAACAGTCTCTGCCACAGACTTGGTGTAAATAGAACAGTCTCTGCCACAGACTTGGTATAAATAGAACAGTCTCTGCCACAGACTTGGTATAAATAGAACAGTCTCTGCCACAGACTTGGTGTAAATAGAACCGTCTCTGCCACAGACTTGGTGTAAATAGAACAGTCTCTGCCACAGACTTGGTATAAATAGAACAGTCTCTGCCACAGACTTGGTATAAATAGAACAGTCTCTGCCACAGACTTGGTGTAAATAGAACCGTCTCTGCCACAGACTTGGTGTAAATAGAACCGTCTCTGCCACAGACTTGGTGTAAATAGAACAGTCTCTGCCACAGACTTGGTGTAAATAGAACCGTCTCTGCCACAGACTTGGTGTAAATAGAACAGTCTCTGCCACAGACTTGGTATAAATAGAACAGTCTCTGCCACAGACTTGGTATAAATAGAACAGTCTCTGCCACAGACTTGGTGTAAATAGAACCGTCTCTGCCACAGACTTGGTGTAAATAGAACAGTCTCTGCCACAGACTTGGTGTAAATAGAACCGTCTCTGCCACAGACTTGGTGTAAATAGAACAGTCTCTGCCACAGACTTGGTGTAAATAGAACAGTCTCTGCCACAGACTTGGTGTAAATAGAACCGTCTCTGCCACAGACTTGGTGTAAATAGAACAGTCTCTGCCACAGACTTGGTGTAAATAGAACAGTCTCTGCCACAGACTTGGTGTAAATAGAACAGTCTCTGCCACAGACTTGGTGTAAATAGAACCGTCTCTGCCACAGACTTGGTGTAAATAGAACAGTCTCTGCCACAGACTTGGTGTAAATAGAACAGTCTCTGCCACAGACTTGGTGTAAATAGAACAGTCTCTGCCACAGACTTGGTGTAAATAGAACAATCTCTGCCACAGACTTGGTGTAAATAGAACCGTCTCTGCCACAGACTTGGTGTAAATAGAACAGTCTCTGCCACAGACTTGGTGTAGCCCTTCCCTGGGTTACCTTCTGAATAAAGAACACGGCTCTCAGTGCCGGGATCTTCCAGCCATTCCGGCAGCACTGTGAGGTAGGTCATGATCCGGATACATCTTCCAATTGAGTCCTCAATTGCTTGGTCCTTTCCCTCAGGCAAGGCGACACAGGATCATCCCTGGATCAGTGGGCCCCAGCAACTCCTGGGCCTACATTTAAGTAACAGAGCCTCAGGCCAACGTGGCCCCGAGGCGGAAACTACCAGCACTTCCCTGAGGCCATGAGGGCCCTCAGGTCGGGGTCGGGAGGCGTCCACCACCCACGAAAATGAACCCCACAAAATCCCTTCACCCTAATGGCGTCTGTCACTTAAATACCCCCTCCCAGCATGCACATCAGGTTCACCACGCCCCCTGGGCTGCTGCTGGGAAAGAGGTACCCAATACATCCAGCCTGTCGCCTTTCCAACCCTGACCAGCGGTGACAGCGACACCCACTGTCAGGAGGGAAATCACACAACCAACTGAACTGAAACAGAGTGTAATCTGTAACACAATCCTTCTGAGCCAAACTATTGCTCAGATAACTATAATTTTAACATATAGCGCCCACTCATTGGGAGCAGGGCGCTACAAGAGTAAGGAGAGAGAGAGAGAGAGAAAGAGACGGGTGGGGAGGAGAACCTGGGGGGAGACGGAGAGCAGGATGTGGAGAAAGAGAAAGGGGGTGAGGAAAGGGAGAGAATGGGGGCAAGAGAGGGTGAGAAGAAAGGAGTGGGCATGGCAATTGAAAATGAAGGGGGAAAGATGGTGGGAGGAAGGGCGATAAAGAAGCAGAGAAGTGGGAGAGAGAGAGAATAAGGTGGAAGAGGGAGAGACGAGAAGGGATGGGGTAAAGAACAACATACTTGGGAACTTTTAGACTTCCATGTGTAGTCAGATGAAGGAAAACTTCATACAAACCCAATTACTCAGGTGAAGCGGCTTCTACGCAGCAAGGTTTCCCTCAATGGTCCCCCAACATTGGCTCCAACCATAGAGAACCTAAGAAGGAGCGCCAAACCAAAGCCCAATGAAAGAGCCCAAAATCATTTTAATTGTTGGTAATAAAAGTCATACTAAAACTTCGATCTCGTTTCAGGGGTATCATCAGAGCTCAGCACAAGATTGGATGGACTCTGCAGCAACTGCTACCAAGTTGTTCCTCCATGAGAGGAGTTCAGTACTGGTTCTGATATAGATCTGTCTCAGAGTCCATCCATGTCGTATCCTGTGTTGGGTCATGATGAATGGGGAAAGGATGGGGTCTGCCTGGCTATTTATGGATCTGTCTGTCTATAACAAAGTCTTCTACAGGACATGTCAGTGCGCTATAAGGACGTACAGCAGCTTATTCAAGAAGACCCAACACCCAACAAGAGTCCCATGCAAAGCTATTCGACTTACCGAGGTATGAACCACCATACACAAGTAGCGCTGATTTGTGTCCCGGGATCTTTACCCACTAGTGTGGCGGCATCCAGGCAAGCAACAACATTCACACTTCTGGCTCAGTAAACAGTCTAATGCCTTGAACACACGATCCGAATTTCCGATGGAAAAAGTCCAGAGGAATTTTTTCATCGGATATTCCGACCGTGTGTGTGCCCCATCTGACTTTTTTCCGTCGGAATTTAGAAAGAGAACAGGTTCTCTTTTTTTCTGATGGAAAAAATTTCTAGCGGAAATTCCGTTCGTCAGTGTGGAACTCCGACGGAGAAAAAAACACGCATGCTCAGAATCAAGTCGACGCATGCTCGGAAGCATTGAACCTCATTTTTATCGGCTCGTCGTAGTGTTGTACGTCACCGCATTCTTGACGGTCAGAATTTGGTGTGACAGTGTGTATGCAAGACAGCTTGAACGGAATTCCGTCTGAAAAATCCGTCAGAGTTTAGCCCGACGGAAAATCCGATCGTGTGTACGAGGCATAACGGTTGCTTTTTTCAAACTTTTTTGCTGATTAACTTGGATGGGGCTCAGTGGAGCCGTGGAATATACTGCAGAACACCAGACAGTAATGAGAAGACACTCTTCTCTGTGTGACTTCTTCTTAGAACAGTCCCTGTAGCAAGGAATGGACAGCACTGGGGCACCATAAGCAATGTTCCAGGCCAGGCAAGCCTTAGTTCTAGTGCCCCAGGGGTGAGCAACAGCAACAGCCACCCAGATCCTGCCCTCAGGTCTGTACACACAGTGTCCCTGGATGCCTTCCTCCAGCCTCAGGCAGACAGTTTCTCAGTGAATCTTCCAGACTGGATCCCCAAAGAAACCCCTTTGATAGCTCCAGAGAATTGTAGCAGAATAGCCCCCCCCCCCCCAGGTCATCACAGCTGGGACCTCGATGAGCACAAGTAGAATCTTCAGCTGTACTACTGCCCCGAAGACCAGCAGCCCTTCAGGCTGGGAACTTCTCCTCCTCACCTCAGGAACACTGCTGCCTTATGCCATGTACACGCGATCGGAAATTCCGACAACACATGTCCGATGTGAGCTTTTTGGACGGAAATTCCGACCGTGTGTAGGCTCCATCGGACATTTGCTGTCGGAATTTCCGACCACAAAAATTTGAGAGCAGGTTCTCAAATTTTCTGACAAGAAAAGTTCTTGAGATAAGAAAGTATCCTGGACTGCCGCACTCCCGCCCTACTGAAACTGACAGGTGCTGGCTCTGCACAGGTGCATGAGATAAGAAAGTATCCTGGACTGCCGCACTCCCGCCCTACTGAAACTGACAGGTGCTGGCTCTGCACAGGTGCATGAGATAAGAAAGTATCCTGGACTGCCGCACTCCCACCCTACTGAAACTGACAGGTGCTGGCTCTGCACAGGTGCATGAGATAAGAAAGTATCCTGGACTGCCGCACTCCCGCCCTACTGAAACTGACAGGTGCTGGCTCTGCACAGGTGCATGAGATAAGAAAGTATCCTGGACTGCCGCACTCCCACCCTACTGAAACTGACAGGTGCTGGCTCTGCACAGGTGCATGAGATAAGAAAGTATCCTGGACTGCCGCACTCCCGCCCTACTGAAACTGACAGGTGCTGGCTCTGCACAGGTGCATGAGATAAGAAAGTATCCTGGACTGCCGCACTCCCACCCTACTGAAACTGACAGGTGCTGGCTCTGCACAGGTGCATGAGATAAGAAAGTATCCTGGACTGCCGCACTCCCGCCCTACTGAAACTGACAGGTGCTGGCTCTGCACAGGTGCATGAGATAAGAAAGTATCCTGGACTGCCGCACTCCCACCCTACTGAAACTGACAGGTGCTGGCTCTGCACAGGTGCATGAGATAAGAAAGTATCCTGGACTGCCGCACTCCCGCCCTACTGAAACTGACAGGTGCTGGCTCTGCACAGGTGCATGAGATAAGAAAGTATCCTGGACTGCCGCACTCCCGCCCTACTGAAACTGACAGGTGCTGGCTCTGCACAGGTGCATGAGATAAGAAAGTATCCTGGACTGCCGCACTCCCGCCCTACTGAAACTGACAGGTGCTGGCTCTGCACAGGTGCATGAGATAAGAAAGTATCCTGGACTGCCGCACTCCCGCTCTACTGAAACTGACAGGTGCTGGCTCTGCACAGGTGCATGAGATAAGAAAGTATCCTGGACTGCCGCACTCCCACTCTACTGAAACTGACAGGTGCTGGCTCTGCACAGGTGCATGAGATAAGAAAGTATCCTGGACTGCCGCACTCCCGCTCTACTGAAACTGACAGGTGCTGGCTCTGCACAGGTGCATGAGATAAGAAAGTATCCTGGACTGCCGCACTCCCGCCCTACTGAAACTGACAGGTGCTGGCTCTGCACAGGTGCATGAGATAAGAAAGTATCCTGGACTGCCGCACTCCCGCCCTACTGAAACTGACAGGTGCTGGCTCTGCACAGGTGCATGAGATAAGAAAGTATCCTGGACTGCCGCACTCCCGCTCTACTGAAACTGACAGGTGCTGGCTCTGCACAGGTGCATGAGATAAGAAAGTATCCTGGACTGCCGCACTCCCGCCCTACTGAAACTGACAGGTGCTGGCTCTGCACAGGTGCATGAGATAAGAAAGTATCCTGGACTGCCGCACTCCCGCCCTACTGAAACTGACAGGTGCTGGCTCTGCACAGGTGCATGAGATAAGAAAGTATCCTGGACTGCCGCACTCCCGCTCTACTGAAACTGACAGGTGCTGGCTCTGCACAGGTGCATGAGATAAGAAAGTATCCTGGACTGCCGCACTCCCGCCCTACTGAAACTGACAGGTGCTGGCTCTGCACAGGTGCATGAGATAAGAAAGTATCCTGGACTGCCGCACTCCCGCTCTACTGAAACTGACAGGTGCTGGCTCTGCAAAGGTGCATGAGATAAGAAAGTATCCTGGACTGCCGCACTCCCGGCCTACTGAAACTGACAGGTGCTGGCTCTGCACAGGTGCATGAGATAAGAAAGTATCCTGGACTGCCGCACTCCCGCCCTACTGAAACTGACAGGTGCTGGCTCTGCACAGGTGCATGAGATAAGAAAGTATCCTGGACTGCCGCACTCCCGCTCTACTGAAACTGACAGGTGCTGGCTCTGCACAGGTGCATGAGATAAGAAAGTATCCTGGACTGCCGCACTCCCGCCCTACTGAAACTGACAGGTGCTGGCTCTGCACAGGTGCATGAGATAAGAAAGTATCCTGGACTGCCGCACTCCCGCCCTACTGAAACTGACAGGTGCTGGCTCTGCACAGGTGCATGAGATAAGAAAGTATCCTGGACTGCCGCACTCCCGCTCTACTGAAACTGACAGGTGCTGGCTCTGCACAGGTGCATGAGATAAGAAAGTATCCTGGACTGCCGCACTCCCGCCCTACTGAAACTGACAGGTGCTGGCTCTGCACAGGTGCATGAGATAAGAAAGTATCCTGGACTGCCGCACTCCCGCCCTACTGAAACTGACAGGTGCTGGCTCTGCACAGGTGCATGAGATAAGAAAGTATCCTGGACTGCCGCACTCCCGCTCTACTGAAACTGACAGGTGCTGGCTCTGCACAGGTGCATGAGATAAGAAAGTATCCTGGACTGCCGCACTCCCGCCCTACTGAAACTGACAGGTGCTGGCTCTGCACAGGTGCATGAGATAAGAAAGTATCCTGGACTGCCGCACTCCCGCCCTACTGAAACTGACAGGTGCTGGCTCTGCACAGGTGCATGAGATAAGAAAGTATCCTGGACTGCCGCACTCCCGCTCTACTGAAACTGACAGGTGCTGGCTCTGCACAGGTGCATGAGATAAGAAAGTATCCTGGACTGCCGCACTCCCGCCCTACTGAAACTGACAGGTGCTGGCTCTGCACAGGTGCATGAGATAAGAAAGTATCCTGGACTGCCGCACTCCCGCTCTACTGAAACTGACAGGTGCTGGCTCTGCAAAGGTGCATGAGATAAGAAAGTATCCTGGACTGCCGCACTCCCGGCCTACTGAAACTGACAGGTGCTGGCTCTGCACAGGTGCATGAGATAAGAAAGTATCCTGGACTGCCGCACTCCCGCTCTACTGAAACTGACAGGTGCTGGCTCTGCACAGGTGCATGAGATAAGAAAGTATCCTGGACTGCCGCACTCCCGCCCTACTGAAACTGACAGGTGCTGGCTCTGCACAGGTGCATGAGATAAGAAAGTATCCTGGACTGCCGCACTCCCGCCCTACTGAAACTGACAGGTGCTGGCTCTGCACAGGTGCATGAGATAAGAAAGTATCCTGGACTGCCGCACTCCCGCTCTACTGAAACTGACAGGTGCTGGCTCTGCACAGGTGCATGAGATAAGAAAGTATCCTGGACTGCCGCACTCCCGCCCTACTGAAACTGACAGGTGCTGGCTCTGCACAGGTGCATGAGATAAGAAAGTATCCTGGACTGCCGCACTCCCGCCCTACTGAAACTGACAGGTGCTGGCTCTGCACAGGTGCATGAGATAATAAAGTATCCTGGACTGCCGCACTCCCGCTCTACTGAAACTGACAGGTGCTGGCTCTGCACAGGTGCATGAGATAAGAAAGTATCCTGGACTGCCGCACTCCCGCCCTACTGAAACTGACAGGTGCTGGCTCTGCACAGGTGCATGAGATAAGAAAGTATCCTGGACTGCCGCACTCCCGCCCTACTGAAACTGACAGGTGCTGGCTCTGCACAGGTGCATGAGATAAGAAAGTATCCTGGACTGCCGCACTCCCGCTCTACTGAAACTGACAGGTGCTGGCTCTGCACAGGTGCATGAGATAAGAAAGTATCCTGGACTGCCGCACTCCCGCCCTACTGAAACTGACAGGTGCTGGCTCTGCACAGGTGCATGAGATAAGAAAGTATCCTGGACTGCCGCACTCCCGCCCTACTGAAACTGACAGGTGCTGGCTCTGCACAGGTGCATGAGATAAGAAAGTATCCTGGACTGCCGCACTCCCGCTCTACTGAAACTGACAGGTGCTGGCTCTGCACAGGTGCATGAGATAAGAAAGTATCCTGGACTGCCGCACTCCCGCCCTACTGAAACTGACAGGTGCTGGCTCTGCACAGGTGCATGAGATAAGAAAGTATCCTGGACTGCCGCACTCCCGCTCTACTGAAACTGACAGGTGCTGGCTCTGCACAGGTGCATGAGATAAGAAAGTATCCTGGACTGCCGCACTCCCGCTCTACTGAAACTGACAGGTGCTGGCTCTGCACAGGTGCATGAGATAAGAAAGTATCCTGGACTGCCGCACTCCCGCCCTACTGAAACTGACAGGTGCTGGCTCTGCACAGGTGCATGAGATAAGAAAGTATCCTGGACTGCCGCACTCCCGCTCTACTGAAACTGACAGGTGCTGGCTCTGCACAGGTGCATGAGATAAGAAAGTATCCTGGACTGCCGCACTCCCGCCCTACTGAAACTGACAGGTGCTGGCTCTGCACAGGTGCATGAGATAAGAAAGTATCCTGGACTGCCGCACTCCCGCCCTACTGAAACTGACAGGTGCTGGCTCTGCACAGGTGCATGAGATAAGAAAGTATCCTGGACTGCCGCACTCCCGCCCTACTGAAACTGACAGGTGCTGGCTCTGCACAGGTGCATGAGATAAGAAAGTATCCTGGACTGCCGCACTCCGTTGAACGACGTCTTTATTGAAAAAAATCTAAATAATCCAAAACTGTACAGTCAAAAATAAAAAGTGAACAACAGGAGAAGGGTGGCTAACGCGTTTCACATCTTGAGATGCTTATTCATAGTTAAGTGAACAATGACAAAAATTGTGTTTAAAAAGGAGGTGGATGAAATCTTCCACCAATCAGAAAAAAGCTAAACGTGAATCAATTGAACACATAATTGAATCTTAATGTTCCACACATGGGGTGCACCTATCCATGGGACCAATGAAGCCACGGTATATTTAAAACAAGAGGATCAAAGCCAATATTAGCCCTTTTTCCATTTGGCTTCGATTTTACGTCACCGCGTTCTTGACGTTCGGAATTTCCGACAAGATTTGTGTGACCGTGTGTATGCAACACAAGTTTGAGCCAACATTCCGTCGGAAAAAAATCCACGGTTATGTTGTCGGAATTTCCAATCGTGTGTACGCGGCATTTGTATAACGTACCTGCGGAAGACTTGAACATTGTAGAGCCCTCCCTTGCGCCTCCCGCTCAACACACCTGAATATTAGGGATGAGCCCGATGTTCGAGTCGAGCGTAAGATCGACTCAAACATCGGTTGTTTGCCAGTTCGCCGAATTTAGAAGATTGTGGGGCATTCACAGCAAATTTGAGTGCTGCGGAACGCCCAATAATGCACTGTGAGATCGCCGTGCATTGGCGTCCTATGATTGGCCAAAGCATACTCATGACCTGCATTTTTTGGCCAATCACAGCGCGCTCTGCATGCTTTGGCCAATCACAGGCATGGTGCATTTGTCCAATCATGGCTCAGGGGGCTAAGTCCACGCCCCACACTATGTAAGGCTGCTTACATAGCGGCCGTACGTAGTGTAATGAATGAGAGCAGCAAAATTACATTTCTAAAGGAGAAAATTTAATTTAAAACTCGCGGCTGTAATGTTTTGCCGAATCCTGGCAATATACTGTACATAAAAATTATTGAAAAAAATGGCGTGAGTTCCCCCCTCCCCCAGTCCATTACCAGGTCCTTCAGGTCTGATATGGATATTAATGGGAACACCATGCCAAAAAAAAAAAAATTCAGGAAAAATTCCTTTGGTGGTTGTGACGGGAGTCACTTTGGGTGGGGGGTTTGTGCAACTCGGCTTACCTTGGAGAGCTTTGGAAACTCCGTGTCCATCTCCCCTGGCCCCTCCTATGTGTAAGTCACCCTGTGTCCATTAGGGGAACAGGGTGACTGAGAACCCCCCCGTGCAACTAAACCCCTGTTTTTAAACGCACTATTAGACAGGTGATTTTGGTTGGTTGCTGATTGGTTGGTAAGTTTTGAGCTTGGGTTTTGTCTGTCTTTTTGTGTCTTTGGTAATATGCGATTTGTGCCCCCCCCCCCCCCCCCAGTGCTCCTTGCTGTGAAGACCAGTCATAGAGAAAGGCAGTGACATTTTGTTTGTTGACTGAGAACCCCACTATGATCTTTACTAATTGGACTCACTGTACAGCCACACCGGAATGATGTGTATGTATATGTTGTGTCTGTCTGCCTTGGATATTATGGGATGTGTATGTAGATTAGCTGTGAGATTGGCGGGGGCGGATTCCTCCAACAGCTCTCCCTGCTGATAAGACTGTTTACTGATGAGAAGTTTGAATACACCTGACCTGTGTGTCTATTGTTATTGGACAGTTTACCCCGCCCTGAATCCAAGGGAGGGTGGGGGGGTAGTGTCTCTGAGTTATATATCTGTTGTAACATGTGCTTGAATAAGAGAGTCTGCTGGTTTTCACCCTACACTGAAGTACGGCTGGTGACTGGGTGATCTAAGGGGTCGTGGATAGTGCTGGTTTTGGACAGAGGGAGCACTTACGGTGGACAGACTCACCTTGAGTACGGGGTATCGTCACAGTGATCAATAAAGTGCAGTTTTGGAAGAATACTCCTATTGGTGTCAATATCACAATTTGTTTTGTATATTATACAGTATGTGTAGAGTGCAGGCCACCGACCTAAAGACATGTAGAAGAGAACTCAATTATTGTAATGACATATAGATCTCGTCTTTTACCTCCTTATACAATCATATTCTAAGAATTACACCCAACATGGAGAATTACTAACATTAACAAAGGAGTCCAATGCAATTCTCTCTTTCAGGAGTCACCATGAACAGGTGGATCCCCCAACCCTCCTCCGGCCTGATCTGCTCTCTGTCGGCACTTTGCACTGGTCTCCTATTCATCGCCATCATTCTCATCGTCACCATCACACGTGAGTTCATTCTCACTGTCCCTCCACACAAACACCTCACATTCCATCCATTCATCGTGAAAAACTCACCCCACCATTCACACTACATTCTGTAGATGCTCTCCCCTTCCATCCTTACTAAATTCTCTTAAAGTTCTCCCCTCCACCATGCACACTATATTTCCTGGAAGATCTCCCCCAATGGTCCACACTACATTCTCTAGAAGTTTTCCCTTCACCATCCACATTACATTCTCTGGAAGCCCTCCCCCATCCACACTTCATTCTCTGGAGGTTCTCCCCAACTATCCACACTTCATTCTCTGGATGTTCTCCGTTCACACTGACCACACTACATTCTCTAGAAGGTCTCCCCCAATGGTCCACACTACATTCACTGGAGGTTCCCCATCCACACTTCATTCTCTGGAGGTTCTCCCCCACTATCCACACTTCATTCTCTGGATGTTCTCCGTTCACACTGACCACACTACATTCTCTAGAAGGTCTCCCCCAATGGTCTACACTACATTCACTGGAAGATCTCCCCCCGCTGTCCACACTACATTCTCTGGAAGGTCTCCCCCATTATCCACACTACATTCTCTGGAAGATCTCCCCCCACATCCACACTACATTCTCTGGAAGATCTCCTCCCACTGTCCACACTACATTCTCTGGAAGATCTCCCCCATTATCCACACTACATTCTCTGGAAGATCTCCCCCCACATCCACACTACATCCTATGGAAGATCTCCCCCCACTGTCCACACTACATTCTCTGGAAGATCTCCCCCCCACTGTCCAAATTACATTCTCTGGAAGATCTCCCCCATCCACACTTCATTCTCTGGAGGTTCTCCCCCACTATCCACATTTCATTCTCTGGAAGCTCTCCCCCACCCACACTAAAATCTCTGGAGGTTCCCTATCCACACTTCATGCTCTGGAGGTTCTCACCACCATCCACACTACATTCTCTGGAGGTTCCCAAATCCACATTTCATTCTCTGTAAGATCTCCCCCTCAGTGCCCACACTACATTCTCTGGAAGATCCCCCCCCCCCAGTGTCCACATTACATTCACTGGAAGATCTCCCCCACTATCCACACGTCATTCTCTGGATGTTCTCCCCCACTGTCCACACTACATTCTCTAGAAGGTCTCCCCCACTGTCCACACTACATTCTCTGGAAGATCTCCCCCCACTGTCCACACTACATTCTCTGGAAGATCTCCCCCACTGTCCACACTACATTCTCTAGAAGGTCTCCCCCCACTGTCCACACTACATTGTCTGGAAGATCTCCCCCAATGTCCACACTACATTCTCTGGAAGATCTCCCCCACTGTCCACACTACATTCTCTGGAAGATCTTCCCCCACTGTCCACACTACATTCTCTGGAATATCTCCCCCCACTGTCCACACTACATTCTCTGGAAGATCTCCACCACTGTCCACACTACATTCTCTGGAAGATCTCCTCCCACTGTCCACACTACATTCTCTGGAAGATCTCCTCCTACTGTCCACACTACATTCTCTGGAAGATCTCCCCCCACCATCTACACTACATTCTCTGGAAGATCTCCCCCACTGTCCACACTACATTCTCTGGAAGATCCCCCCCCCACTGTCCACACTACATTCTCTGGAAGATCTCCTCCCACTGTCCACACTACATTCTCTGCAAGATCTCCCCCCACTGTCCGCACTACATTCTCTGCAAGATCTCCCCCCACTGTCCACACTACATTCTCTGGAAGATCTCCCCCTACGGTCCACACTACATTCTCTGGAAGATCTCCCCCCACTGTCCACACTACATTCTCTGGAAGATCTCCTCCCACTGTCCACACTACATTCTCTGCAAGATCTCCCCCCACTGTCCACACTACATTCTCTGGAAGATCCCCCCCCCCACTGTCCACACTACATTCTCTGGAAGATCTCCTCCCACTGTCCACACTACATTCTCTGCAAGATCTCCCCCCACTGTCCACACTACATTCTCTGGAAGATCTCCTCCCACTGTCCACACTACATTCTCTGGAAGATCTCCTCCTACTGTCCACACTACATTCTCTGGAAGATCTCCTCCCACTGTCCACACTACATTCTCTGGAAGATCCCCCCCCCCCACTGTCCACACTACATTCTCTGGAAGATCTCCTCCCACTGTCCACACTACATTCTCTGGAAGATCTCCTCCCACTGTCCACACTACATTCTCTGGAAGATATCCCCCCACTCTCCACACTACATTCACTGGAAGATCTCCCCCTACTGTCCACACTACATTCTCTAGAAGATCTCTCCCCACTGTCCACACTGCATTAACTGGAAGATCTCTCCCCACTGTCCACACTACATTCTCTGGAAGATCTCCTCCCACTGTCCACACTACATTCTCTAGAAGATCTCTCCCCACTGTCCACACTGCATTAACTGGAAGATCTCTCCCCACTGTCCACACTACATTCTCTAGAAGATCTCTCCCCACTGTCCACACTACATTCACTGGAAGATCTCCCCACACTGTCCACACTACATTCTCTGGAAGATCTCCCCCCACTGTCCACACTAAATTCTCTGGAAGATCTCCCCCCCAGTGTCCACACTACATTCTCTGGAAGATCTCCCCCCACTGTCCACACTACATTCTATGGAAGATCTCCCCCCACTGTCCACACTACATTCTCTGGAAGATCTCCCCCCACTGTCCACACTACATTCTCTGGAAGATCTCCCCCCACTGTCCACACTACATTCTCTGGAAGATCTCCTCCCGCTGTCCACACTACATTCTCTAGAAGCTTCCCCCCCACTGCACCCACTACATTCTATAGATGCCCCCACCCCCCACTGTCCACACTACATTCTACAGATGCCCCCACCCCCCACTGTCCACACTATATTCTATGAAAGTTCTCCATCCAATCTACATTCTCTGTAAGCTCTCCCAGCAACAGCCCCCCCCACTGTCTACACTATATTTCCTTGAACCTCTCCTACCTCCTCAATTCTGGTTCTCTGTCTCTGGCAGGTCAGGGGGTGTATCAGACAGAGCAGAACATGGAGGTGAAGCTGAGGAATCTGAGTCTAGGAGTGGACACCCAAGTTTCGAAATTGTCCCAGGATGGTAAGATGGACCTCTGAGGGTAGACACTATGTGACTGGGGTCTGGTCTAGGATGGTATGATGGACCTCTGAGGGGTGACACTATGTGACGGGGGTCTGGTCTAGGATGGTAAGATGGACCTCTGAGGGTAGACACTATGTGACGGGGGTCTGGTCTAGGATGGTAAGATGGACCTCTGAGGGTAGACACTATGTGATGGGGATCTGGTCTATGATGGTAAGATGGACCTCTGAGGGTAAACATTATGTGATGGGGGTCTGGTCTGGGATGGTAAGATGGACCTCTGAGGGTAGACACTATGTGATGGGGGTCTGGTCTAGGATGGTAAGATGGACCTCTGAGGGTAGACCCTATGTAACAGGGGTCTTGTCTAGGATGGTAAGATGGACCTCTGAGGGTAGACACTATGTGATGGGGGTCTGGTCTAGGATGGTAAGATGGACCTCTGAGGGTAGACACTATGTAACAGGGGTCTGGTCTAGGATGGTAAGATGGACCTCTGAGGGGTGACACTATGTGACGGAGGTCTGGTCTAGGATGGTAAGATGGACCTCTGAGGGTAGACACTATGTGACGGGGGTCTGGTCTAGGATGGTAAGATGGACCTCTGAGGGTAGACACTATGTGACGGGGGTCTGGTCTAGGATGGTAAGATGGACCTCTGAGGGGAGACACTATGTGACGGGGTCTGGTCTAGGATGGTAAGATGGACCTCTGAGTGTAGACTAGTGATGAGCCGAACACCCCCGGGTTCGGTTCGCACCAGAACCCGCGAACGGACCGAAAGTTCGTACGAACATTAGAACCCTATTAAATACAATGGATGCGAACGTTCGAATTCTAAAGTGCTAATTATAACGACTATTATGCATGTTATTGTCCTAAAAAGGGTTTGGGAACCCGGGTTCTGCACCAGGGGACATGTATCAATGCAAAAAGAAGTTTTAAAAACGGTCGTTTTTCGGGAGCAGTCATTTTAATGATGCATAAAGTGAAAAAAAAAAAGTCAAATATTCCTTTAAATATTGTACCTGGGGGGTGTCTAAAGTATGCCTGTGAAGTGCCACGTGTTTCCCGTGTTTAGAACTGTCCCTGCACAAAATGACACTTCTAAAGGAGAAAAAAGCCATTTAAAACTGCTTGCGGCTTTAATGTAATGTCTGGTCCCGGTAATATGGATGAAAATCTTTAAGAAAAATGGCATAGCTACCCCATGACCCCCCCCCCCCCCCTACCCCAGCCCATTACCAGCCCCTTTGGGTCTTGTATGGATATTAAGGGGAACCCCGCACATAAAATAAAAAAGGCCCTATATACTCTGAACAGCCGTATACAGGCGGTGCATACAAGACAGGGACTGTAGGTTTGTTCTTATGTAGAATCTGTTTGTAATTTTGAACAGGTACATTGTTTAAGTGTAGCTCCAGCCCAAAAATCTATTTTTAAACTTTTTGGAAAACATAGGTAAGGGTTATCACCCCTGTAACATTTGTTTTGCTGTCTGTGCCCCTGTTCAGAACATTTCACCTCACTTTCCGTCCCAATGACAACTGTTTTTGAAATGTGGTGTTTTTCTTGAAACAAGGATTGCTGATAAAGCATCAGTACAGAGGAGACACCTTTCTCCCATATTTATTCTTACAGGAGAGAATTTTCCTTCCTAGGGGTAGATTTCCTCTCACTTCCTGTTGTCTTCTTGCGTTTGCAAGTAGGAGTCGTTTGTAAGTTGGATGTTTGAAAGTAGGGACCTGCCGTATATACTCTGCAGAAATAGGCCCCTTAGTTGTTGGTGTTGGCACAACACTGTAAGCACTCACAGTTACTCTTGGTTGGTGCTGGAACGCCCTGCTGTCAACTATTATATCAGGAATTTTAATTACATATAATTGTTGAACAGTGGTAGTAAAAATTGGGCCTTTGATGGTGGTGCTGGTGCCACAACACTGTAAGCCCTGACAGTTACTCTTGGTGGGTGCAGCAATGGGCCCTGCTGTGAATTATTAGATCAAGAATTGTAATTGCATGCCCCTGTTGAACAGGGGCTGAAAAATTGGGCCTTTCGTGGTGGTGGTGGTGGTGGTGGTGGTGTTGCCACAACACTGTAAGCCCTCAGAGTTACTCTTGGTGGGTGCAGGAATGGGCCCTGCTGTGAATTATTAGATCAAGAATTGTAATTACATGCCCCTTTTGAACAGGGGCTGAAAAATTGGGCCTTTCGTGGTGGTGGTGGTGGTGGCGTTGCCACAACACTGTAAGCCCTCAGAGTTACTCTTGGTGGGTGCAGCAATGGGCCCTGCTGTGAATTATTAGATCAAGAATTGTAATTACATGCCCCTGTTGAACAGGGGCTGAAAAATTGGGCCTTAGGCACTGGTGGCACAACACTACAACCCCTCACAGATACTGTACTTGGAGCACAGCAATGAGCCCTGTTGCAAAGTATTGCTTCAAAAATTGTAATGACACGCCCCTGTTAAACAGGGGCTGAAAAATTGGGCCTTAGGCACTGGTGGCACAACACTCCAACCCCTCACAGATACTGTACTTGGAGCACAGCAATGAGCCCTATGGCAAATTATTGCTAAAAAAATTGTAATTACACGCCCCTGTAAAACAGGGGCTGAAAAATTGGGCCTTAGCCACTGGTGGCGTCACCCATAAACAAAAATGATCTTCCAAGCTATCATCATCAATCGTATCATTGAGGACTCGGAGGAGGAGGATAGCCAGTCAACATAACAGCACAGGCACTCAGCATCAGCATCAGTCTTGAAGGGATGTGACATGTAAGGCCCCATGCACACGAGACGCTGTTATTTGCTGTTGAACGCGCGTTCAGAGGCAGTTGGACGCTTTTTTCAACTGCTCCTGAACCCATTCAATGTTATCCTATGTGTCCATGCACACACTCTCGTTTTTTGGCGTTTACAAGCAGTTGCGTTTAACCTCGTTTTTTCAGAAGCAAAAAAATGGGTTCAGACGCAAAAGTTTTCCACGTTTCAGACGCTAAACGCTGCTAAACGCGGCTAAACGCGGCTAAACGCGGTACCGGCGTTTTTCCGCGTTTGCGTTTATAAGCGTTTTTAAAGGTGACCTATTTTTTAACATTAGAAATCTCTAAAATGATGGCAAATGATGAAAAACTATTAAAAAATATAAAAGAAAACTGTAATTGCTTGCATTGCATTGTGGACAATCCACAACTTGTGGCAGGTAACGTGGCAAGTGGACAATCCACAGCTTGTGGCAGGTAACGTGGCCAGTGGACAATCAACAACTTGTGTCAGGTGATGTGGCCAGGTGACGTGGCCAGGTGACGTGGTCAGTGGACAATCCACAACTTGTGGCAGGTGACATGGCCAGGTGACGTGGCAGGTAACGTGGCCAGGTGACGTGGCACGTGATGTGGCCAGGTGACGTGGCAAGTGGACAATCCACAACTTGTGGCAGGTGATGTGGCTAGGTGACGTGGTCAGTGGACAATCCACAACTTGTGGCAGGTGACATGGCCAGGTGACGTGGCAGGTAACGTGGCCAGGTGACGTGGCAGGTGACGTGGCCAGGTGACGTGGCAAGTGGACAATCCACAACTTGTGGCAGGTGACATGGCTAGGTGACGTGGCAGGTAACGTGGCCAGGTGACGTGGCCAGGTGACGTGGCATGTGGCATGTGACGTGGCAAGTGGACAATCCACAACTTGTGGCAGGTGAAGTGGCTAGGTGACGTGGCAGGTAACGTGGCCAGGTGACGTGGCCAGGTGACGTGGCAAGTGGACAATCCACAACTTGTGGCAGGTGACGTGGCCAGGTGATGTGGCAGGTAACGTGGCCAGGTGACGTGGCAGGTAACATGGCCAGGTGACGTGGCCAGGTGACGTGGCAAGTGGACAATCCACAACTTGTGCCAGGTGACGTGGCCAGGTGACGTGGCAAGTGGACAATCCACAACTTGTGCCAGGTGACGTGGCCAGGTGACGTGGCAGGTGACATGGCCAGGTGACGTGGCAGGTGACGTGGCAAGTGAACAATCCACAACTTGTGGCAGGTGACGTAGTCAGGTGACGTGGCAGGTAACGTGGCCAGGTGACGTGGCAAGTGGACAATCCACAACTTGTGGCAGGTGACGTGGCAGGTAACGTGGCCAGGTGACGTGGCCAGGTGACGTGGCAAGTGATACGCTAAATACAAGTACACTGCGGCTCTCTCAGCTGCTGCTACTCACTCTGGTCTCACAAACTGGCTGAAATGGTTAAAATTTACTGTTTTTTGAGCTTAGGGAGGGTCTTATGATGAAACGCTTATAAACGCAAACGCGGTAAAACGCCGCTAAACGCCAATAAACGCGGCTGCAAACGCGGCCAAACGCGCGTTTTTAAACGCCGGTTTCAGCGTTTAAAAACGTGTGTTCAGCAGAGTTTGCACCTGCGTCTCGTGTGCATGGGGCCTTAAAATCAATTAGTCTGTTATATCAGCATCAGGTGTGTGGTAGCTGGTGGTGATCCAAGACTGGTTCATCTTGATGAAAGTCAGTCGATCAACCGAGTCGGTGGACAGGCGCACCCTGTGATCCGTGACAAATCCTCCAGCAGCACTGAATGTGCGTTCCGAAAGAACGCTGGATGCAGGACAGGCCAGTAGCTCAATTGCATACTGTGCAAGCTCTGGCCAGTGATCCATCCTCAAGACCCAGTAAGCCAGAGGATTTTCGGTGGGGAAGGTGTCCAAGTCTGACCTTGCCCCTAGATATTCCTGCACCATGTTTATCAGACGCTGGCGATGGTTGCTGGAACCGATCATACTTTGGGGCTGCGGACTAAAGAATTGTCTGAACGCATCGGTCAGATGGCCACCTTCCCCACCGCTCCTTCTTTGACTGGCCGAAGCCTCAGCAACTCGTTGTCCAGGACCAGGAGTTTGTAACCTCCCAGTCTCTGGGAACGCGTTGCACAGACCTTTCTGCAAGGCCTCCCGGAGTTGTCTCATCCTCTGCTCCCTCTGCGACGGTAACATAAGGTCCGCAACCTTACCCTTGTACCGTGGATCAAGGAGAGTGGCCAGCCAGTAATGGTCCCTCTCCTTGATCCGAAGAATACGAGGATCCTTCCGCAGACTTTGCAGGATCAGGGAGGCCATGCAGCGTAGGTTTGCTGAGGCATTCGGTCCGGAGTCCTCTGGGTCACTAAGGACGACATGATCCGCAGCCACCTCCTCCCAGCCACGTACAAGTCCACTGGTTTCTTGGGACTGTAAATCATCCCCAAAAGACTGCTGCTGATGATGCTGAGTGCCAGCCTCCACCTCCATGCTGACAAAATCCTCCTCCTCCTCCTCCTCCTCCTCCTCCTCTTCCTGAGCGATGGGTGGGACAGAAGGAACACTGTCTGGGTAAAGGGGGCCTTGAGAGGCAAGGAAGTCCTCCTCTTCCTGCCTCTGTTCTGCCTCAAGTGCCCTGTCCATTATTCCACGCAGCGTGTGCTCCAACAGGTGGACAAGAGGTACAGTGTCACTGATGCATGCACTGTCACTGCTCACCATCCTCGTGGCCTCCTCAAATGGTGCCAGGACAGTGCATGCATCCCTGATCATGCCCCACTGGCGTGGAGAAAAAAAACCAAGCTCCCCTGACCCTGTCCTGGTGCCGTAGTCGCACAGGTACTCATTGATGGCCCTCTGCTGCGTGTGCAGCCGCTGCAGCATGGCCAACGTTGAGTTCCACCTGGTGGGCATGTCACATATAAGGCGGTTCTTGGGCAGGTTCAACTCCTTTTGCAGCTCAGCCAGGCGAGCACTGGCATTATAAGATCTGCGGAAATGCACACAGACTTTCCTGGCCTGCCTCAGGACATCCTGTAAGCCCGGGTACCTGCCCAAGAACCGCTGCACCACCAGGTTAAGGACGTGAGCCACACAGGGCACATGGGTCAGTTGTCCCTGTCGGAGGGCGGAGAGGAGGTTGGTGCCATTGTCGCAAACCACCATTCCTGGCTTAAGCTGGCGTGGCGTCAACCACCTCTCGGCCTGGCCCTGCAGAGCAGACAGGACCTCTGCCCCAGTGTGGCTTCTGTCCCCCAAACACACCAGCGCAAGCACGGCATGGCATCTTTTTGCCTGCGTAATTGCGTAGCCCCTTGAACGGCTACGGAGCACCGCTGGTTCAGAGGACAAACCACAGGAAGAGGAAATGGAGGAAGAAGAAGAGGAGGGGGTGGAGGAGAGAGGTGTGTCACAACCAGTAGTAGCATTTTGGAGGCGTGGCGGTGGAACAACCTCCAACACTACTGCACCTTGTCCTGCATCCTTCCCAGCTGCCAAAAGAGTGACCCAATGGGCCGTGAAAGAAAGGTAACGTCCCTGTCCATGCCTGCTGGACCATGAGTCAGCGGTAATATGCACCTTACCGCTGACTGCCCTGTCCAGCGAGGCCAAGACATTGCCTCCACATGCCGGTAGAGAGCCGGAATAGCCTTCCGTGAGAAAAAGTGGCGTTTGGGAACCTGCCACTGAGGAACCGCACATTGCACAAACTCACGGAAGGGGGCCGAGTCTACCAACTGAAAAGGCAGCAGTTGAAGCGCTAGCAATTTAGCCAAGCTAGCATTCAACCGCTGGGCATGTGGATGGCTGGGAGTGAACTTCTTTCGACGGTCCAGCAGCTGGGGCAGGGAAATTTGCCTGCTAGAATCGGACGTCGGTGTACTGCTAGCAGAGTGGCCACAACTACTTGGCTGTGACACACCTAATTCTACACCTTCATTCCTCTCAGTGCATGTTTCAGAGAGGACTGAAGTTATAGTGGGGTTGGAGATCCCAGCTGATGCGGTGCAAGGAGAGGTCCGCTTTGTTCTTTGGTGTGGGTCTTTGAGGTAGGCTTGCCAACGAGCTGCATGGCAGGTCAACATATGTCTGGTCAGGCATGTGGTACCCAAGCGGCTGATGTTTTGGCCACGCGATATACGCTTGAGACATATGTTGCAAACAGCAGCTGTGCGATCTGATGCACTAGCCTCAAAAAAGGGCCACACCAAAGAACTTTTTGAATGACGGGCAGAGGCAGCGCCCTACACAGGCGGAGCTCTGCAGTGTGATTCCGTCGGTGTACTGCCCTTACGCTGGCCACCAAAGGGCATCCTGCCTCGTTGGAGATGTGCCTCCTCCTCATCCTCCTCCTCCTCCTCTCTCCTATTAGGCACCCACGTGGAGTCAGTGACCTCATCATCCCCTCCCTCCTCATCACTGGAGCCAATCTGGCAGTATGCTGCAGCTGCTGGAACATGACTGCCAGATTGGTGTCCTTCTTGCGCATCCCCTCTGTCTGCTCTCACGCTACTGCTTTCCTGTAGCTGGGTTTCATCATCAGACCCTTCGAAACGCTGGGCATCCTCCTGGAGCATGTACCCAACACTGTGCTCAAACAGTTCGGGGGACTCCTCAGGAGGAGGACATGGTGGGTCTAGGGAAGGAGTGACTGATGATGAGTCTGACATTGATACCAGGGAAGAGGACGCTTTGGCAGCTGCTTTGCCAGTACCCTGAGCCTGGGTGAGAGAGGATGAGGAGGATGAGGTGGGCTTGGTCATCCACTCTACCAAGTCTTCGGCATGATGTGGCTCAACATGTCCAGCTGCCGAAAAGAAGGACAAGCGTGTCCCATGGCCATGTGCTGATGACAATGCACCGCGTCCACGACCAGCACTGTTGCCCCCAGACACAGAGCCTGCTTGCCCTCTTTTATTGCCTCCTGACTGTCTGCCTCTCCTTGTTTGCCTTCCAGACATTCTAATAGATGGCCTGCAGGGAGATGGGAAAAAAGCAATAAGGGCTACCTTCAGGTGTCCTTCTCTGTCCCTTTACTTAAGGATTTCTAAATATGGTTGAGGATGATTGCTTTCGCACAGAATAGCACAACGACAATTTCCCTGACTGTCCAAAAAACAAGGATTTCAAAGATGGTTGATGAGGAATGCTTTAGCACAGTATAGCACAATGAGAATTTCCCTCACTGTCCTTCCCTGTCCCTACAAACAAGGATTAGCACAGTAAAACACACTGACACTCTCCCTACCTATAGTTTTCTGTCCCTAGAAAAAATGTTTTTTTAAAGATGGTTGATGATCAATGCTTTAGGACACTATAGCACAAGGAGAATTTCCCTCACTGTCCTTCCCTGTCCCTAGAAACAAGGATTATCACAGTGAAAGAAACTGACACTCTTCCTACCTATAGTTTTCTGTCCCTAGAAAAAATGTTTTTTTAAAGATGGTTGATGATCAATGCTTTAGCACACTATAGCACAAGGAGAATTTCCCTCACTGTCCTTCCCTGTCCCTAGAAACAAGGATTATCACAGTAAAACACACTGACACTCTCCCTACCTATAGTTTTCTGTCCCTAGAAAAAATGATTTTTTAAAGATGGTTGATGATCAATGCTTTAGCACACTATAGCACAAGGAGAATTCCCTCACTGTCCTTCCCTGTCCCTAGAAACAAGGATTCGCACAGTAAAACACACTGACACTCTCCCTACCTATCCTTCTCTTTCCCTAAACTAAAGGAATCCAGGTTAAGCAAGAAAAAAAAAATGTCACTGTCCCTGCCTATGCTTCTCTTTCCCTGCTCCGGAACACACTACACTAGGCCGCCGTGCTGGCGGCCTTTTATAGTGTGGGGCGTGTACTAAACACCCTCAGCAATAATTGGCCACAGGCATCCTGCCTGTGGCCAATCATTGCTCTCCTCGCTGCCGGCGCTGTGATTGGCCAAGCATGCGGGGTCACAGTGCATGCTTGGCCAATCACAGCGCCTGGATGACACTGCAATGGCGTAGTGCATTGTGGGCCGTTCGCGTCACTCGAATTAGGCGCGAACGGCCCAAATCGTTC
Organism: Rana muscosa; assembly: GCA_029206835.1. NCBI lineage: Eukaryota > Metazoa > Chordata > Amphibia > Anura > Ranidae > Rana > Rana muscosa. The sequence continues at coordinate 399,033,707 of CM055118.1, forward strand.
GATCTTCGTCGAACGATCGAACAGTCGATGTTCGAGTCGAACGTATGTTCGACTCGAACACCGAGCTCATCCCTAGTGTAGACACTATGTGATGGGGGTCTGGTCTAGGATGGTAAGATGGACCTCTGAGGGTAGATACTATGTGACGGGGGTCTGGTCTAGGATGGTAAGATGGACCTCTGAGGGTAGACACTATGTGATGGGGATCTGGTCTATGATGGTAAGATGGACCTCTGAGGGTAAACATTATGTGATGGGGGTCTGGTCTGGGATGGTAAGATGGACCTCTGAGGGTAGACACTATGTGATGGGGGTCTGGTCTGGGATGGTAAGATGGACCTCTGAGGGTAGATACTATGTGATGGGGGTCTGGTCTGGGATGGTAAGATGGACCTCTGAGGGTAGATACTATGTGACGGGGGTCTGGTCTAGGATGGTAAGATGGACCTCTGAGGGTAGACACTATGTGATGGGGGTCTGGTCTAGGATGGTAAGATGGACCTCTGAGAGTAGACGCTATGTGACGGGGGACTGGTCTAGGATGGTAAGATGGACCTCTGAGAGTAGACGCTATGTGACGGGGGTCTGGTCTAGGATGGTAAGATGGACCTCTGAGGGTAGACACTATGTGACGGAGGTCTGGTCTAGGATGGTAAGATGGACCTCTGAGGGTAGACACTATGTGACGGGGGTCTGGTCTCCTAACCTTATGAATGTTCTTCTCCTTTAGTTTCCAGGATAAAGGAGAAACTGACCAACACTGAAATCTTCATAAAGGACATGAGAGGTGAGATGGGGCAGGATTGAAAAGTGTAGGGTACACACTCCTAAAGGTGAAAAAACATTAATTAACATTAAACATTATTCAAAACATAAATCATATCGAGAGACTGTAAAATGTGATCTATCCAGATAATGACAAGCAATCAGGATAAAAGGGATAAGTGTTTAGTAAGGGTGAGCCAATGGTTCGGCTCCAACATTTTCTGTTTGGGCATCTGAATAAATATACAAACATTTGTCTGTTCGTCCCCTTGTTTGGTGGGAGCGGAACATCCTATGTAGAAGCCGTGTTTTTACTTCTATTTCACAGTTTCCCCTTCACATTGGTTGCTAAGAAAGCGATGGGTACCGGCACCTGCCATGCCCCTAGCAACTGATGGCTTCACCAGCACCATTGACTTATATAGCCGGGAATTCCCAGCCATGTAAGCAAATGGGCAGGGATAGAAGTGACATCACTGCCCAAATTGGTCCACTGGCCATATTTGGGCAATGTTATTGAGTATGGCCATTGTCATATTTTGTCAATGATGTCACCCTTCTCCCGTCCCTTGGTTTTTTTTTTTACCGCTTCTACAGTAAATAGTATAGCTTCTTGCTGTTAATGGTTACTAAGGAAGTGGCAGGCGCTGACAGCCGCTGGATTTCCAGCAACTGCTAACATCACTGGCTCTTCGGCCACAAAAGCAAAAAGGCGGGGATAGCAGTGACATCACTGCCCAAATTGGGTCACTGGCCATATTTGATCAATGATGTCACCACTATCCCTGCCCCTTTCCTTATATACAGTGCATTAAAAAACTATTTATACCCCTTGAAATTCTCCACATTTTGTCATGTTACAACCAAAAACATAAATGTGTTTTATTGGGAATAGATACATTGTAGATCCGCCTTTCGCTGAAATTACAGCTGCAAGTCTTTTTGGGGATGTCTCTACCAGGTTTGCACATCTAGAGAGGGACATTTTTGCCCCATTCTTCTTTGTAAAATATCTTAAGCTCTGTCAGATTGGATGGAGAGTGTCTGTGAACAGCAATTTTCAAGTCTTGCCACAGATTCTCAATGTGATTTAGGTCTGGACTGTGACTGGGCCATTCTAACACATGAATATGCTTTGATCTAAACCATTCCATTGTAGCTCTGGCTGTACTTTAGAGTCGTTGTCCTGCTGGAAGGTGAACCTCCGCCCCGGTCTCAAGTCTTTTGCAAGATGTGATGTTTGTGCTGGAGTACTGTGTGACCCTTCACCTTTTTCTCCTGATGCATGCTGGGGAAGGGGCTGTACCAGGAAGTAGTGAGAGTGGTGTGTGGAACTGGGAAGCAGCAGCATGATTCACAGAAGGGATTACATCTGGTAATGACAGAATCCTGTTGTATTAGGACTCTATGTAACAAAGTCATCATGTTCTGATTGAGTAATAAACCCTTCCATGGTTAAGAAGTTCATCTGGCCTGTGTGTAACTTGCTGAGCAGATACTGGCAGCATTGTTAGCAACACTCTAAGAGACCCCGTGTCTAAGGGACATAAGAGTGGCGACGAGGATTGTGGATTTTAGCACACATGGCCTTCATAGGGTTTATTCAACCATACTCACAGTGCACCTGCTTGCAAGTTCAAGGATGTCGTTTGTTTTCTTTGTGGAAAGACTGGCCATATTGGGCGTGTTTGCCGCAGCTCACGCTCTCCGAACACTACCACAAAAGTTAGACGTAAACAGACATTTCATATGGATACTGACAATCACGGCTCCAGCTCTGATGAGGAAAAATGTGTCCAGCAAGTTGGACTGTTTCGGGTAGCTGGGAGTACTCCTGCGATAAAAGTGGATGTCACACTCAATGGCTGTCCTGTCTCCATGGATGTTGATACAGGGGCGGCAGTGTCTGTCATTTCATGGATTGATTTAAAGGCATCGGGTCTGTTCCTACCGCTCCAACCTACAAATCTCACACTACAAACCTACAGCAAGGAACTACTACAGCCCTTGGGTTATGTGAAACCCCTTGTTACATTAGGCAACCGCAGTCAAACTCTACGCCTTTATGTTGTCAATAAAGGAGGTCCTCCGCTGTACGGTAGGGACTGGATCAAAGCCCTGGGCATGCCTCCTCTTGCCATTGCCCAATGTACATTGCTTTCTGAGGTAGACCATTGGGTGGAATCCCTGAAGTCACGCTTTAAGGGGGTTTTTGAGGACTCTTTGGGCACAGTAAAAGGAAAAATGGCCCACCTCCTCTTGAAGCCTGGTGCTACACCTCGTTTTTGTAAGGCACGATCAGTACCTTTTGCCTTGAGAAAGAAAGTGGAAGCAGAGCTGGACCACCTATTGGCTGAAAAGATCATAACTAAAGTTGATAGAAGTGAATGGGCATCACCAATTGTGCCTGTCAAGAAAAAGAATGGAGACATTAGAATTTGTGGAGATTTCAGGGTCGCCCTGAACAACCAACTTCTTGTGGATCAATACCCATTGCCTCGACTTGAAGATCTATTTAGCTCATTGGCTGGGGGGCAAAAGTTTACAAAAATAGACTTAAAGCAAGCTTACCTGTAACTGCAAGTACACCCAGATTCACACCATCTGTTGACCATTAACACTCATAAAGGATTATTCCAATATAACCGCATGGTTTTTGGCATAGCCCCAGCTCCAGCCATCTGGCAGCGAATCATGGATGAGGTCCTGGCAGGCATACCTTTTACTCAATGTCTACTAGATGACATGCTCATCACTGGTCCCACTGATGAAGAACACAGAAAGAATGTTGAAACTGTGCTAGAAAGACTCCAAAGGTATGGTTTACGTGTCAATCTTTCAAAATGCGAATTTCTAAAGTCTCGACTGGAATTTTGTGCCCACACTGTGGACCGACATGGGTTACACACTACTGAAGAAAAGGTTAAAGCCCTTACCCATGGCCCTACTCCCCAGAATGTCACACAGCTCAGGTCCTACCTTGGCCTCCTAAATTACTACCGCCGTTTCTTGCCGAACCTAGCACACCAGCTTTACCCATTACATCGCTTACTGGATGCAAGAGCTAAATGGATATGGACAGCCAAATGTGAAGATGCTTTTCGGCTTTCTAAAGAACTCATTCTGTCTTCTCGAGTTCTGGTCCACTATGATTTAAAGAAACACGTCACCTTGGCTTGTGACGCCTCGCCTTATGGACTGGGTGCTGTGCTTTCCCATGTCATGCCAGATGGCACAGAGCGCCCCATTTCTTTTGCCTCCAGGTCTTTAACCTCAGCAGAGCAAAACTACTCCCAGATAGACAAGGAAGCTTTGGCCATTGTATGGGCCACAAAAATTTCATACGTACTGTAACGGCACCCCAAGTATGAAAGGGGTTAACGCCGTTTAAGATATTCCCTCTCCGAACACACATCCGCTACCGACACTCCACAGTCAGGCGACCGCTTCCAATAGGAATAATTCTTCCAGAAAAACAAGACAACCACTCTGTATGAAGTTTCCAGCTGGTCTGACACTTTATTGAGAAAAACACAGGGCTTTATATACACTAAACGAATACTGTAGTCCAAATGGACAACTCCACCCACAACATCACACAATGGTCACATAACGAGCTCCCAATACATATTATTTTGACATCTCTTAGCAGATAACAGGTGAGTTCAGTAGCTAATCCCTTTACATCTTAAATGACTATGCATAACCGTTATGTTTCCCAGACTGTCTGTCTGTTATTTTACAATACACACAAGTACAGAGTTAATTATCACAATGAAAGATCCTCAGAAGCCATCTTAGGTTCATTTACATCACAACAGGCAGGTGGCACATCAGCATCTCTCAATTAACTTGTTGAGTTCAGGATCAACAAACAGTAACTAGTTATTTACAGATATCCTGGGGAATATGGTGGATTAATATTACAGACCCATTTTAGGTAGTCCAAGATATATTCTTAATGTCCATTATTTTCTTGCTCACCCTGTGCCCAAAGTGACCCCTGTCACACGTACATCTATGGTCGGGAGTTCACACTTATCACTGACCACAAACCTCTGTTGTCAATACTGAACCCTCAGAAAGGAATTTCTACAACAACCGCATCTCGCTTACAAAGGTACGCTTTATTCTTGGGAGCTTATACTTATTCTATCAGATACCGCTTCCATGATGCCCATGGCAATGCAGATGCATTTTCCAGATTGCCAATTGTAGACCACTCACCAATAGGGATGAGCTTGGAGTTCGAGTCGAACTCATGTTCGACTCGAACATTGCCTGTTCGCCCGTTCGCCGAACAGCGAACAAATTGGGGTGTTCGCGGCAAATTCGAAAAATCTATGGGAGAAATCTAAAGTGTTAATTATAAAGGCTAATATGCAAGTTATTGTCCTAAAAAGGGTTTGGGGACCGGGGTCCTGCCCCAGGGGACATGTATCAATGCAAAAAGAAGTTTTAAAAACGGCCGTTTTTTCGGGAGCAGTGATTTTAATAATGCTTAAAATGGAAAAAAAAAGTGAAATATTCCTTTAAATTTCGTACCTGGGGGGTGTGTATGATATGCATGTAAAGTGGCGCATGTTTCCCGTGCTTAGAACTGTCCCTGCAAAAAATGTCATTTTTGAAAGAAAAAAAGTCATTTAAAACTCATTCGCGGCTATTAATGAATTTTCGGCTCCCGGCAATACATACAAAAGTCATTGATAAAAAAAAAAAAAAAAAGCGTGGGGGTTCCCCAGAATTCAATTACCAGGCCCTTCAGGTCTGGAATGGATATTAAGGGGAACACCGCCGCAAATTAAAAAAAAATTGACGTGGGGTTCCCCCAAATATCCATTCCAGGCCCTTCAGATCTGGCATGGATTTTAAGGGGAACTCCACCCCAAATGTAAAAAAAAAATGGCGTGGAGTCCCCCTAAAAATCCATACCAGACCCCTTATCCGAGCACGCAACCTGGCCGGCCGCAGGGGAAAAGGGGGGGACGAGAGAGCGGCCCCCCTCCCTCCTGAACCGTACCAAGCCACATGCCCTCAACATGGGGAGGATGTCCCCATGTTGATGGGGACAAGGGCCTCATCCCCACAACCCTTGCCCGGTGGTTGTGGGGGTCTGCGGGCGGGGGGCTTATCGGAATCTGGAAGACCCCTTTAACAAAGGGGACCCCCAGATCCCGCCCCCCCTATGTGAATTAGTAAGGGGTACGTTGAACCCCTACCATTTCACGAAGAAAGCGTAAAAAAATGTTTAAAAAAACACAAACACCTTGAAAAAGTCCTTTATTAAAAAAAAAACAAAAAAAAAAACATTCCAGCGGTGAAATCCAGTGTCCCGCGGCGATCCCGATGTCCAGCGCTGTCCTTCATTGGTTGTGCCTGAGCGGACCTGATGGGGAACTCCCTCTCAGTATTTTAAATGTATAGACCCGCCCCTTCTAAAGTTCCCCATCAGGTCCGCTCCCTCGGTATGTCGGACCCGCCTACGTCATTGGCTTGAGCGGGGAACTTCCTTCACTGTGTAATTTAAATTTACATAGTGAAGGAAGTTCCCCGCTCAAGCCAATGACGTAGGCGGGTCCGACATACCGAGGGGGCGGACCTGATGGGGAACTGCTCTCATTTTGGTAATACATGTATAAACCCGCCCCTTCTCATGTTCCGCATCTGGTCCGCTGAGCGGACCTGATGGGGAACTTTAGAAGGGGCGGGTCTATACATTTAAAATACTGAGAGGGAGTTCCCCATCAGGTCCGCTCAGGCACAACCAATGAAGGACAGCGCTGGACATCGGGATCGCCGCGGGACACTGGATTTCACCGCTGGAATGTTTTTTGTTTGTTTTTTAAATAAAGGACTTTTTCAAGGTGTTTGTGTGTTTTTTTAAACATTTTTTACGCTTTCTTCGTGAAATGGTAGGGGTACAATGTACCCCTTACCAATTCACATAGGGGGGGCCGGGATCTGGGGGTCCCTTTTGTTAAAGGGGTCTTCCAGATTCCGATAAGCCCCCCGCCCGCAGACCCCCACAACCACCGGGCAAGGGTTGTGGGGATGAGGCCCTTGTCCCCATCAACATGGGGACATCCTCCCCATGTTGAGGGCATGTGGCCTGGTACAGTTCAGGAGGGAGGGGGGGCCGCTCTCTCGTCCCCCCCTTTTCCCCTGCGGCCGGCCAGGTTGCGTGCTCGGATAAGGGGTCTGGTATGGATTTTTAGGGGGACTCCACGCCATTTTTTTTTTAAATTTGGGGTGGAGTTCCCCTTAAAATCCATGCCAGATCTGAAGGACCTGGAATGGATATTTGGGGGAACCCCACGTCAATTTTTTTTAAAATTTGCGGCAGGGTTCCCCTTAATATCCATTCCAGACCTGAAGGGCCTGGTAATTGAATTCTGGGGAACACCCACGCTTTTTTTTTTTTTTTTTATCAATGACTTTTGTATGTATTGCTGGGAGCCGACAATTCATTAATAGCCGCGAGTCAGTTTTAAATGACTTTTTTTCTTTCAAAAATGACATTTTTTGCAGGGACAGTTCTAAGCACGGGAAACATGCGCCACTTCACATGCATATCATACACACCCCCCAGGTACGAAATTTAAAGGAATATTTCACTTTTATGTTTTCATTTTAAGCATTATTAAAATCACTGCTCCCAAAAAAACGGCCGTTTTTAAAACTTCTTTTTGCATTGATACATGTCCCCTGGGGCAGGACCCCGGTCCCCAAACACTTTTTAGGACAATAACTTGCATATTAGCCTTTATAATTAACACTTTAGATTTCGAACGTTCGAGTCCATTGTATTTAATAGGGTTCTAAAGTTTACACGAACATTTTGTCTGTTCGCAGGTTCTGGTGCGAACCGAACAGGGGGGTGTTCGGCTCATCCCTGCTCACCAAGAGACGTACGCATAGTAGAAATACACAGGCCAAAATCCTGCATGTCCACCTCCTTAATTGCCAGACATACAGTCACAGATCCCGTCCTGTCTCAGATATTCTCATATGTTCAGGCTGGATGGCCAGAGAAAGTCCCAGGTGACTTTCGTCCGTACTTTGCCAGAAAATGTGAGCTTGTGACTAATGCTGGTTGCCTACAGTGGGGCAACAGAGTGATCATACCTCAGTATTTGCAACCAACCCTGCTAAGGATACTGCATGAAGGCCATCCTGGCGTGGTGCGCATGAAGCAGCGAGCCCGGAGCTATGTTTGGTGGCCGGCCACAAATGGACACAGCAATTGAAGATTACGTGGCTCAATGTCCTGGGTGCTGTCAAGCTCTGCGAGCCCAAAAGAAAGGAACCCTGCTACCTTGGCCATGGCCGACAGAACCGTGGTCAAGACTCCATCTTGATTTTGCTGGCCCAATCCAGGGTAAAATGTATTTAATTGTGGTAGATGCACATTCAAAATGGCCGGAGGTTTTTCAAATGCCTTCTGTTACCTCAGCTGCTACCATTCTAGTCTTAAGGAAGCTCTTTGCTCAATATGGCTTGCCAACAGCCATAGTCTCGGACAATGGGACTCAATTTACATCGCATGAGTTTCAATCCTTCCTCAGTGGCTTGGGCATCCAACACTACAAAACAGCTCCTTATCATCCAGCCTCAAATGGGCTGGCAGAACGGTTTGTGCAGACGTTTAAGAAGCACTTACTGTCCACTCTGGACCAGGTTGGACTGTCAGAGGAGAAGCTTCTGGAGTTCTTGACCATGTACCGAAACACAAAACACACTACTACTGGGCTGTCCCCAGCTTTTCTTATGTTTGGCAGGCATCTCCGCACCAAACTTGATTTAGTTCGTCCACAGGAACAGTCACCAACACCTCCTCCGCCAGGCCATCCTGGATTCCGTGCCGGTGATCTTGTATGGTTACGGAATTACAGAGTTTTGCCTCATTGGCTTCCTGGCATTATTGATGGACCTCTTGGACAAGGAATGTACCTTGTTTGCCTGGAGAATGGCGTTTGTGTTCGAAGACACCTTTCGCAATTGAGAAAGCACATTTGCCTGCCAGTAGAAACAAACCCGACCTCTCTTTCTACCCAACCACTAGAGTCTACTCAGGGCTCTACTGGTGACATATGGCATGGTGTTTGGCATGATCCCACAAGTTTACAGCCAACCCCTGAAGCGGTTGGTGACCGTATTCCTGAGGAGCCCGGACATGTGCCTGGAGATGCAGAGACTGATTTGTCTATTGGACACCCACTGACACCTCCAGAACCTTTGACAGCCTCTACCCCTCCTGGTGCTGTGCCACTTCATAAGTCTGCCCGGCAAAGACATCAAACTCCTCGTTGGAAAAGCACTGAAATCTTACGGGACACTTTGGAGGTCAGGAAACAGAGACAAAGGGCTCATAACGTGATGCAGGAGCCACAGAACTGAGTTGGAGATTCTACTTGCTGAACTGATCCTGCTTGCCTTGTTATTTTATGTGTTGAGTATTTTGTTCTCTTGTTATGTTTTTTTTTTTTTTTCCTATAGTTTTTTTTTTTTTTTTTATGGGAAAAAGAGGAGATGTGATGTTTGTGCTGGAGCACTGTGTGACCCTTCACCTTTTTCTCCTGATGCATGCTGGGGGAGGGGCTGTACCAGGAAGTAGTGAGAGTGGTGTGTGGAACTGGGAAGCAGCAGCATGATGCACAGAAGGGATTACATCTGATAATGACAGAATCCTGTTGTATTAGGACTCTATGCAACAAAGTCATCATGTTCTGAGTGAGTAATAAACCCTTCCATGGTTAAGAAGTTCATCTGGCCTGTGTGTAACTTGCTGAGCAGATACTGGCAGCATTGCTAGCAACACTCTGAGAGACCCCGTGTCTAAGGGACATAACACAAACTCTAACAGATTTTCTTCTAAGATTGTCCTGTATTTGTCTCCATCCATCTTCTCATCAACTCTGACCAGCTTCCCTTTCCCTGCTGAAGAAAAGCATCCCCACCACATGATGCTGACACCACCATGTTTCACAGTGGGGATGGTGTGTTCAGGGTGATGTGCAGTGTTAGTTTCCCCCACACATAGCGTTTTACTTTTAGGCCAAAAGTTGAATTTTTGTCTCATCTGACCAGAGCACATTCTTCCACATGTTTGCTGTGTCCCCCACATGTTTGCTGTGTCCCCCACATGGCTTCTCACAAACTGCACACAGGACTTCTTATGACTTTCTTTCACCAATGTCTTTCTTCTTGTCACTCTTCCATAAAGGGCAGATTTGTGGAGAGCACGACTAATAGTTGTCCTGTGGACAGATTCTCCCACCTGAGCTATGGATCTCTGCAGCTCCTCCAGCGTTACCATGGACCTCTTGGCTGCTTCTCTGATGAATGCTCTACTTGCCCGGCCCGGTCAGTTTAGGTGGACGGACATGTCTTGGTAGTGTAGCACACAGACCCCCTTTTACCTGCCTTATTCGGCTCCTCGCAGGAAGAAGGGGCACACCATGCTACAAGCCCGTACCCTCCTGTAATAAGAGGTTGAGCGGTGTTGTTAATGGGTCTTCCACAGTCAGATAACCAGAAAATGTATCTCACCTCTGTGAATAACAGAGATAAGTCCTTGTTTCCCCCAGTAATTGAAATGTCCACACTCGCTGCAACTCCAACACAGAGTTTATTTTCTCCTTTAGTAAAACAACAGTCTCCGATAGGAAAGAGGTTGAAGTGAAGACAGGACAGCATAAGATATGGGAGAGGTCCAGGCACAATCTCAATCACTTCACTGTTCGGCTTCTCGAACAGACTCAGCCTCAAATGGATAGTCTACTTAAGACAAGACTAGCAGCCGAATGACACTCCAACTTTACCCAAGGCCTCTGTCACAGACCTGGTGAACTCGGCCTCCGTTTAGGGAGAAGACGTCCCTCCGGAGAGTTACTGGGACCCTTCCTTCACTGTGACCTCTGCACCAGTCCCTCGGAAAGGTTCCTCCCCTGGCCTCCTCTTCCAAGATACGGGTCCCCTCGCAAGGCGGCACCCTGAGACTCCTCGATCCCCGGTGGGCTCCAGCCAAAGGTGCTGGGCCCAGGCCTCTGTTGCAGCCCCAGGACTAAAGGTGCCTGGGACTGATCCACCGACCACTGACTGCAGACCCGCCCCTAGGCTAAGGGTGCCCAGGGCGGACAGGAACAAGAACCCTGGGGTAGGACCCCCGACAACGAACCCTCAACAGGCAGCGTCTGCCCCTTTTACATCCTCTACCAGCATGCCCAGCAGGTAGACCACACCCACTGGATGGCTGCTGAGAGGGGACACACAAGGCACAGCACTGTATCAGCGGTTCAACCCTAGCCTACTATGGCAGCGCCAACTGCAGACCACAGGGAACTATACACCAATACTCCACCTCTGAACCAAAATGGTTTCAAGAACTCTAACAATTGGGGTGTTTGGGTATAACTACCACCCAAACACTTCCCCTAAATTTAGCACCACGCTCCAGTAGGTTTGCAGTTGTGCCATGCTCTTTCCATTTTCAGATGATGGATTGAACAGAGCTCCGTGAGATGTTCAAAGCTTGGGAGATTTTTTTTTATAACCTAACCCTGCTTTATACTTCTCCACAACTTTATCCCTGACCTGTCTGGTGTGTTCCTTGGCCTTCATGATGCTGTTTGTTCACTAAGGTTCTCTAACAAACCTCTGAGGGCTTCACAGAACAGCTGTATTTATACTGAGATTAAATCACACACAGGTGGACTTTATTTACTAATTAGGTGACTTCTGAAGGCAATTGATTCCACTAGATTTTAGTCAGGGGTATCGTAGTAAAGGGGGCTGAATACAAATGCCCCCCACACTTTTCACATATTTGTTTGTAAAAGATGTTGAAAACCATTTATAATTTTCCCAATTTGGGGGGTATGAATACTTTTACAAGGCACTGTAGCTGATGACTACTTGGGGAGCTGTCATTCGGCAAGGAGTAGCATCGGGATCCGTCGTGTGCACCGAGCCTGTCGGATTTTTCCTTCAGCAAGTTGGTGGGCAGCAGGCATCATGATTGACGTTAGATTTACAATGTGAACTTTACATTTTTTAATAAATAATGGGCTTGTGTGTCTTTATTGACATTTTTGTGCATAAATAAGGGTACTAGGAACCTTTTATTCTTCAGGTAGAGGGGATTATTTTGAGTGGTCCTTTATTTTTAGAGGAGTTGTGATGAACCCTCGTCCTCAACGGGACTATGTCCGTCGTAAATGCTTCCTCTGTCCAGAACCAGCACTATCTAAGACCCCTTAGCTCACCCAGTCACCAGCCGTTACACAGTGTAGGGTGAACAACCACATCAATCTGCCTTTATTCCAGCACATGTTACACAGATATACAACTCAGAGACACTCCCCCCACCCTTGGATTCTGGGTGGGGCAAACTGTCCAATGACAATAGACACACAGGTCAGGTGTATTCAAACTTCTCATCAGTAAACGGTCTTATCAGAGGGGGGGGCTGCTGGAGGAATCCCCCTCCCCCACATGGACAGCCACCCCTTAATATATGTTTCTTCCAAGGCAGACAGACACAAACAATGGAATACAACCACACCCCAAACGATCACAGCAAAGAGTCCACAAGAGCATGAGACAACACACAATATATACATATATACAACATTGAGTCTGACTAGCACAGATCATAGTGGGAGTCTCGGTCACCCTGTGCCTCTAATGGCCACAGGGTGATTTACTCATCAGAGGGGCCGGGGAAGCTGGACACAAAGCTTCTAGAGCTCTCCAAGGTAAGCTGAGTTGCACAAACCCCCCACCCAAAGTGACTCCTGTCACAGAGGGGGTTCCAGATTTCGATAAGTCCCCTTCCCGCAGACCCACCAAAACCATGAGCCAGGATTGCGGGAAAGATGCCCCTATCCTCTTCAACATAGGGAGAAAGTGCTTTGCTAAGAGGCCCTCCCCATGTTGAAGGCATGTGCCCTGGTATGGTTTAGGAGGAGGGGTGGTGCATGTTCATCCCCCCTATCCTGGCTAGCCAGACTCATACCAAGGGTATTAATCTGGTTAAGGGTCTGGTATGTTAAGGATCTGGTATGTTTTTAAGGGGAACCCAATATATTTATTTCTTGGGGTATACTCTTAAAATCAGTACCAGACTCAAAAGGGTCTGTTATCTATTTTGGTGAGGAATCTACACAAAGGTTTTTGTCAAAACAATAATAAAAAATGATATACAGTGGAACCTTGGATTGCGAGTAACGCGGTTAACGAGCGTTTCGCAATATGAGCACTGTATTTTCAAAATCCTGACTCGGTTTGCGAGTGTTGTCTCGCAAAACGGGCAGGATTCAAGCCACAGCGGTGTACAGTAACGCGTTTGGCCTGAGGTGGGGGGGCTTCATGGACCCGAGCGGAGCCGAAACTGCGCCAATCGGAGCCGATCTGCGCCGTTCGTAAATGCTCAGAAAGACTAGGAAATACTCCGTTCCCGAGCCTTTCCGAGATTTTCCGAGGTCAGCCAAGCGGTCCTCGGGCCTTTCCATGTGTTTCCGAGGCTCTCCGGCGCCCCCCCCCCACCTCTGGCCACATGTTGTATTGCTTGCCATTGAAGTCAATGCAGAACTAATTATTTTCGTTTCCATTGACTTCAATGGGAAAACTCGCTTTGATATGTGAGTACTTTGGATTACGAACATTCTTCTGGAACGGATTATGCTCGTAATCCGAGGCTCCACTGTAGTTTAAATTGCCAGCATTTCCATTGCCAGCTTTCTTGTCTCCTATATCTGCTGTGTATTTTGTCCCCCATTTGATTCGGCTTCCATTGATTTCAATAAGATTCGGGTTTGACACCTGAACTTCCAAAGGCCGAACGCGGCTCAAACCTGAACCCAGAGCAATTCCACTCTTCCATAGTGTTTAGCACAGTTGGTAAATGAATGTACAATGAATGTTTATAACAGTTTTCCTTTCTTCACAGCCGCCAGTGTAATTACTAAAATAAATGGGATGGAGGCATCTGTGAACCGAATTTTATCTGATGATGTAACAGGTAATCATACGCTCCAAGATGAGACATTACATATGTATTTGGAGGGCAGTAGATCATTATTACAAAAATCTCCAACCATTCACCCAACTTTGGACTCTAAAAGGGGTGGGAATTACATGGGACTGGGAGTGGTTTTCTGGAATATGGGTGTGTTTGCTTACTTTTGGGCTTTGCTTGGATTTCTCAGTACAGAGGGCTAAGCTTTTCTGACAGGAGACAGCAGAATGTTGGAGAATATAGTTAGGTGGTCCAGAAGTTTGATTCATTTGTGGAAGGAAAGGCGGAAGCAGTTGTCCCAGTGATAAAGCCCAGATTTGTGGATGAAGTGCATCAAAGGAGGAGGTCCTAGGTTGAGACCTTTTTGAAGGACATAGCCACTCGCTTTTCTTTTTAAGGCTTTTCTTGCCCAATTTTATTAAAAGAAAGAACACAAAAACATGAGTTTCCCTTGCAGAGGTGTTAAGCCTTGCTCTTTCATATAAGAAAAAAAAAACAAGACATTCAACTTCCTGGCTTACACCTTCAGCACTGCTTCTCTAAACGTACTCCTTAGGCTCCTGTCAGTCTCTTCACACATGCTTGGGCCATACGCTTTACAGCCCCTTGCTACTCTGGCTCCCACCTCTCTCCAAGGTGGATCCCTCCTGACTTCTGGGAAACAACCTCCTGTCTGCTGGGGTGGAGCCCTCCATAATCCTGGGCAACGACCTCCTGTCTGCCAGGGTGGATCCCTCCAGACTCCTGGGCAACGACCTCCTGTCTGCCGGGGTGGAGCCCTCCATAATCCTGGGCAATGACCTCCTGTCTGCCAGGGTGGATCCCTCCAGACTCCTGGGCAATGACCTCCTGTCTGCCTGGGTGGAGCCCTCCATAATCCTGGGCAACGACCTCCTGTCTGCCTGGGTGGATCCCTCCAGACTCCTGGGCAATGACCCCCTGTCTGCCTGGGTGGAGCCCTCTGAACTCCTGTGCAATGACCCCCTGTCTGCCAGGGTGGATCCCTCCAGACTCCTGGGCAATGACCCCCTGTCTGCCAGGGTGGAGCCCTCCAGACTCCTGGGCACCGACCTTCTGTCTTTTGGGGTTGAGCCCTCCAGACTCCTGGGCAATGATCTCCTGTCTGCCAGGGTGGAGCCCTCTGGACTCCTGGGCAATAACCCCCTGTCTGCTGGGATGTAGCCCTCCAGACTCCTCCTGGGCAACGACCTCCTGTCTGCCAGGGTGGAGCCATCCAGACTCCTGGGCAATGACCTCCCATCTGCCGGGGTGGAGCCCTTCGGAATCCTGGGCAACGACCTGCCAGGGTGGAGCCCTTCAGACTCCTGGGCAACGACTTCCTGTTTGCATAAAATCCTAGTCAGGTCTCTCCTAAAGCCCAGCACATACCTTAACAATTAGTGTGCTGGTGTTTCTTAATGCATGGACCCAGGATTGGAGATTTCATCCCACCCAGACATCTAAGAAAGGCTCCATGCTCCAGGTCCCAAACCAGCTTTTATCTACTGATCAGGAAACTGAAAAGTCAGTTTTCTCTGAATGTTAAAAAATTCTCTGGAGCCCCTCAACCTGCCTGAATTAGAATCCCGGGTCTTTAATTATTTTCACACCGTGGCCAGGGCACAGAACTCCCACATTTATATCAAGATTAGAGCTTGGGGGAAGGTTTAACTTTTTAATTCCACGTGTTAAGGTTAAGGACTTTTTAGGCATGGAAATTCATTTTTTTCAGATGTAAGCCTTTGGTGGTGGTGGAATTGGTGCACCCAAAACTACCAGGGATATGTTATTCTGTAGAAAATGAAAGTATCTTTGTACAGTTTGTGTACCTTTCTATAGAGAAGTCTGAGGGACATGTACATAGGAGACTGAGATCACATTCTTTATATTACAGGTTCTATTTCCAATGACATCCAGAGGATTCTGGGAGCCGTGGCGAGGCTGACAGAGGTGATCCGGAAAGGGAACAGTAAGTTTCTTTAATTTCAGGAATCAGAACATTTACTCACCAAACTTTCATTTTCCAGAACACTCTGAGCTCAGATTGGTTCTTGTTCTATAATAAGTCGTATCCACTGGAGGCCCCTGATATGGGTGCTGAGTCTATACGGCCTTCTGATGTGCCTTTGGAGTTTGGTAACATTCCCAGGCACAGGGCCAGTCTGTAGTGACTCTATGAAGTAATGGGCGATAGGTTACTATTCCGGAGTTTATTTCATTCCTCTATTCACTGACATATTTCTCTTTGCACTGGCTTATTATTCTTTTCCTATCATAGTTTGTGAGGGGTAATTGCTGGAAGTGTTGGGTGTTACAGAGAGCTGATTGGTTGTTGAAAATTTTGGGTGAATAGGGTGTTGATGGTATGATGGTAATCAGGGGAGGGCTGGTGGCCTTAGGCCTGGGGGGCAAGTCCAGTCAAGTGGCCCATTGAACCGCCGAATCAGCTCACCATCCATGCCCCACCTGTTTTTTCAATGCAGCCTCACCAGTGCCCATCAGTCCAGCCAACTCCAGTGTCCATCAATGCAGCCTGATCACTGGAGCAGGTTACAAGGGGTGTATGGGGGGGAGATGGGGGGTCAGCTAGGGGTGTCAGGGTCTCTCACCTCAGCGATCTCAGCTCAGCAGGTCCTTGCACGCCACGGTCTCCTGGGGGGTAAAGCTCCTGATCCTGGGGTCAAGTTGCAGCCAGCGCCCAGCCCTGCGTCCCGACTCCCTGGCATGCGCTGCCTCTGCCTGCTTCCAAGAATCCGGTCCCAGGGAGTTGTAGTTTCCTCTGCGCTGCTGTGTTTTCCACCCACCAGAAGCTTGAGTGCGGACTACAACTCCCGGAATGCAACAACTAGTGGTCGGCCACCATGGCCATGCCCCCGGCCCGACTTCCTAGACCAGAATAAAAAAGTAAATGGTAGCGGGCAGCGGCTGCCGGCCATTTTGAACATAAGTAAGAGCGGCCTGGGGGGCAATTGCCACCCTGCCCCCTGGCCCAGCCCTCCCCTGATTGTAATGTTGGGTGCAAGGATACTAAAGAGCTTTTGTGAATGTTTGGTGGAAGGTATATGGATCGATTGTTTGAAGTGTTGAATAAATGGGGTGCTGATGGGTTTTTGGAAGTGTTGGGTATGCAGAGTGCTGATTGGTTGCTGAGAGTTTTGGTTGAATAGGGTATTGATGGTGTTATAAAAATGTTGGGTTGGAGGGTACTAAAGGGTTTTTGAGAATGTTTGGTAGAAGGGATATGGATGGGTTGTTTGAAATGTTGATAAGATGGGGCGCTGATGGCTTTATTGTAAGTGTTGGAGTGTTGGGTGGATAGGGTGGTGATGGGTTGTCGAGAGTGTTGGGTGAAAAGGGTGTTGATGGTATGATGTGAATGTTGGCTGAAAGGATACTAAAGAAATTTTGGGAAAGTTTGGTGGAAGGGGTGTGCATGGGTTGTCTGAAGTGTTTGAATAGATGGGGTGCTGATGGGTTGATGGATGTGTTTGGTGCATGGGGTGCTGATGGGTTTTTCAGCATGTTTAGTGGATCAGGTTCTGAAGGATTTTTGGTATTGTTGGGGTACTGGTGTATTAAAAGGAGTGCTGTGTGGCTGGGGTACTGATGGGTTGCCGGAAGAGTTGAATGGATTGGGTGTTGATGAGTTGTTGGGAGTGTTGGATGGATGGGGTGTTGTTGATTAATTGTTGGGAGTGTTGATTGTATGGGGTACTGATGGGTTGCCAGGAATATTGGATGGACAAGGTGCTGATTGGTTTATAGGACTGGTTGGTAGATGGGGTGCCAATGGATTATTTGATGTGATGGGTGGATGGAGTACTGATGGGTTGTTGAGATTATTGTATGGACAGGGGGACTGAGAAGCTGTTGGGTGTATTGGATGGATGGGGTTTTGATAAGTTGTTGGGATTGTTGGGTGATCGAGTGTGACGGGAGTCACTTTGGGTGGGGGGCTTGTGGAACCCAGCTTGCCTTAGAGAGCTCTGGAAACTCCTTGTCCAGCTCCCCCGGCCCCTCCTATGTGTAAGTCACCTTGTGTCTATAAGGGGCACAGGGTGACCGAGAACCCCAGTCGGGTCTGCCTAACCCAACTCACCGTACAACTCAGAATTTTCCTTTTACCCCTGTTATCCTGGATTCTATATGTGTGGCTTGTGTTGAAAGAATGAAGGGACTCTCACTTGGGACAGTTATATTTATAAACAATATCCCTCATCATATCACCCCTGTCCTCTGCGCCTTGCATTGGCTGCCGGTCCACTATCGCACCTTATTTAAGGCAGGATGTATCATGTTTAAGATTATGAGAGGCCTGGCCCCAAGCTATCTCTGCTCTCGTTTTCATAAACGAGCTCTTGTCAGATCACTTAGATATACCGGCAGAGATCTCCTCTACATCTCGGTGCCCAAGAAGATCCAGCGTGGTTGTCGGGCCTTCTCCCACCAAGGTGACGTGTTATGGAATAGCCTCCCTGTCGAGCTCCAGGAGGGCCCCTACTATCCCGGACTTCCGCGGGTTATTGAAGACTTGGCTTTTCACACCAGCCTTTCCTGTGAGCCTCTCTTCCACCCTTTCTGCCGCTCTGTGTTGCTTTTGGTTTCTGGGTTCTCTTTTCCCAGGAACTCTGCTATGTGCGTTGGGACCCTTGGGGTAAAACCGCGCTATACTAAGATGCCTCTCAACTCAACTCAACTCAACTCAACTCAAGAAAATATAAAGATAAATAATTCCACCTTTCAGACTGCTAGATTGTGTGGCTGTATCCCATTGTTCTATTGTTTCTGTCTGCCTTGGGAGCAACCTATTATGGGATGTATATGTGGATTAGCTGTGAGAGGGGAGGTGGGGGAGGGGTTTCTCCAGCAGCCCCTCCCAAATACAGTCTACTGTTGAAATGATTGAATACATTATGTCATTATGCAAAGAAAAGGGATTGTCCCCTGAGTGTATATCTCTTTGTGCCTGTGTTTGATGTTTTCCACCCTACACTGATGTCCCAACAAGGGACTGGGTGGGCTAAGGGACCTTGGATCCTGTTGGTGCCGGACAAAGGAAGCGTAGACGGTGAACAGACACCCTTTGAGTACAGAGGTCCATGACAACGAGGTTTTGGGAGCAGTTGGTATAAGTTTGCAAAGCTATTTCTAAATGGCACACAAGGCTTATCTGGTTTCTGAGTCTCTGCAAACAATTATTCATTCTAGGTGGAGAAATATGTGGCTTTCAGTTTAATTACCAAATTACTACACAGTTGTCTTTTCCGTTTCCTTAGGCTCTACTGATCCATTGTGTGAGGTGGGCTGGACACACTATGGCCTCAGCTGCTACTATTTTTCCCAGCGTGGGCGGTCATGGGAGAGTGCAAAAAAAGACTGCGAGACCAAGAAGGCTCATTTGGTGGTCATTAATGGCGAAGAAGAAAATGTGAGTATTTCATTAGCCCCATATGACCTGCCTGTATCTCCTCCCAAAACTGACCCTTGGTTGTGCCATATCTCCAAGGAAGGGTTCGATTTAGATTTACTGTAGATGTTCTCTACATGCACACATCTACAGAATGTTGTAACCACCCCTCGGTGTCTGCCGACCTCCAACTGCACTTCTGCCAAGCCGAGGAGGGGTTGGCACCACCATACACTCTGGTCCAGCACCCTCCACTGCCTTCACTACACTAGGAAAAACAATAGGTGCAGACACAGACTTGACAACCACACTTTCTGACACTGACTGAAGAACCACAGACTGGGGGGACACTGACTCCACAGACTGGGGGGACACTGACACCACAGACTGGGGGGACACTGACACCACAGACTGGGAGGACACTGACACCACAGACTGGGGGGACACTAACACCACAGAAGGCCTCACAGACACAGATTCTGATGGGGCAGAGACACTAGGAGCTCCCAGTACAACCTCTGCCAACCCAGACTCTTCTCTATCCCGATGAAATAATTCCTCCACTAGCTCTGGCTTATTGTGCAAAGCCTCAGGGCATCGGCTATAAGGGTGATCAACCTTATCACATAGGTTACATTTAATGATGTTACAGTCCCTCGCCAGATGCCCCAGTTCCTGATACAAAGAGCACTTCTGTTCTGGACATTTAGAGGAGAAATGTCCCTTGACTCCACATTTATGGCACAGCTTAGGTTGACCAGGGTAGAGAACGGTAATCCTATCTCTACCAATAAAGGCAGAGGAGGGCAAATGCTGGACCACATTCCCACACACATCCAACCTCATTGACACCGACCACCCACCCATCCAGATTCCTCCATCATCCACAAACTTTTTTAGGGGACACAACGTTTCACCAAACCTCCTCAACCAGACCCATAAATCCTCGGGGGGTATAGACTCATTCCTAGTCAGGATAGTCATATTTTTAATCAAGCGCTGACCTGAGACAACTTTGGGGACAAGCCCCTTCCAGTCCGGCTGGCCCCTATACACATGCTCAAACCGCTCCCAAAACAGATCCAGCGACTCTGGACGCACAAATGACAAATCATATTCATAGGTACCAGCCGGACTGATAAGTGCATAAATATCCTCTGCCTAAAATCCCATGGCTAGGATCTTATCCACAACCACTCTCCTGATAGGTGGAATATCTTCTCTCTCCCACCTGAGCTGTACCACATTCCTGCATTTAATAGAAGAAGGTGCGTTAGGTGAAAGTCGCACAACTGGCTCCCTTCCACCAGCAGCAGCAGCATGACTTTGACCCCACACAGCCCTAGCATAGTTCATAACTGGGACAGATGACACATTAAATGGCTGCATAGGAACCTCTGAAATCTGGTTTGGTAAATTACCCACCACCTGATCCTCCCTCCTCCCCTCCAGCACAACAGTCCTACTCACGATAGTCCCAGAAGTACCACAGATACCAGCAGTCCCGTCATCAAGTAAAGTCTTCTGTTTAGAAAAAACACCAGCTGTTTCAGCGTTCATACAGCCTTCCTGCTCTGCAGTTTCAATGTTCATGCGACATTCCTGCTCTGCACTGTTAGTGTCTATGTGGGACTCCTCGCAGCCAGCTCCTCCTGCGTTCCCTGCTGATTGCAAGGATCTGTTGGCAGGTGCAATCTCAGCAAAGTCATCCACACATTGAGAGAGATTTTCAGCAAGCACTCCTTTACCATGATCTTCATCTGATGAGTCAGTGGCATTCAAGGGAGATTCCATTTCTGTAATTGCCTGCAGCAATCCGCCATTTTCCTCCTCCTGAGATGACCCAGGCTGCTGGGGAGGGAGAGGAGGCAGATACTGACTCAGACATGACATGTCCTGAGACAGGGGTAGTACTGGGGCCACCATGTGAAGCCACTTCCTTACCCCCCATCCATACTGTCGACATTGCTCTGGTATCCACCCTCTGGCTGGTACTGGCACAGGCACCTTCATCTGTTGGAATCTCTCCTCATTCTCACACTTTTCGCTGAACACACCGCTGCTCTCCTCCAGAGAGGCGACCAACTTCTCCTGCTTTTTCAATGCCTTCTCCAGAGACTTTAGCTTGGAGACTTCCCTCTTACTGTTTCCAGACTTACTATGCAGGGTATGGCGAACCCTTGTCCTCAAACAAAACTTGGTCCGCCATCAATGCTTCCTCTGTCCAGAACCAGCACCATCCAAGACTCTTCAGCCCCCCCCCCCCAGTCACCAGACAACACCTCAGTGTACGGTAAAAACCACCAGACTACTTTATTTGAGCACATGTTACAGAGATCTCTCACTTCAAAACACTTCCCCCCACCCTTGGAAAACAGGGCGTGTTAAACTGTCCAATCACAATAGACACACGGTTCAGGTGTGTTCAAACTTCTCATCAGTAAACACACTTACACATCCCATAATAGTTGAGGCAGGCAGCCACGATAGAACAATAGAATACAGTCACACCCCAAACCATCACAGCAAAGAGTACACAACAGCATGAGACAACACACAATATATATATATACACACAAGATTTAGTCTGACTAGCACAGATCATAGTGGGGTTTTCTTCCACCCTGTGTCCCTATTAGAGACACAGGGTGATTTACACATAAGAGGGGTCGGGGAAGCTGGACATGGATTTTCCAGAGCTCTCCAGGGTAAGCTGAGTTCGACAAACCCGTCCCTGTCACACATGGATTTCTTTTTCCTGAGATATTCTTTCATGACAGCAAGTTTCTGTTCCTCCTTAGCAATGCGACGGAGTCTGTTCACCACTCTATCCTGGAAAACTGGTAAGGACTCCTCTTGCATAGGGACATGCCCAGCATCAATTGCAGCTTGAGAACATGGATTAGGCCTCAGTGCCTCTGGAGAGCCTCCACCTTCATCTCCCCCCACTCACTGCATGGTGGTTGGGGGAGAAGCCTGCAGGACAGGTCACTCAGCTTTGATGTTTCATCCAGCTAAATCCAAAGCAGAGTGACCCAACAGCACCTTGCAAAACAGCATCACCTGGTGGTAAAGCTCCTCTGGTGCAGAGTCTGATGTGACTGGCTCAGTGTTTTCTGTACAACACTATAGAACAGGTCAGAGCTATACTATAAGAGTAGACATAAACACTGTGTTGTATGTTTTATCTTTTCACAGACTTTTCTATATGACCTTACAAAATCTCGGACCACGTGGATCGGTCTCACAGATGTGGACGGATCCTGGAAATGGGTGGACGGGACTTCTTATGATGTTACTCCAAAGTAAGACACTGACCCACTCCCACCAGTTAAATAAATTCCCTCTGACTTTGCTCTGTAAATGGAATGCTCTTACTATTTATCAGATGTGTTTTTCTTTTTGGGATTATTCTTGGTTGATCTCTTTAGGTTAGTAAGCTCTTTAAAACTTATTTTCTGTATAGGTCCTGCCATCAGTTCTGGTCAGTAAAGGGCTTGGCCCAGTCACTGTTTCCCTTGGTTCCTGCAGGTTCTGGCAACGTGGTCAGCCTGATGAATGGTTCGGTCATGGTCTTGGAGGAGGAGAAGATTGCGCTCAGCTGAAAAACGCAAATGGTTGGAATGATGATCATTGTTCCAGGAGCTTTTCATACATATGTGAGAAGAAAATGCCTTGACCAGCTCACAGGAGAACATCTGACATCTTCATCTACTAATCACTTCTTCTCCTCTGCTACATTACAGTGATGATTCTGCTAATAAAATACTAAAATGCACCTGCAGGACATTCTGGAACTTGTACTTCCTAAAGAGCAATAGTATCTCCAGGTGTCCAATCACAGTACAGTAATAAGTAAAGGGATTCTTTTCACGTGTTTTATTGCAGCAACAGTTCGGCTGTACCTTCTCGATATCAGAGAATATTCTGAGCAGAGCTGAACTCCTTGGGGATGGAGATTTTCGCTAGCTCGGGGGTGGAGATATTCTCTAGCTTCCCTTACCTCTTTTATTGCAAATGTGTTGTTTTTATTATTAATAATATACTGGATTTATATAGCGGCAACAATTTGCAAAGCACTTTATGTGTGGATGATGAGTATTAATACATTTATGTAGACAATTATTTGTCTGGTGATATCTGGGAAGGGATGTACATTCTGTAAATATTGTGTTCTGGCGAGCACCTATCATAGAAAAAATCAGGAACTGGGAGGAGAAGGAGAAGAAATATGGTAGGAGGGAGAGGAAAACTAGGAGGAGGGGGAAGGGAGAGCTGGGAGGAGAGCTGGAAGAAAGGGGAAAGAGAAAGATTGAAGGAGAGACCTTCGGGGAGGGGAGGATAGAGCAACGAGGAGAAAACTTGGAGGAGGGGGGAAAGAAAGCTGGGAGGAAGGGAAGAGGGAGCTGTTAGAGGGGGGAGGGAGCTGAGACAAGAGGAGAAAAGAGACAGAAATGTAAGGAGGGGTGGGGCAGAGCTGGTAAGAGAAAGAGGAGAAAGCAAGCAGGAGGGGAGGAGAAATCGCACAGGAGGAGAAGAGAACTTGGAGAAAATGGAAGGAGAGGGCAAAGAGTAAGAATGAGAGAGCTAGGAGGGGAGAACAGAATATGGAGAAGAGAGAATAGAGCTGGGAGGAAGAAGAAGGGAGAGTTGGTAGGAAGAGGAGGAGAGAGTATGGAGGAAGGAGAAGAGAGCTGGAAGGAAGAGGAGGAGGACAGAGCTGGGAGGAAGAGGAGGGGAGAGCTGGGAAAAAGAGGAGGGGAGAGCTGGGAGAAAGAGGAGGAGAGAACTGGGAGGAAGAGGAGGAGAGAGCTGGGAGTAAGAAGAGGAGAGAGCTGGGAGGAAGAGGAGGAGAGAGCTGGGTGGAAGAGGAGGAGAGAGCTGGGAAGAAGAAGAGAGGAGAGCTGGGAGGAAGAGAAGGAGAGAGCTGGGAGGAAGAGGAGGGGAGAGCTGGCAGGAAGAGGAGGAGAGAGCTGGGAGGAAGAGGAGGGGATAGCTGTGAGGAAGAGGAGGAGAGAGCTGGGAGGAAAAGGAGGAGAGAGCTGGGAGGAAGAGGAAGGAAGAGCTGGTAGGAGGAGGAGAGAGCTGGCAGGATAAGGAGGAGAGAGCTGAGAGGCAGAGGAGAGGAGAGCTGGGTGGAAGAGGAGGAGAGAGCTGGTAGGAAGAGGAGAGTAGAGCTTGGAGGAAGAGAAGAGGCGAGCTGGGAGGAAGAGGAGGAGAGAGTTGGGAGATGGAGGGGGGATAGCTGGAAGGAAGAGGGGGGAGAGCTGGGAGGAAGAGGAGGAGAGAGCTGGGAGGAAGAGGAGGGAAGAGCTGGCAGGAAGAGGAGGAGAGAGCTGGGAGGAAGAGAATGGGAGAGCTCGGAGGAACAGGAGGGGAGATATGGAAGGAAGAGGAGGAGAGAGCTGGGAGGAAGAGGAGAGCTGTGAGGAAGAGGAGGAGAGAGCTGGGAGGAAGAGGAGGAGAGAGCTGGGAGGAAGAGGAGGGTAGAGCTGGGAGGAAGAGGAGGGGAGAGCTGGGAGGAAGAGGAGGGGATAGCTGTGAGGAAGAGGAGGAGAGAGCTGGGAGGAAGAGGAGAGGAGAGCTGGGAGGAAGAGGAGGAGAGAGCTGGGAGGAAGAGGAGAGGAGAGCTGGGAGAAAGAGGAGGGAAGATCTGGGAGGAAGAGGAGGAGAGAGCTGGGAGAAAGAAGAGGGTAGAGCTAGGAGTAAGAGGAGGGGAGAGCTGGGAGGAAGAGGAGGGGATAGCTGTGAGGAAGAGGAGGAGAGAGCTGGGAGGAAAAGGAGAGTAGAGCTGGGAGGAAGAGGAGGAGAGAGCTGGGAGGAAGAGGAGAGGAGAGTTGGGAGGAAGAGGAGGGGAGAGTCAAGAGACGGAGGAGAGAGCTGGGAGGAAGAGGAGGGGAGGGCTGGGAAGAAGAGGTGGGGAGGGCTGGGAGAAGAGCAGGAGATAGCTGGGAGGAAGAGGAGGGGAGAGCTGGGAGGAAAAGGAGGGGAGGGCTTAGAGGAAGAGGAGGGGAGAGCTGGGAGAAAGAGGAGGGGATAGCTGTGAGGAAGAGAAGGAGAGAGCTGGGAGGAAGAGGAGAGCTGGGAGGAAGAGAAGGAGAGAGCTGGGAGGTAAAGGAGAGCTGGGAGGAAGAGGAGGGGAGAGCTGGGAGGAAGAAGAGGAGAGAGTCAGGAGACTGAGGAGGAGAGAGCTGGGAGGAAGAGGAGGGGACAGCTGGGAGGAAGAGGAGGGGAGGGCTGGGAAGAAGAGGTGGGGAGGGCTGGGAGAAGAGCAGGAGAGAGCTGGGAGGAAGAGGAGGGGAGAGCTGGGAGGAAGAGGAGAGAGCTGGGAGAAAGAGGAGGAGAGGGCTTAGAGGAAAAGGAGGGGAGAGCTGGGAGGAAGAATAGGGGATAGCTGTGAGGAAGAGGAGGAGAGCGCTGGGAGGAAGAGGAGGAGAGAGCTGGGAGGAAGAGGAGGAGAGAGCTGGGAGGAAGAGGAGAGGAGAGCTGGGAAGAAGAGGAGGGGAGAGCTGGGAGCAAGAGGAGGAGAGAGTTAGGAGATGGAGGAGGAGAGAGCTCGGAGGAAGAGGAGGGGAGAGCTGGGAGGAAAAGGAGGGGAGAGCTGGGAGGAAGAGGACCGGAGGGCTGGGAAGAAGAGGTGGGGAGGGCTGGGAGAAGAGCAGGAGAGAGCTGGGAAGAAGAGGAGGGGAGAGCTGGGAGGAAGAGAAGGAGAGAGCTGGGAGGAAGAGGAGGGGAGGGCTGGGAAGAAGAGGTGGGGAGGGCTTGGGAGAAGAGCAGGAGAGAGCTGGGAGGAAGAGGAGGGGAGAGCTGGGAGGAAGAGAAGGAGAGAGCTGGGAGGAAGAGGAGGGGAGAGCTGGGAGGAAGAGAAGGAGAGAGCTGGGAGGAAGAGGAGGGGAGGGCTGGGAGGAAGAGAAGGGGAGAGCTGGGAGAAAGAGGAGGGGATAGCTGGGAGGAAGAGGAGGAGAGAGCTGGGAGGAAGAGGAGAGGAGAGCTGGGAGGAAGAGGAGGAGAGAGCTGGGAGGAAGAGGAGAGCTGGGAGGAAGAGGAGGGGAGAGCTGGGAGGAAGAAGAGGAGAGAGTCAGGAGACTGAGGAGGAGAGAGCTGGGAGGAAGAGGAGGGGACAGCTGGGAGGAAGAGGAGGGGAGGGCTGGGAAGAAGAGGTGGGGAGGGCTGGGAGAAGAGCAGGAGAGAGCTGGGAGGAAGAGGAGGGGAGAGCTGGGAGGAAGAGGAAGAGGAGAGAGCTGGGAGAAAGAGGAGGAGAGGGCTTAGAGGAAGAGGAGGGGAGAGCTGGGAGGAAGAAAAGGGGATAGCTGTGAGGAAGAGGAGGAGAGAGCTGGGAGGAAGAGTAGAGCTGTGAGGAAGAGGAGGAGAGAGCTGGGAGGAAGAGGAGGAGAGAGCTGGGAAGAAGAGGAGGGGAGAGCTGGGAGGAAGAGGAGGAGAGAGTTAGGAGACGGAGGAGGAGAGAGCTCGGAGGAAGAGGAGGGGAGAGCTGGGAGGAAAAGGAGGGGAGAGCTGCGAGGAAGAGGACGGGAGGGCTGGGAAGAAGAGGTGGGGAGGACTGGGGAGAAGAGCAGGAGAGAGCTGGGAGGAAGAGGAGGGGAGAGCTGGGAGGAAGAGAAGGAGAGAGCTGGGAGGAAGAGGAGGGGAGAGCTGGGAGGAAGAGAAGGAGAGAGCTGGGAGGAAGAGGAGGGGAGAGCTGGGAGGAAGAAGAGGAGAGAGTCAGGAGACTGAGGAGGAGAGAGCTGGGAGGAAGAGGAGGGGACAGCTGGGAGGAAGAGGAGGGGAGGGCTGGGAAGAAGAGGTGGGGAGGGCTGGGAGAAGAGCAGGAGAGAGCTGGGAGGAAGAGGAGGGCGAGAGCTGGGAGGAAGAGGAAGAGGAGAGAGCTGGGAGAAAGAGGAGGAGAGGGCTTAGAGGAAAAGGAGGCGAGAGCTGGGAGGAAGAAAAGGGGATAGCTGTGAGGAAGAGGAGGAGAGCGCTGGGAGGAAGAGTAGAGCTGTGAGGAAGAGGAGGAGAGAGCTGGCAGGAAGAGGAGGAGAGAGCTGGGAGGAAGAGGAGAGGAGAGCTGGGAAGAAGAGGAGGGGAGAGCTGGGAGCAAGAGGAGGAGAGAGTTAGGAGATGGAGGAGGAGAGAGCTCGGAGGAAGAGGAGGGGAGAGCTGGGAGGAAAAGGAGGGGAGTGCTGGGAGGAAGAGGATGGGAGGGCTGGGAAAAAGAGGTGGGGAGGGCTGGGAGAAGAGCAGGAGAGAGCTGGGAGGAAGAGGAGGGGAGAGCTGGGAGGAAGAGAAGGAGAGAGCTGGGAGGAAGAGGAGGGGAGAGCTGGGAGGAAGAGAAGGAGAGAGCTGGGAGGAAGAGGAGGGGAGGGCTGGGAGGAAGAGAAGGAGAGAGCTGGGAGAAAGAGGAGGGGATAGCTGGGAGGAAGAGGAGGAGAGAGCTGGGAGGAAGAGATGGAGAGAGCTGGGAGGAAGAGGAGGGGAGGGCTGGGAAGAAGAGGTGGGGAGGGCTTGGGAGAAGAGCAGGAGAGAGCTGGGAGGAAGAGGAGGGGAGAGCTGGGAGGAAGAGAAGGAGAGAGCTGGGAGGAAGAGGAGGGGAGAGCTGGGAGGAAGAGAAGGAGAGAGCTGGGAGGAAGAGGAGGGGAGGGCTGGGAGGAAGAGAAGGAGAGAGCTGGGAGAAAGAGGAGGGGATAGCTGGGAGGAAGAGGAGGAGAGAGCTGGGAGGAAGAGGAGAGGAGAGCTGGGAGGAAGAGGAGGAGAGAGCTGGGAGGAAGAGGAGAGCTGGGAGGAAGAGGAGGGGAGAGCTGGGAGGAAGAAGAGGAGAGAGTCAGGAGACTGAGGAGGAGAGAGCTGGGAGGAAGAGGAGGGGACAGCTGGGAGGAAGAGGAGGGGAGGGCTGGGAAGAAGAGGTGGGGAGGGCTGGGAGAAGAGCAGGAGAGAGCTGGGAGGAAGAGGAGGGGAGAGCTGGGAGGAAGAGGAAGAGGAGAGAGCTGGGAGAAAGAGGAGGAGAGGGCTTAGAGGAAGAGGAGGGAAGAGCTGGGAGGAAGAAAAGGGGATAGCTGTGAGGAAGAGGAGGAGAGAGCTGGGAGGAAGAGTAGAGCTGTGAGGAAGAGGAGGAGAGAGCTGGGAGGAAGAGGAGGAGAGAGCTGGGAAGAAGAGGAGGGGAGAGCTGGGAGGAAGAGGAGGAGAGAGTTAGGAGACGGAGGAGGAGAGAGCTCGGAGGAAGAGGAGGGGAGAGCTGGGAGGAAGAGGAGGGTAGGGCTGGGAGGAAGAGAAGGAGAGAGCTGGGAGAAAGAGGAGGGGATAGCTGGGAGGAAGAGGAGGAGAGAGCTGGGAGGAAGAGGAGAGGAGAGCTGGGAGGAAGAGGAGGAGAGAGCTGGGAGGAAGAGGAGAGCTGGGAGGAAGAGGAGGGGAGAGCTGGGAGGAAGAAGAGGAGAGAGTCAGGAGACTGAGGAGGAGAGAGCTGGGAGGAAGAGGAGGGGACAGCTGGGAGGAAGAGGAGGGGAGGGCTGGGAAGAAGAGGTGGGGAGGGCTGGGAGAAGAGCAGGAGAGAGCTGGGAGGAAGAGGAGGGGAGAGCTGGGAGGAAGAGGAAGAGGAGAGAGCTGGGAGAAAGAGGAGGAGAGGGCTTAGAGGAAGAGGAGGGGAGAGCTGGGAGGAAGAAAAGGGGATAGCTGTGAGGAAGAGGAGGAGAGAGCTGGAAGGAAGAGTAGAGCTGTGAGGAAGAGGAGGAGAGAGCTGGGAGGAAGAGGAGGAGAGAGCTGGGAAGAAGAGGAGGGGAGAGCTGGGAGGAAGAGGAGGAGAGAGTTAGGAGACGGAGGAGGAGAGAGCTCGGAGGAAGAGGAGGGGAGAGCTGGGAGGAAAAGGAGGGGAGAGCTGGGAGGAAGAGGACGGGAGGGCTGGGAAGAAGAGGTGGGGAGGACTGGGGAGAAGAGCAGGAGAGAGCTGGGAGGAAGAGGAGGGGAGAGCTGGGAGGAAGAGAAGGAGAGAGCTGGGAGGAAGAGGAGGGGAGAGCTGGGAGGAAGAGAAGGAGAGAGCTGGGAGGAAGAGGAGGGGAGAGCTGGGAGGAAGAGAAGGAGAGAGCTGGGAGGAAGAGGAGGGGAGAGCTGGGAGGAAGAGGAGGGGAGGGCTGGGAGGAAGAGAAGGGGAGAGCTGGGAGGAAGAGGAGGAGAGAGCTGGGAGGAAGAGGAGGAGAGAGCTGGGAGGAAGAGGAGAGGAGAGCTGGGAAGAAGAGGAGGGGAGAGCTGGGAGGAAGAGGAGGAGAGAGTTAGGAGACGGAGGAGGAGGAGAGAGCTCGGAGGAAGAGGAGGGGAGAGCTGGGAGGAAAAGGAGGGGAGAGCTGGGAGGAAGAGGACGGGAGGGCTGGGAAGAAGAGGTGGGGAGGACTGGGGAGAAGAGCAGGAGAGAGCTGGGAATAAGAGTAGGGGAGAGCTGGGAGGAAGAGAAGGAGAGAGCTGGGAGGAAGAGGAGGGGAGGGCTTGGAGGAAGAGGAGGGGAGGGCTGGGAGGAAGAGCAGGGGAGAGCTAGGAGGATGGAGAGAGAGAGCTGAGAGGAGAGTAGTGTAGAAAGCTTGCAGGAAGAAATGAAAAAGATGTGAGACGAAGACCTGGGAAGATTGGGAGGGGAGCACTGGAAGGAGGGGGGAGGAAAAATCTGGGGGACAGTGGTGAAGAGAGCTTGGAGGATGGGAGGAGAGTGCTGGGCAGAGGGAGAGAGCGAGAGCTTGGAGGGGATAAAAGAATGGTCAAGAGAGGGAGGAGAGAGAGGAACAAAGCTGGGGAAAGGGGGAGGTTGGAGAGTATGGAGAAGGGGAGAAAGAAAGCTTGAAGGAAGGGAGGAGTGACTTGGTAGGAAGGAAAGAAGAGAGCTAAGAGAAGGGGGCAGAGAAAGCTGGGAAGAGGGGAAACAAATAGCTTTGGGGGATGAGAGAGCTTGGAAGAGGGAGAGGAGGGGAAGAAGAAAGCTGGGAAGATGGGAGGAGAAAGGTATAAGAAGGAGAGAGCTGAATGGAGGGGAAGAAAAGCTCTGAGGAAGAGAACTAGGAGGTTGGGGAAGAGAGATCTTTGAGGCTTTGAGGGTGGAAGAAGAAAGTGCAGAGGGGGAAAGAGAAGAGAGCTTGGGGGAGGGGGGGGGATGTCATTCCACTCTTCCAAGCCCGAGGAGTAAAGAACCAGGCAGGATCCTACAGATGATGATGTCATTCCACTCTTCCAGGCCTAAGTTGTGCAGAACCAAGATCCTACGTGTGATACAGTCATTCCATTCCTCGAAGGCTGAGGTCTGGGCAGTAAAGAACTCGTCTAACACAAGGGGTTAACCAAGCGCACTCCAGATACAAGTATGTAAATAAACTAGTATAGGGACAGAGGGAAAGTGGCAAAGTGATATGGGGAATAATAAACTTTTGTAGTCCATAACATATAAGTCCATAAGTTTCTACAACATAGCTCATCCGCAGAGAAGGCTGCCAGCTGACAGATAGAAGAGATCTGAAATAGCACAAAAGGAAACACAAAGCAGTGCCTACTAAGCGTAGCAGTCAATGTAAATTTATTGGAAATAAAAAACCAGATGCAAGTATAACACTCACAAACAAATAAATTAGAAAAGTTTATCTGGATGGGAGTGCAAATCATCCGCTCTTCCCAGGAAGGAGGTGCTGTATTTCCGGATGCTGGGGAGAGATGATATCTCTAGGTGTCCTCTCGAGTGTCCTCAGCGTTGAGCGGAACCACACATTCACAGCAGCGGTGACGCTGGACAGCTTCCCTGGAACATAGCGGCAACGATCACTTCCGGGTCGTGGGGTCAGCGGGAGTGAACTTGGTGTTGAGTTATTCACTTTACGGTCAACACAAAGGACAAGGGGGCACTCTTTGCGTCTAGAGGAAAAGAGATTTCACCTCCAAATACGGAAAGGTTTTTTCACAGTAAGAGCTGTGAAAATGTGGAATAGACTCCCTGCAGAGGTGGTTCTGGCCAGATCAGTAGATTGCTATAAGAAAGGTCTGGATTCTTTCTTAAATGTACAGAATATAACTGGGTACTGACATTTATAGGGAAAGGTGATCCTGGGAATATCCGATTGTCTCTCGGGGGATCAGGAAGGAATTTTTTCCCCTGCTGTAGCAAATTGGATAATGCTCTGCTGGGGTTTTTTGCCTTCCTCTGGATCAACTGTGGGTATAGAATTGGGTATATGGGATTGTACGATATATATTTTTTTTATATATATTTTTTTTTTTTATGGTTGAACTGGATGGACTTGTGTCTTTTTTCAACCTGACTAATGCCCCATACACACGATCGTTTTTCATGCCGTTAAAAATGCCATTTTAAAAAATGTCCACTAAAAATGATCGTGTGTAGGCTCCAGAGCATTTTTAACGACGTGAAAAACGGCCATTAAAAATTCCGGACATGCTCTCTTTTTTCACGTCGTTTTTCATGTCGTTTTTTTTAACAACGTGAAAAACGATAGTGTGTATGCTTTCACGACGTGAAAAAAAACGCGCATGCTCAGAATCAAGTATGAGACGGGAGCGCTCGTTCTGGTAAAACTAGCGTTCGTAATGGAGATAGCACATTCATTACACAGTAACGGACTGAAAAGCGTGAATCGTCGCTCAACAAACTTTACTAACATGAAGGGTGGCGCCATTCGAACGGAACTTCCCCTTTATAGTGCCGTCGTACGTGTTCAACGTCACTGCGCTTTGCTTGATCGTTTTTTTTAATGATAGTGTGTACGCAAGGCAGGCTTGAGAGGAAACATGAAAAAAAACGAGGAGAAAAACGTCGGTTTAAAAAATGACATTAAAAACGATCGTGTGTACGGGGCATAACTATGTAACTATGTAACTATGTAAGGCTGAGGAGTAAATAACTCGTCTAAGGCTGAGGGGTGAGGGAGCATTGCTGTACAGCAGTCAAGGCTGAGAAGTAAAGAACTCATCTAAGGCTGAGGGGTGAGGGAGCATTGCTGTACAGCAGTCAAGGCTGAGGAGTAAAGAACTCATCTAAGGCTGAGGGATGAGGGAGCATTGCTGTACAGCAGTCAAGGCTGAGGAGTAAAGAACTCTTCTAATGCTGAGGGGTGAGGGAGCATTGCTGTACAGCAGTCAATGCTGAGGAGTAAAGAACTCTTCTAAGGCTGAGGGGTGAGGGAGCATTGCTGTACAGCAGTCAATGCTGAGGAGTAAAGAACTCTTCTAATGCTGAGGGGTGAGGGAGCATTGCTGTACAGCAGTCAAGGCTGAGGAGTAAAGAACTCTTCTAATGCTGAGGGGTGAGGGAGCATTGCTGTACAGCAGTCAAGGCTGAGGAGTAAAGAACTCATCTAAGGCTGATGGGTGAGGGAGAATTGCTGTACAGCAGTCAAGGCTGAGGAGTAAAGAACTCATCTAAGGCTGAGGGGTGAGGGAGCATTGCTGTACAGCAGTCAAGGCTGAGGAGTAAAGAACTCATCTAAGGCTGAGGGATGAGGGAGCATTGCTGTACAGCAGTCAAGGCTGAGGAGTAAAGAACTCATCTAAGGCTGAGGGATGAGGGAGCATTGCTGTACAGCAGTCGAGGCTGTGGAGTAAAGAACTCTTCTAATGCTGAGGGGTGAGGGAGCATTGCTGTACAGCAGTCAATGCTGAGGAGTAAAGAACTCTTCTAATGCTGAGGGGTGAGGGAGCATTGCTGTACAGCAGTCAAGGCTGAGGAGTAAAGAACTCTTCTAGGGCTGAGGGGTGAGGGAGAATTGCTGTACAGCAGTCAAGGCTGAGGAGTAAAGAACTCTTCTAGGGCTGAGGGGTGAGGGAGCATTGCTGTACAGCAGTCAAGGCTGAGGAGTAAAGAACTCATCTAAGGCTGAGGGGTGAGGGAGAATTGCTGTACAGCAGTCAAGGCTGAGGAGTAAAGAACTCTTCTAAGGCTGAGGGGTGAGGGAGCATTGCTGTACAGCAGTCAAGGCTGAGGAGTAAAGAACTTTTCTAAGGCTGAGGGGTGAGGGAGCATTGCTGTACAGCAGTCAAGGCTGAGGACTAAAGAACTCTTCTAAGGATGAGGGGTGAGGGAGCATTGCTGTACAGCAGTCAAGGCTGAGGAGTAAAGAACTCATCTAAGGCTGAGGGGTGAGGGAGCATTGCTGTACAGCAGTCAAGGCTGAGGAGTAAAGAACTCTTCTAAGGCTGAGGGGTGAGGGAGCATTGCTGTACAGCAGTCAAGGCTGAGGAGTAAAGAACTCTTCTAAGGCTGAGGGGTGAGGGAGCATTGCT
Source organism: Rana muscosa (assembly GCA_029206835.1). Taxonomy (NCBI): domain Eukaryota; kingdom Metazoa; phylum Chordata; class Amphibia; order Anura; family Ranidae; genus Rana; species Rana muscosa. The sequence continues at coordinate 399,067,147 of CM055118.1, forward strand.
GTACAGCAGTCAAGGCTGAGCAGTAAAGAACTCTTCTAAGGCTGAGCGGTGAGGGAGCATTGCTGTACAGCAGTCAAGGCTGAGCAGTAAAGAACTCTTCTAATGCTGAGGGGTGAGGTAGCATTGCTGTACAGCAGTCAAGGCTGAGCAGTAAAGAACTCTTCTAGGGCTGAGGGGTGAGGGAGCATTGCTGTACAGCAGTCAAGGCTGAGCAGTAAAGAACTCTTCTAAGGCTGAGGGGTGAGGGAGAATTGCTGTACAGCAGTCAAGGCTGAGCAATAAAGAACTTGTCTAAGGCTGAGGGGTGAGGGAGCATTGCTGTACAGCAGTCAAGGCTGAGCAGTAAAGAACTCTTCTAGGGCTGAGGGGTGAGGGAGAATTGCTGTACAGCAGTCAAGGCTGAGGAGTAAAGAACTCTTCTAGGGCTGAGGGGTGAGGGAGCATTGCTGTACAGCAGTCAAGGCTGAGGAGTAAAGAACTCATCTAAGGCTGAGGGATGAGGGAGAATTGCTGTACAGCAGTCAAGGCTGAGGAGTAAAGAACTCTTCTAAGGCTGAGGGGTGAGGGAGCATTGCTGTACAGCAGTCAAGGCTGAGGAGTAAAGAACTCATCTAAGGCTGAGGGGTGAGGGAGTATTGCTGTACAGCAGTCAAGGCTGAGGAGTAAAGAACTCTTCTAAGGCTGAGGGGTGAGGGAGCATTGCTGTACAGCAGTCAAGGCTAAGGAGTAAAGAACTCTTCTAAGGCTGAGGGGTGAGGGAGCATTGCTGTTCAGCAGTCAAGGCTGAGCAGTAAAGAACTCTTCTAAGGCTGAGCGGTGAGGGAGCATTGCTGTACAGCAGTCAAGGCTGAGCAGTAAAGAACTCTTCTAGGGCTGAGGGGTGAGGTAGCATTGCTGTACAGCAGTCAAGGCTGAGCAGTAAAGAACTCTTCTAGGGCTGAGGGGTGAGGGAGCATTGCTGTACAGCAGTCAAGGCTGAGCAGTAAAGAACTCTTCTAGGGCTGAGGGGTGAGGGAGAATTGCTGTACAGCAGTCAATGCTGAGGAGTAAAGAACTCTTCTAATGCTGAGGGGTGAGGGAGCATTGCTGTACAGCAGTCAATGCTGAGGAGTAAAGAACTCTTCTAATGCTGAGGGGTGAGGGAGCATTGCTGTACAGCAGTCAAGGCTGAGAAGTAAAGAACTCATCTAAGGCTGAGGGGTGAGGGAGCATTGCTGTACAGCAGTCAAGGCTGAGGAGTAAAGAACTCATCTAAGGCTGAGGGATGAGGGAGCATTGCTGTACAGCAGTCAAGGCTGAGGAGTAAAGAACTCATCTAAGGCTGAGGGAGCATTGCTGTACAGCAGTCAAGGCTGAGGAGTAAAGAACTCTTCTAAGGCTGAGGGGTGAGGGAGCATTGCTGTACAGCAGTCAAGGCTGAGGAGTAAAGAACTCATCTAAGGCTGAGGGATGAGGGAGCATTGCTGTACAGCAGTCAAGGCTGAGGAGTAAAGAACTCATCTAAGGCTGAGGGGTGAGGGAGCACTGCTGTACAGCAGTCAAGGCTGAGGAGTAAAGAACTGATCTAAGGCTGAGGGATGAGGGAGCATTGCTGTACAGCAGTCAAGGCTGAGGAGTAAAGAACTCATCTAAGGCTGAGGGGTGAGGGAGCATTGCTGTACAGCAGTCAAGGCTGAGGAGTAAAGAACTCTTCTAAGGCTGAGGGGTGAGGGAGCATTGCTGTACAGCAGTCAAGGCTGAGGAGTAAAGAACTCATCTAAGGCTGAGGGGTGAGGGAGCATTGCTGTACAGCAGTCAAGGCTGAGGAGTAAAGAACTCTTCTAAGGCTGAGGGGTGAGGGAGCATTGCTGTACAGCAGTCAAGGCTGAGCAGTAAAGAACTCTTCTAAGGCTGAGCGGTGAGGGAGCATTGCTGTACAGCAGTCAAGGCTGAGCAGTAAAGAACTCTTCTAGGGCTGAGGGGTGAGGTAGCATTGCTGTACAGCAGTCAAGGCTGAGCAGTAAAGAACTCTTCTAGGGCTGAGGGCTGAGGGAGCATTGCTGTACAGCAGTCAAGGCTGAGCAGTAAAGAACTCTTCTAAGGCTGAGGGGTGAGGGAGAATTGCTGTACAGCAGTCAAGGCTGAGCAATAAAGAACTTGTCTAAGGCTGAGGGGTGAGGGAGCATTGCTGTACAGCAGTCAAGGCTGAGCAGTAAAGAACTCTTCTAGGGCTGAGGGGTGAGGGAGAATTGCTGTACAGCAGTCAAGGCTGAGGAGTAAAGAACTCTTCTAGGGCTGAGGGGTGAGGGAGCATTGCTGTACAGCAGTCAAGGCTGAGGAGTAAAGAACTCATCTAAGGCTGAGGGATGAGGGAGAATTGCTGTACAGCAGTCAAGGCTGAGGAGTAAAGAACTCTTCTAAGGCTGAGGGGTGAGGGAGCATTGCTGTACAGCAGTCAAGACTGAGGAGTAAAGAACTTTTCTAAGGCTGAGGGGTGAGGGAGCATTGCTGTACAGCAGTCAAGGCTGAGGACTAAAGAACTCTTCTAAGGCTGAGGGGTGAGGGAGCATTGCTGTACAGCAGTCAAGGCTGAGGAGTAAAGAACTCATCTAAGGCTGAGGGGTGAGGGAGCATTGCTGTACAGCAGTCAAGGCTGAGGAGTAAAGAACTCTTCTAAGGCTGAGGGGTGAGGGAGCATTGCTGTACAGCAGTCAAGGCTGAGGAGTAAAGAACTCTTCTAAGGCTGAGGGGTGAGGGAGCATTGCTGTACAGCAGTCAAGGCTGAGCAGTAAAGAACTCTTCTAGGGCTGAGCGGTGAGGGAGCATTGCTGTACAGCAGTCAAGGCTGAGCAGTAAAGAACTCTTCTAGGGCTGAGGGGTGAGGTAGCATTGCTGTACAGCAGTCAAGGCTGAGCAGTAAAGAACTCTTCTAGGGCTGAGGGGTGAGGGAGCATTGCTGTACAGCAGTCAAGGCTGAGCAGTAAAGAACTCTTCTAGGGCTGAGGGGTGAGGGAGAATTGCTGTACAGCAGTCAATGCTGAGGAGTAAAGAACTCTTCTAATGCTGAGGGGTGAGGGAGCATTGCTGTACAGCAGTCAATGCTGAGGAGTAAAGAACTCTTCTAATGCTGAGGGGTGAGGGAGCATTGCTGTACAGCAGTCAAGGCTGAGAAGTAAAGAACTCATCTAAGGCTGAGGGGTGAGGGAGCATTGCTGTACAGCAGTCAAGGCTGAGGAGTAAAGAACTCATCTAAGGCTGAGGGATGAGGGAGCATTGCTGTACAGCAGTCAAGGCTGAGGAGTAAAGAACTCATCTAAGGCTGAGGGAGCATTGCTGTACAGCAGTCAAGGCTGAGGAGTAAAGAACTCTTCTAAGGCTGAGGGGTGAGGGAGCATTGCTGTACAGCAGTCAAGGCTGAGGAGTAAAGAACTCATCTAAGGCTGAGGGATGAGGGAGCATTGCTGTACAGCAGTCAAGGCTGAGGAGTAAAGAACTCATCTAAGGCTGAGGGGTGAGGGAGCACTGCTGTACAGCAGTCAAGGCTGAGGAGTAAAGAACTCATCTAAGGCTGAGGGATGAGGGAGCATTGCTGTACAGCAGTCAAGGCTGAGGAGTAAAGAACTCATCTAAGGCTGAGGGGTGAGGGAGCATTGCTGTACAGCAGTAAAGGCTGAGGAGTAAAGAACTCTTCTAAGGCTGAGGGGTGAGGGAGCATTGCTGTACAGCAGTCAAGGCTGAGGAGTAAAGAACTTTTCTAAGGCTGAGGGGTGAGGGAGCATTGCTGTACAGCAGTCAAGGCTGAGGACTAAAGAACTCTTCTAAGGCTGAGGGGTGAGGGAGCATTGCTGTACAGCAGTCAAGGCTGAGGAGTAAAGAACTCTTCTAAGGCTGAGGGGTGAGGGAGCATTGCTGTACAGCAGTCAAGGCTGAGGAGTAAAGAACTTTTCTAAGGCTGAGGGGTGAGGGAGCATTGCTGTACAGCAGTCAAGGCTGAGGACTAAAGAACTCTTCTAAGGCTGAGGGGTGAGGGAGCATTGCTGTACAGCAGTCAAGGCTGAGGAGTAAAGAACTCTTCTAAGGCTGAGGGATGAGGGAGCATTGCTGTACAGCAGTCAAGGCTGAGGAGTAAAGAACTCTTCTAAGGCTGAGGGGTGAGGGAGCATTGCTGTACAGCAGTCAAGGCTGAGCAGTAAAGAACTCTTCTAAGGCTGAGCGGTGAGGGAGCATTGCTGTACAGCAGTCAAGGCTGAGCAGTAAAGAACTCTTCTAGGGCTGAGGGGTGAGGTAGCATTGCTGTACAGCAGTCAAGGCTGAGCAGTAAAGAACTCTTCTAGGGCTGAGGGGTGAGGGAGCATTGCTGTACAGCAGTCAAGGCTGAGCAGTAAAGAACTCTTCTAGGGCTGAGGGGTGAGGGAGAATTGCTGTACAGCAGTCAAGGCTGAGGAGTAAAGAACTCTTCTAAGGCTGAGGGGTGAGGGAGCATTGCTGTACAGCAGTCAAGGCTGAGGAGTAAAGAACTCTTCTAAGGCTGAGCGGTGAGGGAGCATTGCTGTACAGCAGTCAAGGCTTAGCAGTAAAGAACTCTTCTAGGGCTGAGGGGTGAGGGAGCATTGCTGTACAGCAGTCAAGGCTGAGCAGTAAAGAACTCTTCTAGGGCTGAGGGGTGAGGGAGAATTGCTGTACAGCAGTCAAGGCTGAGGAGTAAAGAACTCTTCTAGGGCTGAGGGGTGAGGGAGCATTGCTGTATAGCAGTCAAGGCTGAGGAGTAAAGAACTCTTCTAGGGCTGAGGGGTGAGGGAGCATTGCTGTATAGCAGTCAAGGCTGAGCAGTAAAGAACTTGTCTAAGGCTGAGGGGTGAGGGAGCATTGCTGTACAGCAGTCAAGGCTGAGCAGTAAAGAACTTGTCAAGGTCACCTGTGGCCAGGTGACAGATGCACACCGTAGGGGGACAGGAGTGCACCGCGAGGTAGTGAACCCTATGGCTGGCTTCTGCGGATAGGAAACTGGGTGGTTGTGGAAAGCGGGACCAGAGGAGCACAACCGGGATCCTAACGGAAGCTAGAGCCAAGATTCCCCAGGGCGCGGAGTCTAAGACCCAGCAGGTCTTCTCCAGGGCCTCTAGTGGTGAGGATGTTATGCTGCAGGCTGGGACCAGGTCGCGGCCCCTGGAGTTTCCTAGCTCATGCCCAGTAGGATAAGGGGAAAAGAGGGGAAGCAGCAGCACAAGATATGAGAGAACCGAATAACAAGCTGAAGGTCAGGGGCCACAAGCAGACAAGGATAACGAAAGAACGAGCCGAAGGTCAAGGGTCACGAGCAGACAGGGATAGTCGGGGACAAGCCAATAACGTAACAGAGAGACAGACGTAGCACACGGCAGGCAGGAACCCAAACACACAATGCCTAACAAACACGTTGATCAGCCAAGCAGGCTTGCAGTGCACAGGTTAATATAGTGTTCTGTGATAGGGCCTGGGGTGGAGTCTGGCTGGGAGGAGATTATAAAGGAAGCCAGGTGAAAGGGCTCAGGCCTCTAAGATGAACACATGGGAAGGAAGGTAAGCTGACAGACAAACACTACTGCATATCCATGACAGTACCCTCCCTCTTATGGGCCCTCCCCCGCCTGCGCCCAGGCTTAAAGGGAAATCTCTGATGAAACCTTCTCAACAGATGAGGTGCAGCGACATCAGATGCAGCGATCCAAGACGCCTCCTCAGGACCAAAACCTCTCCAATGCACAAGGTACTGAAGAATGCCTCTGCAGAGCCGAGAATCCAGAACTTGTCTAATCTCGTACTTAAGATTATCCTCAGAGACCGAAAACGAGGTAGGGAGATGACAAGAAGATCTATTGAGGACCAAAGGCTCTCTAGGAATAAGCAAGGGCATGAGAGGATCAACAGGAATCTGAGGAGGGTCCCCTAGACCCTTAAAGGGGAACTGGTCATCTTGCACAGGACCATCAGACTGGGCAGATGTCAGTGGAACCCTGAAGTCAGGTTGGTTAGAAGGTGACATGTCGCCGGAGTCAAGCTGAATAGCTGAAGGACAAGCAGAATGTCCCGAACAAGAAAAAGTAGGAGGCTCACTGGGCATGGGCTGGACTGGCATAACTAGTACAGAGGCAGAGTGAATAGCTGAGTCAGGTGTAGCGACTACCTGAATCGCATCGCAAGACGTAGCGACTGCAGGACTTGTAGACAAGCTAGCCTGGCTGTGCGTCCAAGGGTGGTTAGGGACAGAGAAATGTAAATGGTTATGCAACCTGGAATGAATGACCAACTCAGACTCACAGGGGGCAACCTTGGGTAGGCAGGACGAGGAACAGGAGGGACCCCAAGCCAGGATCTGTCCAGTAGTCCAGTCCACATGAGGAGAATGGAGCTGTAACCATGGGAGACCCAAAATTATAGGCGTTGAGGCCTTGGGTAAGATAAGGAAGGATATCCACTCCTGGTGGAGTGTCCCTACCGACATCTTAACAGGGAGGGTCTGGAAGCGGATAGTTCCCCCTGGGAGAACAGTACCATCAATCGCCAAGACCACCAATGGTGTGGTGAGGGGCAAAAGAGTAAGTCTCATGGACGATGCGATTTCCCAGTCCATGAAATTACCAGCAGCTCCGGAATCCAGATATGCTGAGACCGAATGAGAAGAAGCACCAACATGAAGGAACACAGAAAGCAGAAGACGAGCAGGGGAAGGTGATATTTCTGGGTTCAATACTCCACTTTCCAGATGAAGTGGACCCGAACGTTTTTCTGGACAAAAAGAGCAAGTGTCACGAAAATGACCTTTGCCCCCACAGTAAAGACACAGACCAAGAGTTCTGCGCCTAGCACGTTCCTCGGGGGATAGCCTGGTCCGACCCAGCTGCATGGGTTCCTCAGCTGGTAGGAGATGCTCTACGGGTTGAAGAGAGGGGAGCTCAGGCTGACTAAGAACCAAGGAGTGCTGGCGTTGCTTTTCTAAGGTCCTCTCCTGAAAGCGAATATCGATCTGGTTACACAAGGAGATAACGCCGGCCAGATCAGTGGGGATGGTTCTTCCTGCTAATTCATCCTTCACTCTATCAGACAGGCCATGCAAAAAGGTTGCGACTAAGGCCTCATTGTTCCAGCTCAACTCAGCCGACAGTATGCGGAAATGAAGGGCATACTGTCCCACAGAAGCAGACTCTTGGCGGAGACGTAAAAGGGCGCTGGCCGCTGAAGAGACACGAGCCGGTTCTTCGAAGATATTCCGAAAAAGTTTCAAGAAGCCAGACAGGCTAGAAACCACTGGATCATTCAGTTCCCACAGAGGGGCTGCCCAGGCTAAAGCTTCACTTGAGAGGAGGGAAATGATATAGGCTACCTTAGCCCGATCAGACAGAAAGTTTTGGGGCTGGAGCTCAAAATGAATCGTGCATTGGCTAAGGAACCCCCTGCAAGCCTTGGAGTCCCCAGAGAAACGGGACGGAGCTGGCAGTTGTAGTGAGTGTGTGGCTGCGACTGGTGCAATAGGTGCAGCCGCTGGTTGTATTTGAGGTTGCGGATTCAGGGTTCCCAAGGAGGCCTGAAGCTGCTCGAAGCGAGAAGCCAGATCCTGGAGGAATCGCATCACCTGAGTCTGATTCGATTCCTGGGTTTCAAGTCTGCAAACTATGCCCTGCAACGGATCATCCACGGGTAACGGGATGTCAGCCGGGTTCATGGCTGATCAAACTGTCAAGGTCACCTGTGGCCAGGTGACAGATGCACACCGTAGGGGGACAGGAGTGCACCGCGAGGTAGTGAACCCTATGGCTGGCTTCTGCGGATAGGAAACTGGGTGGTTGTGGAAAGCGGGACCAGAGGAGCACAACCGGGATCCTAACGGAAGCTTGAGCCAAGATTCCCCAGGGCGCGGAGTCTAAGACCCAGCAGGTCTTCTCCAGGGCCTCTAGTGGTGAGGATGTTATGCTGCAGGCTGGGACCAGGTCGCGGCCCCTGGAGTTTCCTAGCTCACGCCCCGTAGGATAAGGGGAAAAGAGGGGAAGCAGCAGCACAAGATATGAGAGAACCGAATAACAAGCTGAAGGTCAGGGGCCACAAGCAGACAAGGATAACGAAAGAACGAGCCGAAGGTCAAGGGTCACGAGCAGACAGGGATAGTCGGGGACAAGCCAATAACGTAACAGAGAGACAGACGTAGCACACGGCAGGCAGGAACCCAAACACACAATGCCTAACAAACACGTTGATCAGCCAAGCAGGCTTGCAGTGCACAGGTTAATATAGTGTTCTGTGATAGGGCCTGGGGTGCAGGGCCGTCGGAACAGGACAGGCAAAACAAGCAATTGCTTGGGGCGCCGAGCTGGCCTAGGGCCCCAGCCTGCTGCCTGTCACTGTCCTCGATTTTCGCCCGGAGCCGATCCGCGGATTGCAGCCTTAGGAAAGGCCGCGGCTTCGGCCTAGCTCCGGAGCGGCGGCCATCTTGGTACACCCGGCGGTGACAGGCCGCCGCTATTGCTTATGGGAGTTGTAGTCCACAACGGCGGCTACGTGCTGATGCTTCCTGCTCCTGGGGGGAGGAGTCAGTGTCAGTCACAGTCACTCAGGAGGGCAGCGCAGGCGTGATACAACTCCCATTGCGGTCGGATCAACTTTTGCCCGCCAGACAGTGCCTCTGGAAAAGGTAAGTCAGTGAATGACTTTTTAATGGAGTGATAAAGTCTCTAATAGTTCCACAAATAAAAAAGTAAATACGTTTTCTTGAAAAGTAGTAAAGAATCTGTCTTTCTTTGGCTCCACAAGCATGTACTTGTACTGTTGTACATGATTATTCTGTTCTTCTGTCCAGTAATTCAGCCAGGATCAGGATCCCTGAATATTAGTGCGCGCTGCAAACAACTTCCTGGTCACAGCAGCCTGCTTCTCCATCCCAATCCCCACTATTGGAGAAATGTCCAGTATCAGGGTTTTTTTAATTTTTTTATTTAAATAAATAAAATAAAAAAAACCCTGATACTGGCCTTTTCTCCAATAGTGGGGATTGGGATGGAGAAGCAGGCTGCTGTGACCAGGAAGTTGTTTACAGGAGAAAAGCGCACGAATATTCAGGGATCCTAATCCTGGCCTGGATTACTGGACAGAACAGAAATCATGTACAAGTACATGCTTGTGGAGCCATAGAAAGACTGACAGATTCTTTACTACTTTTCAAGAAAACGTATTTACTATTTTATTTGTGGAACTATTAGAGACTTTATCGCTCCATAATTATTTTTGAATACTTTTATTATTTTAACAGAGGACATTACAGGGGGAGATGTGGACAGTACAGGGAGGTGATGTGGATATTACAGGGGGAGATGATGTGGACATTACAGGGGGAGATGATGTGGACATTACAGTGGGGGAGATGATGTGGATATTACAGTGCGGAGTCCCCCTGTCCATCCCACGGTCCCCCTGTCCATCCCACGGTCCCCCTGTCCATCCCACTGTCCATAAACAGTCCTAAGCAGCATCTTAATGTTAATGTGAGTGTGTATGTGTTTTAAGTATGTTGGATTATTTGCAACAGCAGTATTTGCACTGTAAACCTTTTTTATTTATATAAAGTGTGGGTGAGCTTAAACTGTATTGCTATGCTGTGGTTCCTGTAGGCTTTGCGTGAGTGCGCGGGGGGGGGGGGTTGGGGGAGCCTCCATGTCCATTTTGCTTGGGGCCCCCAAATTCCTTCAAACGGCCCTGCTGGGGTGGAGTCAGGCTGGGAGGAGATTATAAAGGAAGCCAGGTGAAAGGGCTCAGGCCTCTAAGATGAACACATGGGAAGGAAGGTAAGCTGACAGACAAACACTACTGCATATCCATGACAGAACTCTTCTAAGGCTGAGGGGTGAGGGAGCATTGCTGTACAGCAGTCAAGGCTGAGCAGTAAAGAACTCTTCTAGGGCTGAGGGGTGAGGGAGCATTGCTGTACGGCAGTCAAGGCTGAGGAGTAAAGAACTCTTCTAGGGCTGAGGGGTGAGGGAGCATTGCTGTACAGCAGTCAAGGCTGAGGAGTAAAGAACTCTTCTAGGGCTGAGGGGTGAGTGAGCATTGCTGTATAGCAGTCAAGGCTGAGCAGTAAAGAACTCTTCTAGGGCTGAGGGGTGAGGGAGCATTGCTGTACAGCAGTCAAGGCTGAGCAATAAAGAACTCTTCTAGGGCTGAGGGGTGAGGGAGCATTGCTGTATAGCAGTCAAGGCTGAGCAATAAAGAACTCTTCTAGGGCTGAGGGGTGAGGGAGCATTGCTGTACAGCAGTCAAGGCTGAGGAGTAAAGAACTCTTCTAATGCTGAGGGGTGAGGGAGCATTGCTGTACAGCAGTCAAGGCTGAGCAGTAAAGAACTCTTCTAGGGCTGAGGGGTGAGGGAGCATTGCTGTACAGCAGTCAAGGCTGAGGAGTAAAGAACTCTTCTAATGCTGAGGGGTGAGGGAGCATTGCTGTACAGCAGTCAAGGCTGAGCAGTAAAGAACTCTTCTAGGGCTGAGGGGTGAGGGAGCATTGCTGTACAGCAGTCAAGGCTGAGGAGTAAAGAACTCTTCTAGGGCTGAGGGGTGAGGGAGCATTGCTGTACAGCAGTCAAGGCTGAGCAGTAAAGAACTTGTCTAAGGCTGAGGGGTGAGGGAGCATTGCTGTACAGCAGTCAAGGCTGAGCAGTAAAGAACTCTTCTAGGGCTGAGGGGTGAGGGAGAATTGCTGTACAGCAGTCAAGGCTGAGGAGTAAAGAACTTGTCTAAGGCTGAGGGGTGAGGGAGAATTGCTGTACAGCAGTCAAGGCTGAGGAGTAAATAACTCTTCTAGGGCTGAGGGGTGAGGGAGCATTGCTGTACAGCAGTCAAGGCTGAGGAGTAAAGAACTCTTCTAGGGCTGAGGGGTGAGGGAGCATTGCTGTACAGCAGTCAAGGCTGAGCAGTAAAGAACTCTTCTAAGGCTGAGGGGTGAGGGAGCATTGCTGTACAGCAGTCAAGGCTGAGGAGTAAATAACTCTTCTAGGGCTGAGGGGTGAGGGAGCATTGCTGTACAGCAGTCAAGGCTGAGGAGTAAAGAACTCTTCTAGGGCTGAGGGGTGAGGGAGCATTGCTGTACAGCAGTCAAGGCTGAGCAGTAAAGAACTCTTCTAAGGCTGAGGGGTGAGGGAGCATTGCTGTACAGCAGTCAAGGCTGAGGAGTAAATAACTCTTCTAGGGCTGAGGGGTGAGGGAGAATTGCTGTACAGCAGTCAAGGCTGAGGAGTAAAGAACTTGTCTAAGGCTGAGGGGTGAGGGAGAATTGCTGTACAGCAGTCAAGGCTGAGCAGTAAAGAACTCTTCTAGGGCTGAGGGGTGAGGGAGCACAGCAGTCAAGGTTCGGAAGCAAGGTCCCGGAGTGTCAGCAACCTCAACTTTTCATCCTCATTTGTGTCCCACCAGTCCAGCTCAATAGTTCTGCTAATTTAGTTATCATTCAGGATGAAGAATAAGTGTTGTGAAGATTTGCAAGGCATTTGCCCTCATTTTGTGACTTTTTTGCCATCTTTCTGAAATATATATCCTCATAGATAAACACATATGTTGTTGGCCTCGGCCCAACTGCACATATGGATACTTCCTCTTTTCAAGCTCATAAATCACATTATGACTGGAAGACCTGCCAGCTCCTTATGAAATGAATGAACTTTTTACCTTCAGTCAGTGGGAGCAACGCATATCAGCGACCAATGGTGGGGGATAGGAGGGGAGGTTCACAGAGGAAGACACCAGAAGGCCTAGGGCCTGAAGAGCTTGTAATGTGAACACCACAACACCCCACTTAGAGTGCATTAAGATCCATGTTTAATGGAGGCAGGGCTGGTGCAAGGATTTTTGACACCCTAGGCGGAAAAAACAAATTTTGCCGCCCCCCTGGCTCCACCCCTGACACCACCCCCTTTTCTCTGCCCATGTATACCCCACCTTTTTAAGAAGTTCCCATCAAATGCAACCTACCAGCGCCCATCATAGCAGCCTACCAGCACCCATCAATGCAGCCTACCAGCACCCATCAATGCAGCCTACCAGCGCCCATCAATTCAGCCTACCAGTACCCATCAATGCAGCCTACCAGCGCCCATCATTTCAGCCTACCAGCGCCCATCAATGCAGCCTACCAGTGCCCATCAATGCAACCTACCAGTGCCCATCAATACAGCCTACCAGTGCCCATCAATGCAGCCTACCAGCACCCATCAAGGCAGCTTACCAGTGCCCATCAATGCAGCCTACCATCGCCCATCATTGCAGCCTACCAGCGCCCATCAATGCAGCCTACCAGCATCCATAAATTTCAGCCTACCAGCACCCATAAATTCAGCCTACCAGCGCCCATCAATGCAGCCTACCAGCATCCATAAATTCAGCCTACCAGCACCCATCAATGCAGCCTACCAGCAATCATAAATTCAGCCTCACCAGCACCCATCAATGTAGCCTACCAGCATTCATAAATTCAGCCTCACCAGCACCCATCAATGCAGCCTACCAGCGCCCATCAATGCAGCCTACCAGTGCCCATCAATGCAGCCTACCAGCGCCCATCAATGGAGCCTACCAGCGGCAATCAATGCATGTTTGCTTGCTTCCATTCTTCGGGACACAGAAACAGTCCCCCGCTGCCACTGTGCCTCTGACACTATGTGCGGCTGCCTGCTGATGCTGAGACTTACCGTATATATACTCGAGTATAAGCCGACCTGAGTATAAGCCGAGGTACCTAATATTACCCCAATAAACTGGAAAAACGTATTGACTCGAGTATAAGCCTAGGGGGGAAATGTGCCCATTGCCACCTCACTGTGCCAATTGCCCAACCTTACTGTGCCCATTGCCACCTCACTGTGCCACCTTACTCTGCCCATTGCCAGCTTACTGTACCCAACCTCACTGTTTCCTTTGCTGCCTCCCTGTGCCCGAGTCAGTGTACCTGAAAATCTTGTTATTCGGCGGCCGGTGTCCATTGTTTAAATATCGCAGCTTTCTCCTGGTCCCTTCCGCGATAGGCGTTTCCAGCAAACACTGTGTTGAGTGTTCTGCCTATCACGGAGGTCCTCTCATTCTCGGACTCCGTTTCCCAGCAGACACTGTGTTCAGTGTTCCGCCAATCACGGGCGTCTTTTCATCCTCGGATAAGAGAACGTCCATGATAGGTGGAACACTGAACACAGTGTCTGCTGGGAAACGGAGTCCGAGAATGAGAGGACCTCCATGATAGGCGGAACACTCAACACAGTGTTTGCTGGAAACGCCTATCACGGAAGGGACCAGGAGAAAGCCGCGATATTTAAACAATGGACGCCGGCCGCAGTATAAGAAGATTTTCAGGTACTGACTCGAGTATAAGCCGAGGGGTGTACTTTCAGCTCTAAAAAAAGGGCTGTAAAACTCGGCTTATACTCGAGTATATACGGTAGTTGCTTCTGCAGAGAGAAGAGAGTAGGAACACCAGTAGCCGGGTGCCCTAGGCGGCTGCCTAGTTTGCCTAGTGGTAGCACCAGCCCTGAATGGAGGCATGTGAGCTACATGATAATAGTAAATAATATTAGATAAATGCAGTAAATATTTCCGCGCTGCTTGAACTGAAATAAATTAATATGGTGCTTGGTTGCGGCAGGCACCGATTGGGTCAAACACTACCCAACAGGTAATATAATAAAAAATCAATATATGGTGCTTCGCTACAAAGTAAACAAATAAAGTGCTCAGTGATTCATATAAAGTGCTAAGTGTACAAGATAATGGACTCCAAAGAATTATACAAATATATCATACACTAAAAAAAAAAACACAATAAATGCTGAATCTAAAGTGCTAGATAATCAAAAATAAATAAATAAAAAAATAAAAAATAAGTGATGAGCTTCCCATGTGCAAGAGGTAAAAATAGTCCAAAAACGACGCTAACCAAAACAGAATGAAGTGCAAGTGCCATAGAGTTCACAGTAAACATGTATCTTCCGAATGGTGCTGATGATTACAGTGTTAAGTGCTGAGTTCCAACTGGCATTTGTGATGATGTGACTAAGTGATCCTTTTCTTCAGTGCAGTTACACCTAAGGGTGCAGTGGCTCCTTACTAGGGATGGGCTATCTGTTCGAGTCGAACATTGGCTGGTCGCCCGTTTGCCGAACAGCAAACAATTTGGGGTGTTCGCGGCAAATTCGAAAAGCCGCGGAACACCCTTTAAAAGTCTATGGGAGAAATCTAAAGTGCTAATTTTAAAGGTTAATATGCAGGTTATTGTCATAAAAAGGGTTTGGGGACCCGGGTCCTGCCCCAGGGGACATGTATCAATGCAATTTTTTTTTTTTTTAAATGGCCGTTTTTTCGGGAGCAGTGATTTTAATAATGCTTAAAGTGAAACAATAAAAGTGAAATATTCCTTTAAATATCGTACCTGGGGGGTGTGTATGATATGCATGTAAAGTGGCGCATGTTTCCCGTGCTTAGAACTGTCCCTGCACAAAGTGTCATTTCTGAAGGAAAAAAAGTCATTTAAAACTCACTCGCGGCTATTAATGAATTGTCGGCTCCCGGCAATACAGATAAAAGTAATTGAAAAAAAAAAACAGCGTGGGTTCCCCCCCTTAGTCCATTACTAGGCCCTTTGGGTCTGGTATGAATATTAAGGGGAACCCCGAACCAAAATTAAAAAAAAAAAGCATGGGGGTCCCCCCCAAATTCCATATCAGGCCCTTCAGGTCTGGTATGGATTTTAAGGGGAACCCCGCACCAAAATTTAAAAATAAAATGGCGTGGGGTTCCCCCAAGAAATCCATACCAGACCCTTATCCGAGCACGCAACCTGGCAGGCCACAGGAAAAGAGGGGGGGACGAGAGATGCCCCCCCCCTCCTGAACCATACCAGGCCACATGCCCTCAACATGGGGAGGATGTCCCCATGTTGATGGGGACAAGGGCCTCATCCCCACAACCCTTGCCCGGTGGTTGTGGGGGTCTGAGGGCGGGGGGCTTATCAGAATCTGGAAGCCCCCTTTTAACAAATGGGACCCCCAGATCCCGGCCCCCCCATGTGAATTGGTAACGGGGTACATTGTACCCCTACCATTTCACAAACAAAAGTGTCAAAATGTTAAAAAAACACAGGAGATAGTTTGGGACAAGTCCTTTATTAAAAAGAAAAAAAAAGGTTCCAACGAAGTAATCCACTATCGAGCGATACGGAAGAAAAAAAAAACTGCCGCTACGAACGATACCGCCTCATAGGAGGCGCCCGACTGAATGGCGCTCTGTCGGGTTGACAGCTCTTTTATAGATGAGGGTGGGGCCACACGTCACGTGCACAGGTGACCCCGCCCCCTCTCTGATGCAAGGAGAAAGCCAGGGGTTCCCCAATGATGTGTACGGGTGACCCCGCCCCCTCTTGCGCAACGCGGGTTTCCTGTGATGCCACGCCATTTTTTTTTAAATTTGGTGCAGGGTTCCCCTTAAAATCCATACTAGACCTGAAGGGTCTGGTATGAATTTTTGGGGGGAACCCCATGCCATTTAAAAAAAAAAAGAATGGTGCAGGGTTCCCCTTAATATCCATACCAGACCTGAAGGGCCTGGTAATGGAATTTGGGGGGACCTCCACGCTTTTTTCTTTAAATTTTGGTTCGGGGTTCCCCTTAATATTCATACCAGACCCAAAGGGCCTGGTAATGGACTGTGGGGGGAACCCATGCTGTTTTTTTTCAATGACTTTTATCTGTATTGCCGGGACCCGACAATTTTTCTATAGCCGCGAGTAATTTTAATTGCCTTTTTTTCCTTCAGAAACTACATTTTGTGCAGGGACAGTTCTAAGCACGGGAAACAAGTGCTACTTTACATGCATATCATACACACCCCCCAGGTATGATATTTAAATTAATATTTCACTTTTATTGTTTCATTTTAAGCATTATTAAAATCACTGCTCCAGAAAAAATTTTTTTGCATTGATACATGTCCCCTGGGACAGGACCCGGGTCCCCAAACACTTTTTATGACTATAACTTGCAAATTAACCTTTAAAATTAGCACTTTAGGTTTCTCCCATAGACTTTTAAAGGGTGTTCCGTGGCTTTTCGAATTTGCCGCGAACACCCCAAACTGTTCGCTGTTCGGCGAACGGGCGAACAGCCAATGTTCGACTCGAACAGATTTTTCATGCTCGTGTCCCATAGACTTTAACGGTGTTCGGATGTTCAAACACAAATTTTTTGCCTGTTCGCATGTTCTGCTGCGAACCGAACCGGGGGGGTGTTCGGCTCATCCCTAGTCCTTACCTTACGGCTGTAGGGTAGGGTGACCAGACATCCCCGGTTTCAGGGGACAGTCCCCGGATTGAGGACACTGTCCCCAGATAAAGTCTGTCCCCGGTTTTGTCCCCGGATTGGATTTGAACAGGGGCTGGGGCAATTTCAAAGACAGTCAGTGCAGAATTTAAAAAAAAATATTCTGAATTACACCCCCCCCCCACGCTCCACCACTCCTACTAGCTTAGGGGGGTGTATTTTTTCCATTATCTGTGCCCTTTTCTGATGATCATGTGCTGGTCGGAGTGGAGGGACCATTTCTTCCGTTTCGGGCGCATGCCCATTCAGCTCCGCTCGCATGTTCTTCTGCCTTGGCTCGAGTCCCGTCCTGCCTGTTTTATCTCCTTGCCTTCCCTGGCGCAGTGATCTTCCTCCACTCCCCACCCAGTAGTAGCCGGGGCCCGGAGAGTGAGACTTGAGAGGCTGTGAGGCGGGCAGGGGGCGGCGGCAGTGACGGGCAGAGAGAGGCAACTGGGCTCAGCTGACGGTGTCCAGGAACAGAGGGGAAGCAGATCCGATCGTGGGGCTGCCAGTGCCTTCAAGGCTTCAACACAGGTGTGCTTTGGGGGTGTCTGTGAATAGACTACATTGCACTTTGTCTGTCTCTCTGGAATAATGGATGGTATCATAACTCACAGGCAGCAGGCACTCTATCATGGCTCTGGCTGGCTCTGTCACAGTGTGTCGAATAAAACATGTCTGCTGGATGATGATTTTGGTAACTTATTGGTCATATGGATTAGCACCCAGCAGCCATGTTAAAGTGGAGCTCCACCCTAAAGTGGAAATTCCGCTCATCAGAACCCTCCTTCCCTCCGGTGTCACATTTTGCACCTTTCAGGGGGGAGGGGGGTGCATATACCTGTCTAAGACAGGTATTTGCACCCACTTCCGGGAGTCCTCTCTGCGAGTATTCTGCGGGTAGTACGTCACTTCCCGCAGAATACCCGTTGTGTTCTGGGAAACACTCGGCTCCCAGAACACAACGGGGACCAGTGAGAACCCTGGTTCCCTCACCGAGGATGGCGGTGGGGGCAGCAGAGTGACAAGCGATTGCTCGTCTTCTGCTTCCGACGTCGCCGGACTCCAGGACAGGTAAGTGTCCTAATATTAAAAGTCAGCAGCTGCAGTATTTGTAGCTGCTGGCTTTTAATAAAAAAAATTCGGCGGAGCTCCGCTTTAAGTGACACAATGGGGTTGATTTACTAAAGGAAAATCCACTTTGCACTTGAAAATGCAGTCGCTGTAGATCGCTGTAAATCTGAGGGGAGGCTCTGAAATTAGGGGAAGCTCTGCTGATTTTATCATCCAATCATGTGCAAGTTAAAATCCTGTTTTTTATTTTCCTTGCATGTCCCCCTTAGATGTACAGCATCTGCACTTCCATGTGCACTTCCATGTGCACTTCCATGTGCACTTCCATGTGCACTTCCATGTGCACTTCCATGTGCACTTCCATGTGCACTTTCAAGTGCAAAGTGGATTTTCCTTTAGTAAATCAACCCCAATGTGACAGAGCCAGCCAGAGCCATGATAGAGTGTCTGCTGCCTGTGAGTTATCATAATGTTGATGATGTTAACCAGTTGCTGATTGCCTGATAGCAGATTTACTACTACAGGACGGCCGCGCTGCGCATGATCACGTATATACGTAATCCTGCATTTCTGGGTATGGGAGCCAATCAGCGGCTCGGACGGACTCGATGTCCACCGGTACCCGCTGATCGTTATGTTCAAAGACAGAACTGTGGTCTGCCTATGTAAACAAGGCAGATTGCCGTTCTGTCAGTATAGAAGACATTGATCCTGTGTTCCTGTAAAGCAGGTACAGGGATCTATGCCTTCCCTTAGTAAAAGCACCTCCCCCACAGTAAAAAAAAACACTGGTTAGGCACACATTTAACCCTTTGATTGCCCTAGATGTTATCCACTTCCCAGCCAGTGTCATTAGTACAGTGACAGTGCATATTTGTAGCACTGATCACTGTATTAGTGTCACTGGTTCCCACAAAGTGTCATTAGTGTCCGATTTGTCCACCGCAATATCGCAGTCCCGCTATGAGTCGCTGATCGCCGCCATTAGTAGTTAAAAAAAAAAAATGTCCCCGGATTTCATTTAAAAAATCTGGTCACCTTACTGTAGGGTAACAGCATAAAGATAACCAAGGGTGATCCAAATTCTTGGTTCTGTGGCGGATTCTCCGCTGGATCACTTTTAGAAGCGGCGGGAGGGATGGTGGTTTCCGGGGCTTACGTTACCGATCGCTGAACCGTCCGGCGCCGGCAGTGTCTTGCCATAGAGATAAGCGATGGCAAGATGGCCACCGCTCATCTTTATGCCCTTGGAGGAGCAGAGTGACGTCATGACGTCACTTCCGTTTCTCAAGCTATATAAAAACGTTTTTTTTTTTACTTAAAAGCAAAAGATTTCTTTTGACATTTTTGGTTTTATGGGTAAAGGAGAGATTTGGGGTCTTTTAGACTCCAGATCTCTCCATAAAGAGGACCTGTCATGCTGTATTGTTATTGCAAGGGATGTTTACATTCCTTGCCATAGAAATAAAAGTGATCCAATTTTTTTTTTACGGGGACAGTGTGAAAAAATAAATAAATAAATAAAAACATTTAAAGCGCCCCAGTCCCCGCATGCTCGCGTGCAGTGTTGAACACATACGTATGTCACGCCCACATATGCAAACGCTGTTTGAACCACACATGTGAGGTATCGCCGTGAACGTCTGAGCAACAATTCTAGCACTAGACCTCGCCTGTAACTCTAAACTTGTAACCTGTAGAAATTTTTAAAGCGTCGCCTCTGGAGATATTCTTAGTACCGTAGTTTGGTACGTGCGCAGCTTTAACCACTTGCCGACCGCCGCACGAACATTTACGTCAGCAGAATGGCACAGACAGGCAAATGGGCGTACTGGTACGTCCCTTTAAATGTGCTGCCTTGTGGGCACGTGCGCGCCCCTGCTGCGAGCTCCGTGATCGTGCCCGCGGGACCCACGGACTCGATGTCCGCCGGTGTCTCACGATCGTGTGTCAAGGAGCTGCAGAACGGGGGATGCCTGTGTAAACAAGCATCTCCCCGTTCTACCTAGTGTCAGGACATGTCAGGACACTGATCGTCTGCTCCCTCTCATCGGTAGCAATGATCTCTGTCGTGACACAGGAAGCCACGCCTCCTAACAGTTAGAATCACTCCCTAGGACACACTTAACCCCTTCAGCGCCCCCTAGTGGTTAACCCCTTCACTGCCAGTCACATTTACACCGTAATCAGTGCATTTTTATAGCACTGATTGCTGTATAAATGACAATGGTCCCAAACTAGCGCCAAAAGTGTCCGATGTGTCCGCCATAATGTGGCAGTCATGATAAAAATCGCTGATTGCCGCCATTACTAATAAAAAAAAAATATTAATAAGAATGCTATAAATCTATCCCCTTTTTTATAGACGCTATAACTTTTGCGCAAACCAATCAATAAACGCTTATTGCGATTTTTTTTTACCAAAAATATGTAGAAGAATACGTATCGGCCTAAACTGAGGAAAATTTTGTTTTTTTATAGATTTTTTTGGGGACATTTATTATAGCAAAAAGTAAAAAATATTGCTTTTTTTTTTTCAAAATTGTCGCTCTATTTTTGTTTATAGCGCAAAAAATAAAAACCGCAGAGGTGATCAAATACCACCAAAAGAAGGTTATATTTGTGGGAAAAAAAAAGGACGTAAATTTTTGTTTGGGAGCCACGTCACCACGACCGCGCAATTGTCAGTTAGACCGACGCAGTGCCGAATCACAAAAAGCGCTCTGGTCTTCGGCCAGCCAAATGGTCCGGGGCTGAAGTGGTTAAAGCGTGACTTGTTAGGTATCTATTTACTTGGCGTACCATCATCTTTCATATTATACAAAATAATTGGGGTATATATTATGGGTTTTTTTTTTTTTTTTGTTTTTTTATTCATTAAAGTGTATTTCTTCCCAAAAAATTGCTTTTGAAAAACCCCTGTGCAAAAAACATTTGACATCAAAAATTGCAACGATCTCCATTTTATACTTTAGGGTCTTTGCTAAAAAAAAATATATAATTTTTGGGGATTCTAAGTAATTTTCTAGCAAAAAATACAGATTTTTACTTGTAAACAACAATTGTCAGAAATAGGCCGAGTCCTTAAGTGGTTAATATACACTGTACATTATATTCAAGATGTGCAGCTCTTCACAGAGGTTGGCAGGTTAGTAATATTATATACACAGAGAGTCACTGTCTGCAAGAATTTATTAATACTGATCATCCACACAGAACACAATTTCATACTGATAAAGGAGGAAAGGGAAGCTAAGAAAAAACCCCACCCCTGAGGAGTTCATCTCCACTGAAATGATTCTCTGATATCTAGAGAGTGCAACTGATTTACTTCTGCTGAACATTATATATGGCAATAATCACTCTCCTCATTACTGTATTTTGGTTGGACATGCTGAGATGCTCTTCAGGGTCTACAGGTTAGGGTGACCACATTTCCAAAAACTACAATTCAGGGACACCCCCCCCCCCACACCCCCCCCCCCTCCTCTTCCAAAAAATTAGCTTGTTCTGTAACGAATCACAGCACAGTGATTAGATACAAGAGGCGGGATTTATGATTTCTCCAATCACAAGCAGGGGGCGGGGATTGTGCTTCTCCAGACAATCGTGGCCAGGACAAGTACTGTCAGTGAGTAAAGCGGTGATGTGACAGCCTTTTTTGGGGGCATCAGATTGGCCCGGGGGTGTGGCAGTGTTGAGTTGAGTTGAGAGGTATCTTAATATAGCGCGGTCTTACCCCGAAGGGTCCCGACGCGCATAGCAGAGTTTCTGGGAGAAGAGGACCCAGGAACCAGAAGCAGAGTGGCAGAAAGGGTGGAAGAGAGAGGCTACGCAGGGAAGGCTTGCGTGAAAAGCCAAGTCTTCAGTAACCCGCGGAAGACCGGAATAGTAGGGGCCTCCTGGAGCTCGACAGGTGTCAGTTTCATTCCGGGACACTGTATTGTCCTGCAATAAAGGTTTCCGGGACAGACCTGCAAAATGCGGGACTGTCCCGGGCAATCCGGAACACGTGGTCACCCTACTACAGGTCCCATCATGTCCTGCAGGATCATTGTGAGATTTTATTGGTAGACTCATCACTGTAGTGCAGCAGAGAAGAATAAGTGATTAGGGGATGAAGATGTCAGGTGTTCTCTTCAGCTGGTCAAGGCATTTTCTTCTCACAAATGTATGGTAAGCCCTGGGAACAAGGACCATCATTCCAGCCATTTGGGCCTTTCAGATGAGCACAGTCTTCTCCGCCTCCGAAACCGTGACCAAACCAATTATCAGGTTGACCGGGCCGCCAGAACCTGCCAGAACCAAAGGAAATAGTGATCAGGCCAAGCCTTTTACTGACCAGAACCTATGACAGGACAACATAGAAAAGAAGAAGGAGAACCACTAAGAATAATCTCAAAAAGGTAGACGAGACACAGCTGAAAAACAATGAGAGCATTCAGTGTATGGAGCAAGGTATGCTGGGAGGGTATTTAGTCCCACCTCTACAGAGGGAATATAATAACTGGTGGGGGTGGGTCAGTGTCTTACTTTGGAGTAGCATCATAAGAAGTCCCATCCACCCATTTCCAGGATCCATCCACATCTGTGAGACCGATCCATGTGGTCCAATATTGTGAAAGATCATGTAGGAAATTCTATAGAAAGACAAAAAAATAGATAATGCTACAGCGTTTATGTCTTACTTCTACAGCATAGGTCTGATGTGTTCCTTCTTTGGATAAATGGTATAGCCCAATGCTTGCTATGGTACATGCCCCTGAAAATCAGACTATAAAATTTGACCCCGCCCCTTTCGTTAGACCTGCAGGAAGCCCTCCCACCATGGCACACCCAAGGGTCAGTTGTAGGAAGGAGATACAGGTAGGTTATATGGGTGGGGCTCTTGGAGTTCTCACATTTTCTTGCTTGTCGTTAATGACCACCAAATGAGCCTTCTTCATCTCGCAGTCTTTTTTCGCACTCTCCCACGATCGCACACGCTGGGAAAAATAGTAGCAGTTGAGGCCATAGTGTTTCCAGCCCCCCTCACACAATGGATCAGTAGAGTCTGGGGGAAAAAGAGAGACAACTGTATAGTTATTCAGTACAGAAAGTGACATCAACACTTACTGTACCTGAACAAGTCTTTCCTATAATCTCCAACACTGTCACCACCAAGATCCTCCTTTAAATCAGTGAACTTAAAGTGGTTGTACACCGTGTACAACCACTTTTCCCTACAGGTAAGCCTATAATAATAAGGCTGACCTGTAGGTACTAGTAATATCTCCTAAACCTCTATGGTTATTCGCCATCGAAGCCGGCGCCAACATAATCGACGCATGCGCACTAAAGAAAGGGCACGATCCGTGTAATTTCTATAGTCCCTGTGCCGTGGCCGTCGGCTCCTACGCGCATGCCAATAGCAGAGCCGGAGTCCACGGCCCCGGAAGGAAGATGGGTTGAAAATAGACGCGATGAGAGAGAGGGGACATCGCTGACATTGCGGGCTTCTTCTGCAGGAAAGTGGCACATAATGGGCTTCTATGCAATGTGATGCATTGTAGCCCATTATGCTTTTACTTTGCAGGGAACAAAGAGGAAGTAAAATCCACCAGGGTTTACTTCCTCTTTAAATCAGTGAAGTGTGGGTCCCTCTTACTTACCTAGACCAGTGTTTCTCAACTCCAGTCCTCAAGGCGCCCCAACAGGTCATGTTTTCAGGCTCTCCATTATTTTGCACGGGTTATTTGATCAGTTTAACTGCTTTAGTAATTCCCACAGCTGTTTCATCTGAGGGAAATCCTGAAAACATGACCTGTTGGGGCGCCTTGAGGACTGAAGTTGAGAAACACTGACCTAGACCAATCTTTTTTGCTTGAACTAGATGGAATTGTGTCTTTTTTCAACCCGACTAACTATGTAATCTAAATTGGACCCCAGACCAACTGGAATGCTAATTCTTAAATTCTGCACCTTCTTCACGACCATCGAAGCTCCTCCATAAGCAATGTTGGGCTGCATATTCTCTTCTACAGCTAACTTTAAATAAGAGGGTGCTATCATACTGGGCACACTTATGCCGCATACACACGATTGGAATTTCCGACAACAAATGCTCGATGTGAGCTTTTGGTCAGATATTCAAACCATGTCTACGCGGCATTACACTACAGCATTGCCCACCAGAAGACCTATACTGAACAGTGAGGCTCAGTGCACCCCGTAACAACACATCTACTCCCAATCCACTGAAGGGTACGAACAACCAATCAGCACCCTATTCACCCAACAACCTGTCAACTCAGCAACTCATCATCAGTCCATCTACCCAACACTTCCAACAACCCATAGGCACCTCATTCGCTAAACATTCCTATAAACATAATAGTCCACCATCCATCCAACACTCCTAAGAACTCATGAGCACCTCATCTACCCAAAACTCACACCAACCCATCAATAATCAGTCAACCCCACACTCCTCACAACTCATAAGGACCCCAACCAACTAACACTCCCTGCAACCTATATCAGCACCCCCTCCACCCAACACTCCTAGAAATCCATCAACACCCATTTCAACCAACACCACCAACAACCCATCAGTAACCAATTCACCCAACAATCACCACAAACCATCAACACCTAATCCATTCAACACTCCCAATAAGCCATCAGCATTCCTTTCCAGTCAATACTCTTAGCATCCCATTCACCCAACACTTCCAAAAATGCAGCAATATTCCATCCACTCAGCACCCCAAAGAATCCATCAACACCTTGTCCACCCAACACTCCCAGCAACTCATCAGCACCTCGTCCATCCAATACTCCAAACAAACCATCATTACCCAGTTCACCCAACACTCCCAACAACTCATCACCACCCTCTCCGCCCAACTCTCCCAGCATCCCATTTGCACAATGTCTACTCAGCACTCTCAGCACCCAGCAGCACCCTAACCATCCAACACTCCTAACAACCCATCATCTCCATATCCACCTAACACATCAATCAACCCATCAGCACGCTATCCACTCAATATTTCCAATAATCCATAAGCACCCCGTCCATTTAACACTCTCAACAACCTACAGACACCATGCTCTCCCAACAACCCATCATTAACCCATCCACTAACACTACCAACAACCCATCAACACTTCTTTTACCCAACTCTACCAACAACACATCAATACCTCATCCACCAAACACTACCAATAACCCATTACAACCCCATAGACCTGACACTACCAACAACACATCACCACTTCATACATCAAACTCTAACAACAGCCCACCTGTCAGGGATCAGCAGCAGGGATGGCCAAATATGCATAGCTACAATTAGAAAAATTAGACCAGACCATATGGATTTATTTACAATTAAACCAAAATCCATCAAATCATCAGCAAACCGAATATAAAGCAAATATGAGGATATAAGTGAACCAAAACCAAATAACGAAATGCCTAACTAGCAACCTAAGTAACAGAAAGCCTAACTAGCAAATAAACTAGGAGAAGGTTAATTCCAGGTGCAGCACATCCAACAAAACCCATAGATAGCAATGGTAAGAACAGCCTCAGCCCAGAGTTCATCAAGGCCATGCTGTCAACATGTTTTACCCCACCTATGGGGCTTAGTCATGGAGGCAAAAACAAGATCAGGATAAATGGTCAGGGTCAGGATAAATGGCAAGCAGTATCTAGGTAGCAGAGCAAAACACTGAAGTGAGAGGCACTAATAGAGAAGGGACTAAATACCCTCCCAGCAGCCAGCATGGGATACGGCATACTGGGATCTGTTGGCTGCTGGGAGACACCAGCAGGTGAAACTGGGACTACAACCTTCCTCTCTGGCAACCACAATTCCACCAGCAGATGTTCCAGGTAGAAGAGGAGGGACTACATACCCTCCCAGAAGCCAGCATCAGGCGGAGACTGATTACTGGGATATGTTGGCTGCTGGGAGACACCTGCAGGTGAAACTGGAACTATAACCTTCCTCTCTAGCAACCACAGTGCCACCAGCAGGTGTTCCAGGTCCTGTCACCACCATTACCCCATCCAACCCAACACTTCCAACAACTAACCTGACAAACTCTCACAGAAAGGAAATAATAAACCAGTCCAAAGAGAAATATATCAGGGAATTGAATGAAATATACTCCCATGGAGCAACCAATTACCCCATCAAGAGACTACAGACTGGTCCCGTGCCTGGAAACATTACCAAACCCTAAAGCCACATCCAAACCCTAACAGACTTAGTGTCCACATCCTGAAAATGGAATTATGGTGACCCTGAAAGACCTAAGAGACCAGGGAGAGCAGACTGGATCAGAGGTGTAACCAGGGGTCCTCTTAATATTAAAAACTACAAATTTGAGTTCAGGATGTCCTAAGAAATTAAAGTTTTGTGAGTCAATGTTCTGATTTCTTCAATTAGGTAAACTTACTGTTATCTTCTTCTTGGGTCTCATCTGTCTGTATTGCCATGGCTTCCAGAATCTTCTGGATGTCATTGTTGAGAGAACCTGTAACATAAAGAACATCATCTCAGTCTGCTGTGCCGCTCTATATTATACACATACATAGAGACATTCATTTTCCGGGGTACAAAATTTCCGTTACAGGAGTTTAACCGCCACAAACATTTTACATCTAAAAAATACAATACTTGCCATGCCTGTAAAGTTCTAACCTTACCCTTAACCTCTGGACTTAAATGGCCCTTACTCCCTATACTAAACAAAAAAAATTAATTATACTCACCTTATTATTGCAGGAATCTGTATTACTAGCCAAACTATCCCACAAGTATTTTTAATTGCTGAAAACCAACACGCCAAAAATGTATACCAAAAATAATTTACAGTTGGGTCTCTAAGTCCGGTGGTGGGAAGTGACTGTACAGAATTCCCATATTGTGATTTCATAGATTATATAAACAGTGGTAGCTGACCCGTTGCCTAGCAATTAGGATGTCTTCCAATGGAAGTGCCTCCACCAGCCAATGGCAGGAAACCAACAAAATAGGAGGCTATGGGAAACAGGGGAGTGGTGGCTACAGTGGGGGGTGAGAAAGAGTGCACTGGGAGCTCCTAACACTGTGTGGAGATGGCTATCTTGGCAGATTCAGGGCTTTACTTCTTCATATTAGTTCTGCCCCCCCTGAAGAGTGATGATCAGATGATTGGAGGGGTAAAGATAGAGCACAGCTCCACAGAATGGATGAAGCAGAAGCAGGGAGTTCCTTGTGCTGCAGCTCCTCAGGTACAGCTTCCTCTCCAGCATTCCTCTCAAGCAAAGAGAACAGTGAGCAGCACAGTAGAGACATCACTAGATCTCACTCCAAATCTGGTGAGACCAGAATTTCGAGGCAGCAGTGCCTTAGATCAGGGGTATCAAACTCCATTTCATCAAGGTCTGCACCAGCATTATGGTTGCCCTCAAAGAGCCAGTTGTATCTGTAAGACTAGATGTCCAGAGCACCCACCCTTCTTACATCAGATGTCAAGGGCCCCCTGCCATCATAAATCAAGTGTCCCAGATCCTCCATTACATACCAGTGCACCCCTTTACCTTGTGCTGATGCTGGGAAAAAGCTCCGGAGAAGGACCAGAGGAGGACTGGAGTCAGTTCAGGTGAGGCGGAGACAAGGGGGTACTGCGGCTGCACAGAGAGGCACAGGATGTGTAGGAGGAGGGCTGGAGTCAGCTCAGGTAAGGCAGAGACAAGGAGGTGCTGCGGCTGCACAGAGAGGCACAGGATGTGTAGGAGGAGGGCTGAAGTCAGCTCAGGTGAGGTGGAGACAAGGGGGTGCTGCGGCTGCACAGAGAGGCACAGGATGTGTAGGAGGAGGGCTGGAGTCAGCTCAGGTGAGGCAGAGACAAGGAGGTGCTGCGGCTGCACAGAGAGGCACAGGATGTGTAGGAGGAGGGCTGGAGTCAGCTCAGGTGAGGTGGAGACAAGGGGGTGCTGCGGCTGCACAGAGAGGCACAGGATGTGTAGGAGGAGGGCTGGAGTCAGCTCAGGTGAGGCGGAGACAAGGGGGTGCTGTGGCTGCACAGAGAGGCACAGGATGTGTAGGAGGAGAGCTGGAGTCAGCTCAGGTGAGGCAGAGACAAGGGGGTGCTGCGGTAGCACAGAGAGGCACAGGATGTGTAGAAGGAGGGCTGGAGTCAGCTCGGGTGAGGCAGAGACAAGGGGGTGCTGCAGTTGCACAGAGAGGCACAGGATGTGTAGGAGGAGGGCTGGAGTCAGCTCAGGGGAGGCGGGGACAAGGGGGTGCTGCGACTGCACAGAGAGGCACAGGATGTGTAGGAGGAGGGCTGGAGTCAGCTCAGGGGAAGCGGAGACAAGGGGGTGGTGCGGCTGCACAGAGAGGCACAGGATGTGTAGGAGGAGGGCTGGAGTCAGCTCAGGTGAGGCAGAAACAAGGGGGTGCTGCGGTAGCACAGAGAGGCACAGGATGTGTAGGAGGAGGGCTGGAGTCTGCTCGGGTGAGGCAGAGACAAGGGCGTGCTGCGGCTGCACAGAGAGGCACAGGATGTGTAGGAGGAGGGCTGGAGTCAGCTCAGGTGAGGCGGAGACAAGGGGGTGCTGCAGCAGCACAGAGAGGCACAGGATGTGTAGGAGGAGGGCTGGAGTCAGCTCAGGGGAGGCGGAGACAAGGGGGTGCTGCGGCTGTACAGAGAGGCACAGGATGTGTAGGAGGAGGGCTGGAGTCAGCTCAGGGGAGGCTGAGACAATGGGGTGCGGCGGCTGCACAGAAAGGCACAGGATGTGTAGGAGGAGGGCTGGAGTCTGCTCGGGTGAGGCAGAGACAATGGGGTGTGGCGGCTGCACAGAAAGGCACAGGATGTGTAGGAGGAGGGCTGGAGTCTGCTCGGGTGAGGCAGAGACAAGGGGGTGCTGCGGCTGCACAGAGACGCACAGGATGTGTAGGAGGAGGGCTGGAGTCAGCTCAGGTGAGGCGGAGACAAGGGGGTGCTGAGACTGCACAGAGAGGCACAGGATGTGTAGGAGGGGGGCTGGAGTCAGCTCAGGTGAGGCGGAGACAAGGGGGTGCTGCGGCTGCACAGAGAGGCACAGGACCTATAGAAGGAGTTCTGTCTTCCTCTCTGCTGCTGACTGCTGAGACTGGGAGGCAGAGATGAGCCAATCCATGGCTGCACAAAGAACCACAGGATTTGGCAGAGGAATTGTGACTTGCACTTTGCTGCCAACTGCTGAGACAATAGAGAGAAGGTGTTGCCGCAGCTGCAGGAGAGGTGCGGGGGCCACATGAAGAGGCTTGGGGAGCCGGATTCATTTGACACATGTGCCTTAGATGATCAAACACTGCAGATTTACAGCAATTAGACTACAGAACAGGGTGCCTGGGCACACAAAGTACTCTACAGTAGGTAGACATAAGGTAAATTGTTCAAGGTAATGATATGGCCACAATTACAATTTCTAGATGTTCCAAATGACTTAGTAAACCTTTACTTTTTGAATTCAGGTCTACTTAAAGCTGAAGTCCGTGTTGCCTTCCATGTCGTTGGGGCCCAACTGGCCATTACTAAATGATTAGTCCAATATGTGCATTGTATCATACTGAACATAGCTACATAAAGTATGGCAGCACTGTGTTCTACAGCAGTGTAGTACCCTCTAGTGTGCTAGAGTAGGAAATGGTGGGTAAATTCAGGCATGACTGGCAGCCAAGCCCGTGTTTTGATCTGGGTCTGGGCAGTGACTCAGGGAGGCTGGATGACTCACAGGCAGCATCTCTGATACCTCCCCCTACTTCTAGAAACTTGGAGAAAATTCTAGAAGAATAAGAGAGGAGGTGAGGAGGAGCTGCCTGGAGTATTCATGTAAGGCCCTGGCCAATCCCCAATAGATGGGTTGGCAGGGGGCAGGCCCCCTCAAATACTCAGGGTCAACTCAGCAGGCACAATGGAGTCCGGTGGAAGACTGAAGACAGAGTTTTAGACTGTTGTAAGCCTTTAAAGGGAGATCTCCAAGTCTGGGGGGTTGCTTCGGGCCTGGGCTCGGGTGAGGAAAGGACCCACTTCATGACACACAGAGGTACAGGAGCAGGAGAGGGACAGCAGCAGGAGAACATTGCCGGGCAAATATCCAGGAGACTGATGGGTATCTGGCTCCTGGAGACCAGATGGCTGGTGAGTGAGACAGTCAGAGAGGACTGAGAGGCAACCTGAGAGGACTGGGTGAGAGCGGTCTGGGGTCTGGGGTGGATGCAGAGTCAGTTTGGGAGGACTGTTGAGTAAAAGTCAGGAGGACTGTGGAAAGGGGCAGCTGCAGCCAGGTGGCCTGGCAGTGCCTGAAAGGTGGTGCTGGGGTCAGTAGCCACAGAAGGACAGCTGGGCACTAGGACTTTGCTACACAACCAAGGGGGCCACAGTCCCTGCCTGTAAAGGGCATCTGCTAATGATCTGACTGAGCCCTTTTTGACAGATCATACAAAACAGTGCCAGTTGGTCTTGGGAAGTTGTAGTGCTTCAAGCAAGTATTGTGCTGGAGGAGATGAGGAGTGTGTAAATAGATTGTACAGAAGAAGTTGTCCCTGGAAAAGTTCTGCTAAAGTCAAGTGGGCATCCTATATTACACTTTTCCTCAACCAAGTTAAACTCTTTAATAAAAAAAGGATGTCAAGTTGGACTGAGTGCTTCTCTACCATTCAGGAAAATACTTTTTTTTTTTATTGAATACAAGGCTTCCACTGATTGGCTGAGGTTCAGATTGTGACATCATCTGCCTGTCTCCCCACCTCAACCAATCAGAGGAAGTCTTTTTTTCATTAATAAAAACACAAGGAGTGTGTGGATTCATATTTTAGTCCCAGTAATGACGGACATTCATCACCAGAGTTCACCAACACTGGGCATGAGGCTGGTCTACACAATGGAGCCAGGAACAGAAAAATAGAGGAAGGAGACACTATTTAGGAGGAAAAGGAAAAATAATTTTATGATATTGTATGGTGTGAATAAGGCAGAATTTTCACCAAATCATCAATCAATCAGAAAAAGCTGCAATGTTTCCTTCTACAAATGAATCAAACGTTTCAACCTCTCAATGATATTTTTTTAAATTCTGCTCCAGTCAGAAACATTAAACTGTCTGTGGTGGGAACTCCAAGCACAGCTCAAAAGTGTCAAGACACACCCATATTTAAACAAACCACTCCCATTCCCATGTAATTCTCACCCCTTTCAAGGTCCAAGGTTGGGCCAATGGTTTGGAGAATTTTATAATAATAACATACTTCCCCAAAATACATATTTCATGTATCATCTTGGAGCGTGCCACCACCTGTTACATCATCAGGTAAAATTTCGTTCACAGATCATCCCATTTATTTTATACTGTACATTCATTCACAGTGGCGGCTGGTGCTCAATTTTTTTTTTGGGGGGGGCGCAAACAAGCTGAAAAAAAACCCCATCAATTGCAGCCTCACTGTGCCATCAAACGCAGCCACTGTGCCCATCAAATGCAGCCACTGTGCCCATCAATTGCTGCCAGTTTGCTGCCAGTTTGCCCCATCAAACTCTGCCAGTTTGCCCCCTCAAATACAGCCAGTTTTCCCATCAAATGCAGCCAGTTTGCCCCCCCAAATGCCGCTAGTTAGCCCCCTCAAATGTTGCCAGTTTGCCCCCTCAAATACAGCCAGTTTCCCCATCAAATGCAGCCAGTTTGCCCCCTCAAATGCAGTCAGTTTGCCCTCAAAATGATGCCAGTTTTCCCCCTCAAATACAGACAGTTTGCCCCCTCAAATGTAGTCAGTTTGCCCTCAAAATGATGCCAGTTTTCCCCCTCAAATACAGCCAGTTTGCCCCCTCAAATTCAGCCAGTTTGCCCCCTCAAATGCAGCCAGTTTGCCCCCTCAAATACAGCCAGTTTCCCCATCAAATACAGCCAGTTTCCCCATCAAATGCAGTCAGTTTGCCCTCAAATGATGCCAGTTTCCCCATTAAATAGAGTCAGTTTGCCCCCTCAAATGATGCCAGTTTCCCCATTAAATAGAGTCAGTTTGCCCCCTCAAATGATGCCAGTTTCTCCATCAAATACAGCCAGTTTGCCCCCTTAAATGATGCCAGTTTCCCCATCAAATACAGCCAGTTTTCTCCATCAAATGCAGCCAGTTTGCTCCCCCAAATGCCACCAGTTATCCCCCTCAAATGATGCCAGTTTGCCCCCTCAAATACAGCCAGTTTCCCCATCAAATTCAGCCAGTTTGCCCCCTCAAATGCAGTCAGTTTGCCCTCAAATGATGCCAGTTTTCCCTTCAAAGGCAGCCAGTTTGCCCCCTCAAATACAGCCAGTTTCTCCATCAAATGCAGCCAGTTTGCCCCCTCAAACACAGCCAGTTTCCCCATCAAATGCAGCCAGTTTGCCCCCTCAAATGCAGTCAGTTTGCCCTCAAATGATGCCAGTTTTCCCACTCAAATACAGTCAGTTTGCCCCCTCAAATTCAGCCAGCTTTCCCCCTCAAATGCAGCCAGTTTGGCCCCTCAAATACAGCCAGTTTCCCCATCAAATACAGCCAGTTTCCCCATCAAATGCAGTCAGGTTGCCCTCAAATGATGCCAGTTTCCTCATCAAATGCAGCCAGTTTTCCCCCTCAAATGATGACAGTTTCCCCATCAAATACAGCCAGTTTGCCCCCTCAAATGATGCCAGTTTCCCCATCAAATACAGCCAGATTCCCCATCAAATACAGCCAGTTTGCCCCCTCAAATACAGCCAGTTTGTCCCCTCAAATGATGCCAGTTTCCTCATCAAATACAGCCAGATTCCCCATCAAATACAGTCAGTTTGCCCCCTCAAATGCAGCCAGTTTGCCCCCTCAAATACAGCCAGTTTGCCCCATCAAATACAGCCAGTTTGCCCCCTCAAATACAGCCAGTTTGCCCCCTCAAATACAGCCAGTTTGCCCCATCAAATACAGCCAGTTTCCCCATCAAATGCAGTCAGGTTGCCCTCAAATGATGCCAGTTTCCTCATCAAATGCAGCCAGTTTTCCCCCTCAAATGATGACAGTTTCCCCATCAAATACAGCCAGTTTGCCCCCTCAAATGATGCCAGTTTCCCCATCAAATACAGCCAGATTCCCCATCAAATACAGCCAGTTTGCCCCCTCAAATACAGCCAGTTTGTCCCCTCAAATTATGCCAGTTTCCTCATCAAATACAGCCAGATTCCCCATCAAATACAGTCAGTTTGCCCCCTCAAATGCAGCCAGTTTGCCCCCTCAAATGCAGCCAGTTTGCCCCCTCAAATACAGCCAGTTTCCCCATCAAATGCAGCCAGTTTTCCCATCAAATACAGCCAGTTTCCCCATCAAATACAGCCAGTTTCCCCATCAAATGCAGCCAGTTTGCCCCCTCCACTTACTTACCTTCATCCGGTCAGTGCCGTCCTCCTCCAGTCAGGTGACCAGCAACCAGACCCGGTGCACCTGATTGGCTGAGAGGCGGGTCAGTGTTAGTGAAGAGATTCCCTAACACAGCACTGTTTAAATAGGGAATGCATAGCAGTGCGCCCACTGTTTAACCATTTGGAAGCTAATTAGAGCCCACAGGCTCTATTTAGGAAGCCTATTAGAGCCTCTGGCTCTAATCAGGCACTTCCAAAACACACCCACCACTGTAATTCAGATGGCCGGCGCTCAACAAGGGGCCCGGACACCTGAATAGTGGGCGGCAGCGGCGACAATAGAGAGATTCATGCAATGCATGAATCTATCCATTGGAGATTGACGAGTGCAGGAGAGAGGGGGCAGCGCTCCTGCGCCCTCTATGGACGCACCGCCACTGTTTATTCACCTTCATGACTATATAGACCTCTGTACTATACACACCCCTTTTACCCTGATCACCTGGATCGATCACAGTCTACAGTCTCTCTGTGAATCCCGGTATGAATTATGTTTTTAGCAGGTTTGTCTACCTTTTGTAGTTTGTACCCTTCACTCTCAAATGCCGCCCCAGCTCACCTTTCATGTCCTTTATGTAGGTTTCGATGTTGGTCAGTTTCTCCATCATCCTGGAATCTAGAGGAGGAGAACATTCATAAGATGAGGAGACCAGACCCCCGTCACATAGTGTCTGTCCTCAGAGGTCCATCTTACCACCCTAGACCAGACCCCTGTCACATAGTGTCTACCCTCAGAGGTCCATCTTACTATCCTAGACCAGACCCCCGTCACATAGTGTCTACCCTCATAGGGGCATCTTACCATCCTAGACCAGACCGCCATCACATAGTGTCTACCCTCAGCTGTCCATCTTACCATCCTAGACCAGACCCCGTCACATAGTGTCACCCCCTCAGAGGTCCATCTTACCATCCTAGACCAGACCCCCGTCACATAGTGTCTACCCTCAGAGGTCCATCTTACCATCCTAGACCAGACCCCCATCACATAGTGTCTACCCTCAGAGGTCCATCTTACCATCCTAGACCAGACCCCCGTCACATAGTGTCTACCCTCAGAGGTCCATCTTACCATTCTAGACCAGACCCCCATCACATAGTGTCTACCCTCAGAGGTCCATCTTACCATCCTAGACCAGACCCCCATCACATAGTGTCTACCCTCAGAGGTCCATCTTACCATCCTAGACCAGACCACCATCACATAGTGTCTACCCTCAGAGGTCCATCTTACCATCCTAGACCAGACCACCATCACATAGTGTCTACCCTCAGAGGTCCATCTTACCATCCTAGACCAGACCCCCATCACATAGTGTCTACCCTCAGAGGTCCATCTTACCATCCTAGACCAGACCACCATCACATAGTGTCTACCCTCAGAGGTCCATCTTACCATCCTGGGACAGTTTCTCCACACTGGAGTCCACTCCTAGACTCAGGTTTCTCAGCTTCACCTCCATGGTCTGTTCTGTCTGATCCACCCCCTGACCTGCCAGAGACAAGAGACAAAGAATCAGAATTAATTCCCACAAATCAGTGATACGGAGGAGGGCCATGAAACTGCCTCCACCCTGGACCCAACTACCCAGATGTCCCTCTACTGGAAGATTTCATCCCATAATATCTTGGGGAAGGTTAACTATTATATTCACTAACAAATGTTTTCCGGGAATTAATGGGTTAATTTGAAACATGAATAAATTGAATGTTTTTTAGGCCTTTGAGTGAATTGTAATATTCTAGTAGGTATTAGTGCACAATCGGACAATATTATAGGTATAGATGATGTGACAGGGGTCACTTTGGGTGGGGTGTTTGTGCAACTCAGCGTGCCCTGGAGAGTTCTGGAGGCTCCTTGTCCAGCTTCCCCAGAGCCTCTTATGTGAAAATCACCCTGTGTCTCTAATAGGGGCACAGGGTGAATGAGAACCCCACTATGATCTGTGCTAGTCAGACTCAATGTTGTATACATGTATATATTGTGTGTTATCTTATGCTGTTGTGTACTATTTGCTGTGATGGTTTGGGGTGTGACTGTATTCTATTGTCTATTGTGGCTGGCTGCCTCAACTATTATGGGATGTGTAAGTGTCTTGCTGTGAGGAAAGAGGGAGGGGGATTCCTCCAGCAGCCCCCCTGCTGATAAGACTGTTTACTGATGAAGTTTGAATACACCTGACCTGTGTGGCTATGGTCATTGGACAGTTTAATCCGCCCTATTTTCCAAGGGTTGGGGGAAGTGTTTTGAAGTGAGATATCTGTTAACATGTGTGAAAATAAAGTATTCTGCTGGTTTTTACCCTACACTGAAGTACGGCTGGTGACTGGGGGGGCTAAAGAGTCTTGGATAGTGCTGGTTCTGGACAGAGGAAGCATTGACGGAGGACATAGTCCTGGGTTCGTCACAGATGTATTTTTGGGTCATAATATGGTAACCATCTGATGATGGGGTGAGACTGAGTGTCTGGTGATCATAGAAGAGTATGGTAGAAAAGACAAGAGTGAGAGCTAACTTTAGGTGAAGAAATTTCCCAATTCACATGAACAACTTTGGGGAGATCGGGAGCTGAATGTCGTCTGTAGGGAGCAGAAAAAAGGAAGACCTGCCTGTAACGGGAGGGCCCGTGGAACCCAGAATCTTTTGGAAAGTATGGGATACCCTTGCTTCAGCTGCCCATGCACCTCTTATGTCTAAATCACCCTGTATCTATTAGGGGCACAGGGTGAGTAAGAAAATAATGGACATTAAGAATATGTCTTGGATTACTTGGATTACTTCAAATGGGACAGTATTATTCATTAACAATAGCTCTCAAGAAATATGAAGATGTTATCCCCTGTACACTGTGAGGGCTATGCCCAGGAAGTATACCTCCTTATATGGGCATTCCAGGAAGTTCAATTTAAGAGTCATTAGATCTCATTGTTGCTTGTGCTAATTGACCCTGCAATTGTGTGAAGGTGTATTTGTGATAATGATGATGGTGTCTTCTGAGCTACCAGACGGCAAGTCTAGCCTAAAGATCATGTCTCTGAGTCATCAGCTGCTGTAAGGGATTAGTTAATTAGCTCATGTTAATTAGGTCTGGTCACAGGTGTATTTTCAGAGTAATATGAGCAGGATATGTATGCACCTCCTCTTTTACTGTATATAAGCATGTAGTCTTTCAATAAAGATTGTGATTCCTGTTTAAACCTCAACACGGAGCTTCGTCTCGTATTTGGGGGAGAATTATTTGTATGGGATCTTATTCGGCTGGTTGGAGTGTCTGGTAGCTGACTTGTGTTCGGGAATGGAATATCCTAAACGACTTTAACCCCTTTCATACTCGGGGTGTCGTTACATTGGTGGCAAGCGGCGGGATGATTCCCATAGCCAGAAGGCCAGCTACAAGAGGACACAGGCCAATGGAAGCACAGTATGAATGGCTAAAGCTCTCTACCCTCAAGGACTTACTGGAGAACCGGGGTTGACTGGCCAACAACCGTAAGAAGAGGGACATTATCGCAGAACTAGTTGAAATGGATAGAGCCGAAAGACCAAACATAACCGAAAGGCCCAGCGTAACAGACAGGACACCCAAAGAGGCAAGTTTTGATTGGGCTGTTAACATAAGACTGGCACATTATGATCCTAACCCTACAGCGAAGATCATAGACCTAGTTATAGCGGCTGTGGATGCAAATTGGCTACAGTAAAGAGGTGCTGCAGCAGCAGAAGTCACAGCAGCACCAACTGAAAGGAGAGGAGAGGTAAAGATACCAGCCGCCATGGAAGAGGAATTCAGAAGGAGGTTGCGAGAGATGAAGATACAGCATAGAGGACCAGTATCAGAGGAGGTCCTGCTGGGATAATCTGATTCGATCCGCTGCGAACTCTGGAAGAAAGCGCTAGCTCTCGAGCAGTAACACCAGGGAAAAGTTCTCCCCTCCATCCATGTAAGGTACTGGTCGCAGTATGAAGTACAAATGCTGTTATTGGGGGAACAACGGAAGCAGGAGTGGACAGCTGAGTTAAGCAGACTGATCCGGGCAGAGATGCAGTTGGACGAGAGCTACAGAGCCCTCCGGTGGTATGTAGCTCAAGAGTGCCCATGGTCAGCGAATGACAGCCCCACAGAAGGCTTTGACTATGATGGACTGGGATTGTTGTATTGGAGGCTGTCCAGGAACCCTGACTTTGGGAGTGATCGGGAGTGGCGTTTGGAGGAAATAATGGAGCACAGAGAGCGAAGACTGAATGTCGCAGAAGGGTACTGGGCACAGGAATATTTGTAGTTTCTGGCCATTCAGGAATGGGAGCTGAAGATCGCCTACAGACAGCTGCTAGACACTGCTCAGCAGCAGGGTGGGGCTCCCTTTGCCTCGGACTATCAGGAAATACCAGTTGACAACTCTGAAATCCTGGCTGAAGAATCAGCAGTGGAAAATCTGGAGATTGCCATCCCCAAAGCTGAAGTGCTGACAACAGGGCAGAGTTCTGCTAACCTCTACCCAGCACTGATAGCATCTTCTGAGTTCCACGGACAGGAGATGGTGAACCTCTATCCGCAGACACCAGTTGCAGAGACAGGGGATTTGATAGACTTTTCTGCTGAGGAAGAACAACCTGATAAGCCTCCAGCAGAAGAGCTGGTATCAGGGCCAAACTTCAGTGTGCTCTGCCCAGCACCAACAGCAGTATCTGTGGAGTTACAAGGAACTTCCCCAGCAGAAGTGCTGGCAACAGGGCAGAGTGCTACCAACCTCTGCCCAGCACCGGAAACAACTGTGGAGTTCCAGGGAGCCGGGGCAATTGGCCCCTCTCTCCAGCGACAAGCTGAGGTAGTAAAGCTTTTACTCCCAGCTGAATCACTGGCAGCAGGGCAGAATGCTACTGGCCTCTGCACACAACTGCAGCTTAAGCTAATATCGGGAGATGGGACTGCAGTCTCCACTCACAGCAACCCAGCAGAAGAGCTGGCAACATAGCAGAGTGCTGCAGGCCTCTGCCCTCAACTAACAGAAGAGGGAGTTCCTGTGGTAGTGGATGGAACTTCGGTCTTCACTGACACAACCCCAGAAAATGGTGCGACACTGAGACAGGAGGATGCCAGCCTTGCTTTGCAAGCACTGGGGGATTTTCACCTACCACAAGTGGATGGGACTTCAGTCTCCACTTGTATACTCCAGGGATTCTGAGCAGTTGGCACAGATACCCAACAGCATGACGGACTGAGCCCAGTCACCCTGTCTTCTCTCCAGCGACTGAAAGGACTCCAGGGAGAAGGGCCAGTCCAGGCCTCTCCCCAGCGGCGGGCATGTTCTCTGAGAGAGACAGAGGTTGGCTGGGTGAGTAATGCTCTGTTTGGAGCAATTTGTTTGGGGTACTGTGTGGATACCGGCATTGGGGGAATGGAACTATGGATTAACCTCGGAGTCAACCCGTCTGCGGTCTCCTCCTGTGTTAGTCTCCTGCCGAAAGGGGAGAGATGTAACGGGAGGGCCCGTGGAACCCAGAACCTCTTGGAAAGTATAGGATATCGTGGCTTCAGCTTCCCCATGCACCTCTTATGTCTAAATTACCCTGTGTCTATTAGGGACACAGGGTGAGCAAGAAAATAATGGACATTAAGAATATGTCTTGGATTACTTTAAATGGGACAGTAATATTCATTAACAATATCTCTCAAGAAATATGAAGATGTTATCCCCTGTACACTGTGAGGGCTATGCCCAGGAAGTATACCTCCTTGTATGGGAATTCCAGGAAGTTAAATTTAAGAGTCATTAGATCTCATTGTTGCTTGTGCTAATTGACCCTGCAATTGTGTGAAGGTGTATTTGTGATAATGTTGATTGTGTCTTCTGAGCTACCAGACGGCAAGTCTAGCCTAAAGGTCATGTCTCTGAGTCA
The DNA here is from genome assembly GCA_029206835.1 of Rana muscosa. Lineage (NCBI taxonomy): Eukaryota > Metazoa > Chordata > Amphibia > Anura > Ranidae > Rana > Rana muscosa. The sequence continues at coordinate 399,105,899 of CM055118.1, forward strand.
TCAGCTGCTGTAAGGGATTAGTTAATTAGCTCATGTTAATTAGGTCTGATCACAGGTGTATTTTCAGAGTAATATGAGCAGGATATGTATGCACCTCCTCTTTTACTGTATATAAGCCTGTAGTCTTTCAATAAAGATTGCAATTCCTGTTTAAACCTCAACGCAGAGCTTCGTCTCGTATTTGGAGGAGAATTATTTGTATGGGGTCTTATTCGGCTGGTTGGAGTGTGTGGTAGCTGCCTTGTGTTTGGGAATGGAATATCCTAAACGACTTTAACCCCTTTCATACTCGGGTGTCGTTACACTGCCGATCATGGACAGGATGGGGGATGGTAAAATGGTAGCTGCTCATGGACTGCAGGAGAGATGAGAAAGAGGAAAAAAGACACAGTGGATTGTGGTCTGGGGTATATAAAGAGGGAGGAGGCAAGGAGTGAAGGAGAGGGGGCAGATTGGGTACTAATCATAATGGATTGAGAGACTTTATAGAGTGTAAGCTGATTGAGAGTACAGAAGAACAGATAAGTAATGTGGACAGTGGGGGGGGGATATTCTAGAGAATGTAGTGTGGACAGTGGGGGGAGATCTTCCAGAGAATGTAGTGTGGACAGTGGGGGGAGATCTTCCAGAGAATGTAGTGTGGACAGTGGGGGGAGATCTTCCAGAGAATGTAGTGTGGACAGTGGGGGGAGATCTTCCAGAGAATGTAGTGTGGACAGTGAGGGGAGATCTTCCAGAGAATGTAGTGTGGACAGTGGGGGGAGATCTTCCAGAGAATGTAGTGTTGATGGTGGGGGGAGATCTTCCAGAGAATGTAGTGTAGATGGTGGGGGGAGATCTTCCAGAGAATGTAATGTGGACAGTGGGGGGAGAGCTTTCAGAGAATGTAGTGTGGAGAGTGGGGGGAGAGCTTTCAGAGAATGTAGTGTGGACAGTGGGGGGAGATCTTCCAGAGAATGTAGTGTTGATGGTGGGGGAGATCTTCCAGAGAATGTAGTGTAGATGGTGGGGGGAGATCTTCCAGGGAATGTAGTGTGGACAGTGGTAGGAGATCTTCCAGAGAATGTGGTGTGGACAGTGGGGGGAGATCTTCCATAGAATGTAGTGTGGACGGTGGGGGGAGATCTTCCAGAGAATGTAGTGTAGATGGTGGGGGGAGATCTTCCATAGAATGTAGTGTAGATGGTGGGGGGAGATCTTCCAGAGAATGTAGTGTGGACAGTGGTGGGAGATCTAGCAGAGAATGCAGTGTGGACAGTGGGGGGAGATCTTCCAGAGAATGTAGTGTGGACAGTGGGGGGAGATCTTCCAGAGAATGTAGTGTGGAGAGTGGGGGGAGATCTTCCAGAGAATGTAGTGTGGACAGTGGGGGGAGATCTTCTAGAGAATGTAGTGTGGACAGTGGGGGGAGATCTTCCAGAGAATGTAGTGTGGACAGTGGGGGAGATCTTCCAGAGAATGTAGTGTGGACAGTGGGGGGAGAGCTTCCAGAGAATGTAGTGTGGACAGTGGGGGGAGATCTTCCAGAGAATGTAGTGTGGACAGTGGAGGGAGATCTTCCATAGAATGTAGTGTAGATGGTGGGGGAGATCTTCCAGAGAATGTAGTGTAGATGGTGGGGGGAGATCTTCCATAGAATGTAGTGTGGACAGTGGGGGGAGATCTTCCAGAGAATGTAGTGTGGACAGTGGGGGGAGATCTTCCAGAGAATGTAGTGTGGAAAGTGGGGGGGGATCTTCCAGAGAATGTAGTGTGGACAGTGGGGGGAGATCTTCCAGAGAATGTAGTGTGGACAGTGGGGGGAGATCTTCCAGAGAATGTAGTGTGGACAGTGAGGGGAGATCTTCCAGAGAATGTAGTGTGGACAGTGGGGGGAGATCTTCCAGAGAATGTAGTGTGGACAGTGGGGGGAGATCTTCCAGAGAATGTAGTGTGGACAGTGGGGGGAGATCTTCCAGAGAATGTAGTGTGGACAGTGGGGGGAGATCTTCCAGAGAATGTAGTGTGGACAGTGGGGGGAGATCTTCCAGAGAATGTAGTGTGGACAGTGGGGGGAGATCTTCCAGAGAATGTAGTGTGGACAGTGGGGGGAGATCTTCCAGAGAATGTAGTGTTGATGGTGGGGGGAGATCTTCCGGAGAATGTAGTGTAGATGGTGGGGGGAGATCTTCCAGAGAATGTAGTGTAGATGGTGGGGGGAGATCTTCCAGAGAATGTAGTGTAGATGGTGGGGGGGGATCTTCCAGGGAATGTAGTGTGGACAGTGGGAGGAGATCTTCCAGAGAATGTGGTGTGGACAGTGGGGGGAGATCTTCCATAGAATGTAGTGTGGACGGTGGGGGGAGATCTTCCAGAGAATGTAGTGTAGATGGTGGGGGGAGATCTTCCATAGAATGTAGTGTAGATGGTGGGGGGAGATCTTCCAGAGAATGTAGTGTGGACAGTGGGGGGAGATCTTCCAGAGAATGTAGTGTGGACAGTGAGGGGAGATCTTCCAGAGAATGTAGTGTGGACAGTGGGGGGAGATCTTCCAGAGAATGTAGTGTGGACAGTGGGGGGAGATCTTCCAGAGAATGTAGTGTGGACAGTGGGGGGAGATCTTCCAGAGAATGTAGTGTGGACAGTGGGGGGAGATCTTCCAGAGAATGTAGTGTGGACAGTGGGGGGAGATCTTCCAGAGAATGTAGTGTTGATGGTGGGGGGAGATCTTCCGGAGAATGTAGTGTAGATGGTGGGGGGAGATCTTCCAGAGAATGTAGTGTAGATGGTGGGGGGAGATCTTCCAGAGAATGTAGTGTAGATGGTGGGGGGGATCTTCCAGGGAATGTAGTGTGGACAGTGGGAGGAGATCTTCCAGAGAATGTGGTGTGGACAGTGGGGGGAGATCTTCCATAGAATGTAGTGTGGACGGTGGGGGGAGATCTTCCAGAGAATGTAGTGTAGATGGTGGGGGGAGATCTTCCATAGAATGTAGTGTAGATGGTGGGGGGAGATCTTCCAGAGAATGTAGTGTGGACAGTGGGGGGGGGATCTTCCAGAGAATGTAGTGTGGACAGTGGGGGGAGATCTTCCAGAGAATGTAGTGTGGACAGTGGGGGGAGATCTTCCAGAGAATGTAGTGTGGAGAGTGGGGGGAGATCTTCCAGAGAATGTAGTGTGGACAGTGGGGGGAGATCTTCCAGAGAATGTAGTGTGGAGAGTGGGGGGAGATCTTCCAGAGAATGTAGTGTGGACAGTGGGGGAGATCTTCCATAGAATGTAGTGTAGATGGTGGGGGAGATCTTCCAGAGAATGTAGTGTAGATGGTGGGGGGAGATCTTCCATAGAATGTAGTGTGGACAGTGGGGGGAGATCTTCCAGAGAATGTAGTGTGGACAGTGGGGGGAGATCTTCCAGAGAATGTAGTGTGGACAGTGGGGGGAGATCTTCCAGAGAATGTAGTGTGGACAGTGGGGGAGATCTTCCAGAGAATGTAGTGTGGACAGTGGGGGGAGAGCTTCCAGAGAATGTAGTGTGGACAGTGGGGGGAGATCTTCCAGAGAATGTAGTGTGGACAGTGGGGGGAGATCTTCAATAGAATGTAGTGTAGATGGTGGGGGAGATCTTCCAGAGAATGTAGTGTAGATGGTGGGGGGAGATCTTCCATAGAATGTAGTGTGGACAATGGGGGGAGATCTTCCAGAGAATGTAGTGTGGACAGTGGGGGGAGATCTTCCAGAGAATGTAGTGTGGACAGTGGGGGGAGATCTTCCAGAGAATGTAGTGTGGACAGTGGGGGGAGAGCTTCCAGAGAATGTAGTGTGGACAGTGGGGGGAGATCTTCCAGAGAATGTAGTGTGGACAGTGGGGGGAGATCTTCCAGAGAATGTAGTGTGGACAGTGGGGGGAGATCTTCCAGAGAATGTAGTGTGGACAGTGGGGGGAGATCTTCCAGAGAATGTAGTGTGGACAGTGGGGGGAGATCTTCCAGAGAATGTAGTGTGGACAGTGGGGGGAGATCTTCCAGAGAATGTAGTGTGGACAGTGGGGGGAGATCTTCCAGAGAATGTAGTGTGGACAGTAGGGAGATCTTCCAGAGAATGTAGTGTGGACAGTGGGGGGAGATCTTCCAGAGAATGTAGTGTGGACAGTGGGGGGAGATCTTCCAGAGAATGTAGTGTGGACAGTGGGGAGAGATCTTCCATAGAATGTAGTGTAGATGGTGGGGGAGATCTTCCAGAGAATGTAGTGTAGATGGTGGGGGGAGATCTTCCATAGAATGTAGTGTGGACAGTGGGGGGAGATCTTCCAGAGAATGTAGTGTGGACAGTGGGGGGAGATCTTCCAGAGAATGTAGTGTGGACAGTGGGGGGAGATCTTCCAGAGAATGTAGTGTGGACAGTGGGGGAGATCTTCCAGAGAATGTAGTGTGGACAGTGGGGGGAGAGCTTCCAGAGAATGTAGTGTGGACAGTGGGGGGAGATCTTCCATAGAATGTAGTGTAGATGGTGGGGGAGATCTTCCAGAGAATGTAGTGTAGATGGTGGGGGGAGATCTTCCATAGAATGTAGTGTGGACAATGGGGGGAGATCTTCCAGAGAATGTAGTGTGGACAGTGGGGGAGATCTTCCAGAGAATGTAGTGTGGACAGTGGGGGGAGATCTTCCAGAGAATGTAGTGTGGAGAGTGGGGGGAGATCTTCCAGAGAATGTAGTGTGGACAATGGAGAGTGATCTTCCAGAGAATGTAGTGTGGACAGTGGGGGGAGAGCTTTCAGAGAATGTAGTGTGGACAGTGAGGGGAGATCTTCCAGAGAATGTAGTGTGGACAGTGGGGGGAGATCTTCCAGAGAATGTAGTGTGGACAGTGGGGGGAGAGCTTTCAGAGAATGTAGTGTGGACAGTGAGGGGAGATCTTCCAGAGAATGTAGAGTGGATAGAGGGGGGGGGGGACTTCCAGAGAATTTGGCTTAGAGAGCTGCCAAAGAATGTAGTGTGGACACTGAGGGATAGATTAGGAAAAAGGCGTATGTGGGACTTTAAATGAGGCGGGAATCAAAGGGATAACCGCCTCCATCCCTGTAATCGATTAAAAAGAGAGGGGCACCTGGTGGGACTTTAAGTGAAGCACATGACAGCAAAAAGAGAGGTCAAGTGACCGGGATATAAAGTTTATTTGTGTTATATAGTTTCATATAAAAAATATTTATGGGCATATAACCTCCAAAATATTGCGGGCACATAACCTCTAAAAAAGTTTTAAACATTTTCAACACAAGTTACATAGTAATCCACAGTACAAATGAACATATAAGGAGAATAAAACAAATCCTAATTACAATCATAATGTAGCCAAAGTGACATTGGGCTATATGGGCTAATTAGTCTATCTAGATTAATATCAAGATGCAAGAATGGGGGGAGAAAAAAAAAAAAACAACAATGAGAATGAGATGATAAAAAGTATATGATTTGGACCAGTTGAAGGTTAGTATTGTCGATCCATGGTAAGATAAGAGTTGACAACTGAAAACGTGAATGGTAGGTAGCTCAACGCGTTTTGCGGTTTCATGACCGCTCATCAGGAGCAATAACTCATGGAATTTATCTGAAAGCAAAAAATGTAGGTTCCAGATAGTCTCAGAGGTACAATTTGGAAAAATTTAATGCAGGCTAAAATTAGCAAGGGAAACACAAAAAAATGGGAGAGGATAAGGAAAAAATAAATGGAAGAATGGGAATGAGGAAAAATAAAAATAAAAATAAAAAGAGTAACTACAACATAATATTGTGCTCAACTTACCTCTGCGTCAGCGCAGCATCAGCGCGGCAGCAGGAGCCGCAGTGACATACAGGGGCGATGAAAACAAAGACAGGCAAATCCTGGACCATAAGTGTAGGTAAATGACCCAGATGGGAAATGACAATGATGACCCCCAAAGGGGACCTATGTGACCCCCCTAACCCTAACCCTAAATTGTACCTCTGAGACTATCTGGAACCTACATTTTTTGCTTTCAGATAAATTCCATGAGTTATTGCTCCTGATGAGCGGTCATGAAACCGCGAAACGCGTTGAGCTACCTACCATTCACGTTTTCAGTTGTCAACTCTTATCTTACCATGGATCGACAATACTAACCTTCAACTGGTCCAAATCATATACTTTTTATCATCTCATTCTCATTGTTGTTTTTTTTTTTTTTTTCTCCCCCCATTCTTGCATCTTGATATTAATCTAGATAGACTACTTAGCCCATATAGCCCAATGTCACTTTGGCTACATTATGATTGTAATTAGGATTTGTTTTATTCTCCTTATATGTTCATTTGTACTGTGGATTACTATGTAACTTGTGTTGAAAATGTTTAAGGGCTCTTTCACACGGGGCGGATCCGTGCAGATCCGCCCCGTGAAGCTCCGCTTGCTCAGCGGGGATCGCTCCGTTGATCCCCGCTGAGCCGACGGATGAGCTGAACGGACCTCCGTGTGAAAGGGGCCTAAAACTTTTTTAGAGGTTATGTGCCCGCAATATTTTGGAGGTTATATGCCCATAAATATTTTTTATATGAAACTATATAACACAAATAAACTTTATATCCCGGTCACTTGACCTCTCTTTTTGCTGTCATGTGCTTCACTTAAAGTCCCACCAGGTGCCCCTCTCTTTTTAACTGAGGGATAGATGCCATAGACTGTAATGCTCATGGTTGGTGTAGATCTTCCAGAGAATGTAGTGTGGAAGGCGAGGGGAAATTACCTGTGATAAGTGTGGATGGAATGTGAGGTGTTTGTGTGGAGGGACAGTGAGAATGAACTCACGTGTGATGGTGATGATGAGGATGATGATGATGAAGAGGAGGCCAATGCAAAGTGCTGACAGAGAGCAGATCAGGCCAGAGGAGGGTCGGGGGATCCACCTGTTCATGGTGACACCTGAAAGAGAGAATTGTATTGGATTCTTTTGTCAGAATAAAGGGATTTTTATAACAGCTTACCTGTAAAATCCTTTTCTTGGAGTACATCAGGGGACACAGAGCGACTTAGTCATTACTAATGGGTTATATAGATTACCTTCAGGTGTTGGCACTGGCCAATTCCAAACCGGAAGTACCCTCCCCTATATAAGCCCCTCCCATCCGGGAGCACCTCAGTTTTGTAGCCAAGCAATAAGTGTCCCAAAAAAGAGGGGTGGGAGCTCTGTGTCCCGTGATGTACTCCAAGAAAAGGATTTTACAGGTAAGCTGTTATAAAAATCCCTTTTTCTTTTTCGTACATCACGGGACACAGAGCGACTTAGTCATTACTAATGGGACGTCCCAAAGCAATGCCAAATGAGGGGAGGGATACATAAGCTGGGCGTCATCAGGCATGAGGCTCTTTTGCGGCCTGCAACACACTGCGCCCAAAGGCGACATCCTCCTGACTTCTGACGTCTACCTGGTAGAACCTAGTAAACGTGTGTACTAAGGACCATGTTGTGGCCTTACAGACTTGAGCCAGGGAGGCCTGGTGATGCACTGCCCATGAAGTTCCAACTGCTCTTGTGGAGTGCGCCCTAACTTTGAACGGAGGCGGTCTCCTTTTCAAGCCATAGGCTTGTATTATGACCTGTCGAATCCACTTGGCTAAAGTAGATTTTTGATGCTGCCTGACCCTTTCTGGGGCCTTCCGGCAGAACAAACAAAGTATCCGTTCTACGAATCTGAGCAGTGGCTTTAAGATAAGTTTTAACTGCTCTTACTACATCCAAAGAATGCAATAACTTTTCCTCTACCGAACTAGGTTTGGGGAAAAAGGAAGGAAGAACCACATCTTGGTTCAAATGGAACCTCGATACCACCTTAGGAAGAAGGCTGGATGAGGACGTAACACTACTCTGTCCTTATGGACAACCAGATATGGCTCTTTACAGGACAAGGCGGCTAATTCCGATACTCTTTTAGCCGAACAAATGGCTACTAAGAAAATCAATTTACTGGTGAAAAGAACCAAGAAAATGTGCCGCAATGGTTCAAATGGTTGTTTCTGTAGAACCGACAGAACCAGGTTTAAGTCCCATGGACATATGGGAATACTAACCGGAGGGCTAATACGCATCACTCCTTGTATGAAAGCTTTGATTAATGAATGCAAAGCCAAGGGCCTTTGAAAAAAATATTGACAAGGCCGTCTGACCCTTGATAGTACTCAAGGCAAGCTTCCTATGTACAGCCCACTGTAGGAAGTCCAGAATCCTACCTATTACGTACTTACGTGGATGCCCTTTCCTGGCCTCACCCCACGTGATGTACGCCTTCTAGATCCTATAATAGATCTGCCTGGATACCGGCTTCCTGGCATTGATCATGGTAGATACCACAGGATTAGAGAGACCTCTCTTTTTTAGAATGTGGGCTTCTATAGCCAGGCCGTCAAACCTAGGGCTGGTAAGGAAGGGTAGTATATCGGTCCTTGCGAAAGCAGGTCCGGACGATGTGGGAGGGTCCAAGGACTTCCCACTGACATTTTTACAATCTCCGCGTACCATGCCCTTCGGGGCCACGCTGGAGCCACCAGAATCACTGGTTTCTTTTCTACCCTGATTCTGCGGATTAATCGCGGTGGGAATGCATATATCAGCTTGAACTGATCCCAAGGGAACACTAGGGCATCCGAACCGCAAGCTAGGGGATCCTTTGTGCGAGACACAAATCTGTCCACCTTTGCGTTGAATCTGGATGCTAGCAGATCTACATCCGGTGTTCCCCACCGCTGGCATATTGCCTGGAAAACCTCGGGGTGAAGAGACCATTCCCCCGGGCATAATTGCTGGCGACTTAAAAAGTCCGCTCTCCAATTTTCCACTCCTGGGAAGAAAACCGCGGATATGGCTGTGACATACCTTTCTGCCCATTCCAGGATGCAATTCGCTTCCCTCTGGGCTGCACGACTCCTGGTGCCACCCTGGAGATTGATATATGCCACTGCTGTGGCATTGTCTGATTGAATTCTGACAGGTGACCCTTGGAGTTTGGATGTCCATGCTACTAGGGCATACCGGGCTGCTCGTATCTCTAAGAGATTGGTGGGCAGGGCCTTCTCTGCTTCTGACCACTTGCCCTGGAGAGACCATTGTTCCAGTACTGCCCCCCAGCCTATGAGGCTGGCAACTGTAGTGACCACCTTCCAAGAAACCGGACTGAAGGGTTTCCCTTTTTCCAGATTCTGGGGCACCAACCACCAATGGAGGCTCTTGCGAACGGAAGGGGACAGGGACATTGGTAAGTCTAAAGCCTGAACTTTTTTGTTCCAGGCTGACAGTATGGCCCTCTGCAAGTTCCTTGAAATGGAATTGACCGTAGGGTACCGCTTCGAATGAAGCCACCATTTTTCCCAGCAGCCTTATACACAGGCGTATGGATGGTTTTTCTTTTTTGTACCCACTAAGTGGGTCAAATCTTTCAAAGACGACACCTTCTCTGGAGGTAAGAAAATCTTTCTCTGGTTTGAATCCAGCCTTAGCCCCCAAGTATTCCAGGCTTTTGACTGGTTTTAGGGCTGACTTGTCTCGGTTGATAATGCAACCGTGAGATTCCAGATACTTGATTATCTTGTGAACGACCACTTCTAGTTTTTTCCACTGAGTGGTCTATCAGCAACAAGTCGTCTAGATATGCCATTATCGTTACACCTTGTGTTCCTAGTTTGGCCAATCGTAGGGCCAGAATTTTTGTGAACACTCGTGGTGCCGTGGCCAGACCGAAAGGTAAGGCTCTGAACTGAAAATGGCGCCCTTCTACTGCAAGGCGTAGAAATTTCTGGTGGGCCGGACAGATGGGAATGTGCAAATAAGCATCCCTTATGTCGATCGAGGCTAACCATTCCTGCCCTTGTAGGGCGGTGGCCACCGATCGGATCGACTCCATCCGAAAAAGTCCTGATATGTAGGAACTAGTTTAGCCCTTTTATATTTAATATGGGCCTCATGTCCCCATTTGGTTTGGGGACTGTGACAAGGTTCGAGTAAAACCCGAACCCGTTTTCTTTCAAGGGAACCTTCATGATTACCCTTGGGGCAATAGTTGCTCTAGTGCCAGAAGGAGGGATCCACTCTTCTGGGGATCGCTTGGCACGTTTGACCTTATAAAATGGGCAGGAGGAATGTCTTTTAACTCCAGCTTGTATCCCAGACTTACTGCGGAGATCACCCATCTCTGATGGTGTCCCGCCAGGTCTCTGAACAACTGAAGTCTTCCCCTCACCCGACTGAGTGGGGGCAACCCTTCATGACTTAGGGGGAGGTTTTGTACCTCTCTTGACCCAGGGTTTCTTGTTACCCTGTGATTGTCCCTGATTTCTGCCCCCTGGATTTGACCGCGGAGGCTGTCGGAACTGTTTCACAGCCGATGTGCCAGGGACTGGAGAAGTAGGCCTCTTAAAAGAAGGACTTCTACCCTTCTTCTTAACCGGTAAGAGTGAACTTTTACCGGCAGAAATTTTCTGGATATATTTGTCCAGATCTTCTCCAAATAAGCGTTCTCCATGAAATGGGAAGCTAACCAGCAGTTTTTTACAGGGAGCTTCAGCAGACCAGTTTTTGAGCCATAGAAGCCTACGCATATGTACTACAGACAGCGTAAAGCGTGATGCCTGTTGGATTGTATCCTTTATGGCGTCCACCGCAAAACACAAGGCTCTAGGCAGGTCAGCTAGGGCAAGAGCCTGCTGATCTGGTAAGTCCCTTAAGACTTGTTTCAACTGATCTTTCACTGCTTGGCAGACTCCAATCGCTGCTACCGCAGGTTGTGTCACCATGCTTGCTGTAGAGAAAGTAGATTTTAGTAAAGACTCCAATTTTTTATCTATTGGGTCTTTGAACATTGGAACATTATCTACTGGACATGTCAGTGATTTGTTAACAGAAGAGATGGCTGCGTCCACTATAGGGACCCTCCATTTTCTTATGAACTTATCCTCCATGGGATAGATCACCGGAAATCTCTTGGGGGGAGCAAATATTTTATCAGGATGCTCCCAATCCTGGTAAATAAGCCCTTCCAATAAAGGGTGGATTGGGAAGGAACAGACAGCCTGGGGAGCTTTTAGCGACCCCAGCGAGGAAACCGTAGTGGATGGTGGTTCAGCCAGAGGCATTTTAAATGCTGATCGGACCATGTTAGTCAGAGACTGAACCCATAATCTTTCAGCCTGAGATGCTGAGAAAGGTTCTTCCACTGTTGATTCCTCCATAACTGAATCAACCTCATCCTGATCCCCTTCAGGTAGATCGATCTCTGTGTGGGGCTGTTCCTCCACTAACAGGCACTCTGAAGGAGGAGACGGAGATCGGACGCGCTTTCCCTGTGACAGGGAAGCAGCGATCAATGCTGTTAATCTCTCTTCCAATCCTCCCAGAGTTGAGGATAAAACCTCCTCTGTTATATATACAGGAGCAGGTGGACTGGGGACAGCCGCAGCACCAGGCATTCCTGCGGGGTTTCTACGGCTACTGACCTCTGAATTCTCAGGGGAGATTGGTGCAGTACAAGCATGCCCAATATCCTCAGAGCCCGATGGAGACCCCTTTGGCTTCCTGGAAGACCTATTTCCGGAGCGTCTGGACGACATATCCTTTAAGCACAAAGCTAAGGTATTCCCGTCGTCATACACCAATTTTTGCTGGTAATAGTCTAACACAGTTGCTGCTATATACCAGCTGGTGTCCACTAAAGTGCCTTTCTATGGGGATGCCTGCATCAACCGCCTCTGTGTGCCACTGTTTGTTGCTAGCTCTGTTTGTATCCAGCTGACACTTGTACTGTGTCTTTTAACCATGCTGGGACGCCTGCACATGCGCAGAAGCGCCGCGGCGCGCATCGAGCGTCATCCACCCGCCCCGCCCCTTTTTTTTCATAGGAGGCGCGTGCACGCGCCCGCTCGCGCGCCCGTGCGCCATTGGCGCCCTTTTCGAAATCAAACAGGGACTAGGAGCCAGGGCCCTTTTTGCCGGAGGGCCTGTGCGGTGGATGAGCGCAGCAACAGGGCAGAGGAAGTGGATTCCCACAGAGAAACTTACCAACTGCCTGGATCTTTTGACTTGAGAAAACCAAAGATCCACATGACAAGAAAAATGGACTACAGCGGCCTCTAGTGGTTTAACACAGGTACCGCGGTCCCCTTTTTTTTTTTTCTTGACTACTATTAAAATTTTACATTTTCAGTAGTTACAGGCATACACAGATATTAGCGGGAATACCGTTAGGTAACAGACAGAAAGACAAATTAGGCTTGGGGGTCCCCCAATAGAACCAAGTTCCTGGGGGCCCCCACTTACCTGATCCCCGCCGCAGGACTTTGTTTGGTCCACAGAAGCCCAAACTTCACCTATCACGGCAGGCATTGTAATTAAACCTTCAGGGACCGGGTTCCCAAGGATTCCACTCCCCTGGACCTGTATAGCACCCTGCACAGACAACATCTTGGTCGTGGGTATGACCAGAGCTCTGGATCCCAGGGTCCAGCCCTCCTAAGAGAGGCATTACAGGCAAAACCTTGCTCTTCTGCTGCAAGGCCCGGGTACCGACCGTTTAGCTATGAAGCTTTTTTGGTGGGATCCGGAACAGCTTACTAAGGCCCAAAAGAACCTGTACGCAAGCCCAGTGAAAACACATGTTACTCTTTGGCCAACACCTTAGACACTGGCAAAAAACTGAGGTGCTCCCGGGTGGGAGGGGCTTATATAGGGGAGGGTACTTCCGGTTTGGAATTGGCCAGTGCCAACACCTGAAGGTAAACTATATAACCCATTAGTAATGACTAAGTCGCTCTGTGTCCCGTGATGTACGAAAAAGAAAAAAGGATGTTATTTCTCTAAGCTAGGTGTTATTCTCAGTAGACATGTGCACTGCCAAAAAATTTGTTCGTTTTCGTTTTCGTTTCATTCGTTTTTTTTTGTTTTTTTTTCGTTTTTCGGGTCATTCGTTATTATTGCAATTTGTAAATTCGTACATTCGTAAATTTATACATTCGTAGATTCGTACATTCGTAAATTTATACATTCGTAGATTCGTACATTCGTAAATTTGTAAATTCCTACATTCGGAAATTCGGAAATTTTGAAATTAGAAAATCCGAAAACCCGAAAATTCGAAAATCTGAAAATCTGAAAAAATAACTATTAAATTATAGGTATTGTAATTTCCTTTCAAATTTGGCTGTTAGCGAACGTAATGTAGCGGAGCCTCACTCTCCCTCTCCGCTTCTATCGCCTGGTTGGCTGGTGTGGTCTAGGGGTACCTGGGAGAGGAGAGTACAGGAACACTACGCCAAGCTCTCCCCTCGTATGTGTAAGAGGGTTGAGCAAAGTCATTTGAATTACCTCCGGGTCTGTTCAATGCATACGAAGCTTCCGCTTGTTCCATGGAGATGTGTCTGCCAGTAACATAGGGCCCCACACCAATAAAAAGTCCAACACTCCTTTATTTCTCTACTTTCAGGGTGAACATAATCAGTTGAACTTTCAGTAACAGACAGACAGGGGTGTGGGTACGAGTAGGCCCAGGCACAACTGAACTCTCCTATTCCTTTGCAAGCGAATAGGCCTGGAGCACGGTCTCTGCCACCGACCGGATGAACTGTTGAGGCCCCTGACACAGACCTAATAGCGACCTGAGTTGACTAGTTGGACCGCTGTCACCAGTCATTGAACATGAATCACCTTCCTCTCTGAACTTGGCCCCTGTTCGGGAAAGATATCCCTCCGGGCGTTCTCCAGAGGTACACCCGGCACTGGCAATCTGCTGCACCAGGTCTTTGGATGAATCACTCCTCCGGTCCCTTACGCTTCTGGATTCGGGTGCCCAACGCCCAGGGCCCTCTAGGACAATCCCTCCCTTGCAGGACCCAGCGGAAGGTACTGGGCCCCAGGCCTCCGGCCGAGTACCTCACCCCAGACTGAAGGTGTCTGGGATGGAACACGAACTCCCAGTGTCCAGGCCTAGGTCGCCTGGACACCGACCGCGGACAGCAGCCCTCAGGCTGAAGGTGCCTGGGACTCGAACCTTGTGGTGAAGATGTCCGCCCCCATTATACCCTCCCCCAGCAAGCACAGCGGGTTCCTCGCCCCGCCATACAACTGCTGTGAGAGGTCACAAAGGGTACGGCACTGCAGTGAGAGTTCAACCCCGGCCCAAAGTGACAGCGCCACCTGCTGGGCTGCAGGGAACTGGTCATCACTGATGTCTTCACCCAAATTAAACATTCTGAAAAGTACCTGCCCGCTACAGTAACGAATACAAATTTATCCAAAGTTACGCATAACCTGAAATAACAAATGCCACATCTAAACAAATGGAACGGAACAAATTAATAATTAATAATAATAATAAAACGTTATTATTATTATTATTGTTATTTATTATTATTATTAATTCATTACGTTCCATTGGTTTAGATACGGCATTCCTTATTTCGGAAAACAATTCGTAACTTTGTTACGTTCACTAACAGCCAAATTTGAAAGGAAATTCCAATACCTATCATTTAATAGTTAGTAATAGTTAAGTTATTATTAGTTAATTATTATTTCAGATTTCCGAATTTACTAATTTACGAATGTACGAATTTCCGAATTTTCGGATATTCTAATTTACAAATATTCGTTAAAATTCGTTAAATGAGTTTTCGTTAATTTGGATATTTCCGAATTAACGAATTTGTCGAAATTCGTTAAAAAAAGAATTCAGAACGAAACAAATTGCACATGTCTAATTCTCAGTATCTGTTCTTATTCTGTATGTATGGACTCTGCACAGTACTACTTCTCTTGTCCTGTATGTCGGGTCTAATTCTCAGTATCTGTTCTTATTCTGTATGTATGGACTCTGCACAGTACTACTTCTCTTGTCCTGTATGTCGGGTGTAATTCTCGGTATCTCTTCTTATTCTGTATGTATGGACTCTGCACAGTACTACTTCTCTTGTCCTGTATGTCGGGTGTAATTCTCAGTATCTGTTCTTATTCTGTATGTATGGACTCTGCACAGTACTACTTCTCCTGTCCTGTATGTCGGGTGTAATTCTCAGTATCTCTTCTTATTCTGTATGTATGGACTCTGCACAGTACTACTTCTCTTGTCCTGTATGTCGGGTGTAATTCTCGGTATCTCTTCTTATTCTGTATGTATGGACTCTGCACAGTACTACTTCTCTTGTCCTGTATGTCGGGTGTAATTCTCAGTATCTGTTCTTATTCTGTATGTATGGACTCTGCACAGTACTACTTCTCCTGTCCTGTATGTCGGGTGTAATTCTCAGTATCTGTTCTTATTCTGTATGTATGGACTCTGCACAGTACTACTTCTCTTGTCCTGTATGTCGGGTGTAATTCTCAGTATCTGTTCTTATTCTGTATGTATGGACTCTGCACAGTACTACTTCTCTTGTCCTGTATGTCGGGTGTAATTCTCAGTATCTCTTCTTATTCTGTATGTATGGACTCTGCACAGTACTACTTCTCTTGTCCTGTATGTCGGGTGTAATTCTCGGTATCTCTTCTTATTCTGTATGTATGGACTCTGCACAGTACTACTTCTCTTGTCCTGTATGCCGGGTGTAATTCTCAGTATCTGTTCTTATTCTGTATGTATGGACTCTGCACAGTACTACTTCTCCTGTCCTGTATGTCGGGTGTAATTCTCAGTATCTCTTCTTATTCTGTATGTATGGACTCTGCACAGTACTACTTCTCTTGTCCTGTATGTCGGGTGTAATTCTCGGTATCTGTTCTTATTCTGTATGTATGGACTCTGCACAGTACTACTTCTCTTGTCCTGTATGTCGGGTGTAATTCTCAGTATCTGTTCTTATTCTGTATGTATGGACTCTGCACAGTACTACTTCTCTTGTCCTGTATGTCGGGTGTAATTCTCGGTATCTGTTCTTATTCTGTATGTATGGACTCTGCACAGTACTACTTGTCTTGTCCTGTATGTCGGGTGTAATTCTCGGTATCTGTTCTTATTCTGTATGTATGGACTCTGCACAGTACTACTTCTCTTGTCCTGTATGTCGGGTGTAATTCTCGGTATCTCTTCTTATTCTGTATGTATGGACTCTGCACAGTACTACTTCTCTTGTCCTGTATGTCGGGTGTAATTCTCAGTATCTGTTCTTATTCTGTATGTATGGACTCTGCACAGTACTACTTCTCCTGTCCTGTATGTCGGGTGTAATTCTCGGTATCTGTTCTTATTCTGTATGTATGGACTCTGCACAGTACTACTTCTCCTGTCCTGTATGTCGGGTGTAATTCTCAGTATCTGTTCTTATTCTGTATGTATGGACTCTGCACAGTACTACTTCTCTTGTCCTGTATGTCGGGTGTAATTCTCGGTATCTGTTCTTATTCTGTATGTATGGACTCTGCACAGTACTACTTCTCTTGTCCTGTATGTCGGGTGTAATTCTCAGTATCTGTTCTTATTCTGTATGTATGGACTCTGCACAGTACTACTTCTCCTGTCCTGTATGTCGGGTGTAATTCTCAGTATCTCTTCTTATTCTGTATGTATGGACTCTGCACAGTACTACTTCTCCTGTCCTGTATGTCGGGTGTAATTCTCGGTATCTGTTCTTATTCTGTATGTATGGACTCTGCACAGTACTACTTCTCCTGTCCTGTATGTCGGGTGTAATTCTCGGTATCTCTTCTTATTCTGTATGTATGGACTCTGCACAGTACTACTTCTCCTGTCCTGTATGTCGGGTGTAATTCTCAGTATCTGTTCTTATTCTGTATGTATGGACTCTGCACAGTACTACTTCTCTTGTCCTGTATGTCGGGTGTAATTCTCAGTATCTGTTCTTATTCTGTATGTATGGACTCTGCACAGTACTACTTCTCTTGTCCTGTATGTCGGGTGTAATTCTCGGTATCTCTTCTTATTCTGTATGTATGGACTCTGCACAGTACTACTTCTCCTGTCCTGTATGTCGGGTGTAATTCTCGGTATCTGTTCTTATTCTGTATGTATGGACTCTGCACAGTACTACTTCTCTTGTCCTGTATGTCGGGTGTAATTCTCGGTATCTGTTCTTATTCTGTATGTATGGACTCTGCACAGTACTACTTCTCTTGTCCTGTATGTCGGGTGTAATTCTCGGTATCTGTTCTTATTCTGTATGTATGGACTCTGCACAGTACTACTTCTCTTGTCCTGTATGTCGGGTGTAATTCTCGGTATCTGTTCTTATTCTGTATGTATGGACTCTGCACAGTACTACTTCTCTTGTCCTGTATGTCGGGTGTAATTCTCAGTATCTGTCCTTATTCTGTATGTATGGACTCTGCACAGTACTACTTCTCCTGTCCTGTATGTCGGGTGTAATTCTCAGTATCTGTTCTTATTCTGTATGTATGGACTCTGCACAGTACTACTTCTCCTGTCCTGTATGTCGGTTGTAATTCTCAGTATCTCTTCTTATTCTGTATGTATGGACTCTGCACAGTACTACTTCTCTTGTCCTGTATGTCGGGTGTAATTCTCAGTATCTGTTCTTATTCTGTATGTATGGACTCTGCACAGTACTACTTCTCTTGTCCTGTATGTCGGGTGTAATTCTCGGTATCTGTTCTTATTCTGTATGTATGGACTCTGCACAGTACTACTTCTCCTGTCCTGTATGTCGGGTGTAATTCTCAGTATCTGTCCTTATTCTGTATGTATGGACTCTGCACAGTACTACTTCTCCTGTCCTGTATGTCGGGTGTAATTCTCAGTATCTGTTCTTATTCTGTATGTATGGACTCTGCACAGTACTACTTCTCTTGTCCTGTATGTCGGGTGTAATTCTCGGTATCTGTTCTTATTCTGTATGTATGGACTCTGCACAGTACTACTTCTCTTGTCCTGTATGTCGGGTGTAATTCTCGGTATCTCTTCTTATTCTGTATGTATGGACTCTGCACAGTACTACTTCTCTTGTCCTGTATGTTGGGTGTAATTCTCGGTATCTGTTCTTATTCTGTATGTATGGACTCTGCACAGTACTACTTCTCCTGTCCTGTATGTCGGGTGTAATTCTCGGTATCTCTTCTTATTCTGTATGTATGGACTCTGCACAGTACTACTTCTCCTGTCCTGTATGTTGGGTGTAATTCTCGGTATCTCTTCTTATTCTGTATGTATGGACTCTGCACAGTACTACTTCTCTTGTCCTGTATGTCGGGTGTAATTCTCGGTATCTGTTCTTATTCTGTATGTATGGACTCTGCACAGTACTACTTCTCTTGTCCTGTATGTCGGGTGTAATTCTCGGTATCTGTCCTTATTCTGTATGTATGGCCTCTGCACAGTACTACTTCTCTTCTCCTGTATGTCGGGTGTAATTCTCGGTATCTGTTCTTATTCTGTATGTATGGACTCTGCACAGTACTACTTCTCTTGTCCTGTATGTCGGGTGTAATTCTCGGTATCTGTTCTTATTCTGTATGTATGGACTCTGCACAGTACTACTTCTCTTGTCCTGTATGTCGGGTGTAATTCTCGGTATCTGTTCTTATTCTGTATGTATGGACTCTGCACAGTACTACTTCTCTTGTCCTGTATGTCGGGTGTAATTCTCGGTATCTGTTCTTATTCTGTATGTATGGACTCTGCACAGTACTACTTCTCTTGTCCTGTATGTCGGGTGTAATTCTCAGTATCTGTCCTTATTCTGTATGTATGGACTCTGCACAGTACTACTTCTCCTGTCCTGTATGTCGGGTGTAATTCTCAGTATCTGTTCTTATTCTGTATGTATGGACTCTGCACAGTACTACTTCTCCTGTCCTGTATGTCGGTTGTAATTCTCAGTATCTCTTCTTATTCTGTATGTATGGACTCTGCACAGTACTACTTCTCTTGTGCTGTATGTCGGGTGTAATTCTCAGTATCTGTTCTTATTCTGTATGTATGGACTCTGCACAGTACTACTTCTCTTGTCCTGTATGTCGGGTGTAATTCTCGGTATCTGTTCTTATTCTGTATGTATGGACTCTGCACAGTACTACTTCTCTTGTCCTGTATGTCGGGTGTAATTCTCGGTATCTCTTCTTATTCTGTATGTATGGACTCTGCACAGTACTACTTCTCCTGTCCTGTATGTCGGGTGTAATTCTCAGTATCTGTCCTTATTCTGTATGTATGGACTCTGCACAGTACTACTTCTCCTGTCCTGTATGTCGGGTGTAATTCTCAGTATCTGTTCTTATTCTGTATGTATGGACTCTGCACAGTACTACTTCTCTTGTCCTGTATGTCGGGTGTAATTCTCGGTATCTGTTCTTATTCTGTATGTATGGACTCTGCACAGTACTACTTCTCTTGTCCTGTATGTCGGGTGTAATTCTCGGTATCTCTTCTTATTCTGTATGTATGGACTCTGCACAGTACTACTTCTCTTGTCCTGTATGTTGGGTGTAATTCTCGGTATCTGTTCTTATTCTGTATGTATGGACTCTGCACAGTACTACTTCTCCTGTCCTGTATGTCGGGTGTAATTCTCGGTATCTCTTCTTATTCTGTATGTATGGACTCTGCACAGTACTACTTCTCCTGTCCTGTATGTTGGGTGTAATTCTCGGTATCTCTTCTTATTCTGTATGTATGGACTCTGCACAGTACTACTTCTCTTGTCCTGTATGTCGGGTGTAATTCTCGGTATCTGTTCTTATTCTGTATGTATGGACTCTGCACAGTACTACTTCTCCTGTCCTGTATGTCGGGTGTAATTCTCAGTATCTGTTCTTATTCTGTATGTATGGACTCTGCACAGTACTACTTCTCCTGTCCTGTATGTCGGGTGTAATTCTCAGTATCTGTTCTTATTCTGTATGTATGGACTCTGCACAGTACTACTTCTCTTGTCCTGTATGTCGGGTGTAATTCTCGGTATCTGTTCTTATTCTGTATGTATGGACTCTGCACAGTACTACTTCTCTTGTCCTGTATGTCGGGTGTAATTCTCAGTATCTGTTCTTATTCTGTATGTATGGACTCTGCACAGTACTACTTCTCTTGTCCTGTATGTCGGGTGTAATTCTCGGTATCTGTCCTTATTCTGTATGTATGGCCTCTGCACAGTACTACTTCTCTTCTCCTGTATGTCGGGTGTAATTCTCAGTATCTGTTCTTATTCTGTATGTATGGACTCTGCACAGTACTACTTCTCTTGTCCTGTATGTCGGGTGTAATTCTCGGTATCTCTTCTTATTCTGTATGTATGGACTCTGCACAGTACTACTTCTCCTGTCCTGTATGTCGGGTGTAATTCTCGGTATCTGTTCTTATTCTGTATGTATGGACTCTGCACAGTACTACTTCTCTTGTCCTGTATGTCGGGTGTAATTCTCGGTATCTGTTCTTATTCTGTATGTATGGACTCTGCACAGTACTACTTCTCCTGTCCTGTATGTCGGGTGTAATTCTCAGTATCTGTTCTTATTCTGTATGTATGGACTCTGCACAGTACTACTTCTCTTGTCCTGTATGTCGGGTGTAATTCTCGGTATCTGTTCTTATTCAGTATGTATGGACTCTGCACAGTACTACTTCTCTTGTCCTGTATGTCGGGTGTAATTCTCGGTATCTGTCCTTATTCTGTATGTATGGACTCTGCACAGTACTACTTCTCCTGTCCTGTATGTCGGGTGTAATTCTCGGTATCTGTTCTTATTCTGTATGTATGGACTCTGCACAGTACTACTTCTCCTGTCCTGTATGTCGGGTGTAATTCTCGGTATCTCTTCTTATTCTGTATGTATGGACTCTGCACAGTACTACTTCTCCTGTCCTGTATGTCGGGTGTAATTCTCGGTATCTGTTCTTATTCTGTATGTATGGACTCTGCACAGTACTACTTCTCCTGTCCTGTATGTCGGGTGTAATTCTCGGTATCTCTTCTTATTCTGTATGTATGGACTCTGCACAGTACTACTTCTCTTGTCCTGTATGTCGGGTGTAATTCTCAGTATCTGTTCTTATTCTGTATGTATGGACTCTGCACAGTACTACTTCTCTTGTCCTGTATGTCGGGTGTAATTCTCGGTATCTCTTCTTATTCTGTATGTATGGACTCTGCACAGTACTACTTCTCCTGTCCTGTATGTCGGGTGTAATTCTCGGTATCTCTTCTTATTCTGTATGTATGGACTCTGCACAGTACTACTTCTCCTGTCCTGTATGTCGGGTGTAATTCTCGGTATCTGTTCTTATTCTGTATGTATGGACTCTGCACAGTACTACTTCTCTTGTCCTGTATGTCGGGTGTAATTCTCGGTATCTCTTCTTATTCTGTATGTATGGACTCTGCACAGTACTACTTCTCCTGTCCTGTATGTCGGGTGTAATTCTCAGTATCTGTTCTTATTCTGTATGTATGGACTCTGCACAGTACTACTTCTCCTGTCCTGTATGTCGGGTGTAATTCTCGGTATCTGTTCTTATTCTGTATGTATGGACTCTGCACAGTACTACTTCTCTTGTCCTGTATGTCGGGTGTAATTCTCGGTATCTCTTCTTATTCTGTATGTATGGACTCTGCACAGTACTACTTCTCCTGTCCTGTATGTCGGGTGTAATTCTCGGTATCTGTTCTTATTCTGTATGTATGGACTCTGCACAGTACTACTTCTCTTGTCCTGTATGTCGGGTGTAATTCTCGGTATCTCTTCTTATTCTGTATGTATGGACTCTGCACAGTACTACTTCTCCTGTCCTGTATGTCGGGTGTAATTCTCGGTATCTGTTCTTATTCTGTATGTATGGACTCTGCACAGTACTACTTCTCTTGTCCTGTATGTCGGGTGTAATTCTCGGTATCTCTTCTTATTCTGTATGTATGGACTCTGCACAGTACTACTTCTCTTGTCCTGTATGTCGGGTGTAATTCTCAGTATCTCTTCTTATTCTGTATGTATGTACTCTGCACAGTACTACTTCTCTTGTCCTGTATGTCGGGTGTAATTCTCGGTATCTGTTCTTATTCTGTATGTATGGACTCTGCACAGTATTACTTCTCTTGTCCTGTATGTCGGGTGTAATTCTCAGTATCTGTTCTTATTCTGTATGTATGGACTCTGCACAGTACTACTTCTCTTGTCCTGTATGTCGGGTGTAATTCTCGGTATCTGTTCTTATTCTGTATGTGTGGACTCTGCACAGTACTACTTCTCTTGTCCTGTATGTCAGGTGTAATTCTCGGTATCTCTTCTTATTCTGTATGTATGGACTCTGCACAGTACTACTTCTCCTGTCCTGTATGTCGGGTGTAATTCTCGGTATCTGTTCTTATTCTGTATGTATGGACTCTGCACAGTACTACTTCTCTTGTCCTGTATGTCGGGTGTAATTCTCGGTATCTCTTCTTATTCTGTATGTATGGACTCTGCACAGTACTACTTCTCCTGTCCTGTATGTCGGGTGTAATTCTCGGTATCTGTTCTTATTCTGTATGTATGGACTCTGCACAGTACTACTTCTCTTGTCCTGTATGTCAGGTGTAATTCTCAGTATCTGTTCTTATTCTGTATGTATGGACTCTGCACAGTATTACTTCTCTTGTCCTGTATGTCGGGTGTAATTCTCGGTATCTGTTCTTATTCTGTATGTGTGGACTCTGCACAGTACTACTTCTCTTGTCCTGTATGTCAGGTGTAATTCTCGGTATCTCTTCTTATTCTGTATGTATGGACTCTGCACAGTACTACTTCTCCTGTCCTGTATGTCGGGTGTAATTCTCAGTATCTGTTCTTATTCTGTATGTATGGACTCTGCACAGTACTACTTCTCTTGTCCTGTATGTCGGGTGTAATTCTCGGTATCTCTTCTTATTCTGTATGTATGGACTCTGCACAGTACTACTTCTCCTGTCCTGTATGTCGGGTGTAATTCTCGGTATCTCTTCTTATTCTGTATGTATGGACTCTGCACAGTACTACTTCTCTTGTCCTGTATGTCGGGTGTAATTCTCGGTATCTGTTCTTATTCTGTATGTATGGACTCTGCACAGTACTACTTCTCTTGTCCTGTATGTCGGGTGTAATTCTCAGTATCTCTTCTTATTCTGTATGTATGGACTCTGCACAGTACTACTTCTCTTGTCCTGTATGTCGGGTGTAATTCTCGGTATCTCTTCTTATTCTGTATGTATGGACTCTGCACAGTACTACTTCTCTTGTCCTGTATGTCGGGTGTAATTCTCGGTATCTCTTCTTATTCTGTATGTATGGACTCTGCACAGTACTACTTCTCCTGTCCTGTATGTCGGGTGTAATTCTCGGTATCTCTTCTTATTCTGTATGTATGGACTCTGCACAGTACTACTTCTCTTGTCCTGTATGTCGGGTGTAATTCTCAGTATCTGTCCTTATTCTGTATGTATGGACTCTGCACAGTACTACTTCTCTTGTCCTGTATGTCGGGTGTAATTCTCGGTATCTGTTCTTATTCTGTATGTATGGACTCTGCACAGTACTACTTCTCTTGTCCTGTATGTCGGGTGTAATTCTCGGTATCTCTTCTTATTCTGTATGTATGGACTCTGCACAGTACTACTTCTCCTGTCCTGTATGTCGGGTGTAATTCTCGGTATCTCTTCTTATTCTGTATGTATGGACTCTGCACAGTACTACTTCTCTTGTCCTGTATGTCGGGTGTAATTCTCGGTATCTCTTCTTATTCTGTATGTATGGACTCTGCACAGTACTACTTCTCTTGTCCTGTATGTCGGGTGTAATTCTCAGTATCTCTTCTTATTCTGTATGTATGGACTCTGCACAGTACTACTTCTCTTGTCCTGTATGTCGGGTGTAATTCTCGGTATCTGTCCTTATTCTGTATGTATGGACTCTGCACAGTACTACTTCTCCTGTCCTGTATGTCGGGTGTAATTCTCAGTATCTCTTCTTATTCTGTATGTATGGACTCTGCACAGTACTACTTCTCTTGTCCTGTATGTCGGGTGTAATTCTCGGTATCTGTCCTTATTCTGTATGTATGGACTCTGCACAGTACTACTTCTCTTGTCCTGTATGTCGGGTGTAATTCTCAGTATCTGTTCTTATTCTGTATGTATGGACTCTGCACAGTACTACTTCTCCTGTCCTGTATGTCGGGTGTAATTCTCGGTATCTCTTCTTATTCTGTATGTATGGACTCTGCACAGTACTACTTCTCTTGTCCTGTATGCCGGGTGTAATTCTCGGTATCTCTTCTTATTCTGTATGTATGGACTCTGCACAGTACTACTTCTCTTGTCCTGTATGTCGGGTGTAATTCTCGGTATCTCTTCTTATTCTGTATGTATGGACTCTGCACAGTACTACTTCTCTTGTCCTGTATGTCGGGTGTAATTCTCGGTATCTCTTCTTATTCTGTATGTATGGACTCTGCACAGTACTACTTCTCCTGTCCTGTATGTCGGGTGTAATTCTCGGTATCTCTTCTTATTCTGTATGTATGGACTCTGCACAGTACTACTTCTCCTGTCCTGTATGTCGGGTGTAATTCTCGGTATCTGTTCTTATTCTGTATGTATGGACTCTGCACAGTACTACTTCTCTTGTCCTGTATGTCGGGTGTAATTCTCAGTATCTGTTCTTATTCTGTATGTATGGACTCTGCACAGTACTACTTCTCCTGTCCTGTATGTCGGGTGTAATTCTCAGTATCTGTTCTTATTCTGTATGTATGGACTCTGCACAGTACTACTTCTCCTGTCCTGTATGTCGGGTGTAATTCTCGGTATCTGTTTTTATTCTGTATGTATGGACTCTGCACAGTACTACTTCTCCTGTCCTGTATGTCGGGTGTAATTCTCAGTATCTGTTCTTATTCTGTATGTATGGACTCTGCACAGTACTACTTCTCCTGTCCTGTATGTCGGGTGTAATTCTCGGTATCTCTTCTTATTCTGTATGTATGGACTCTGCACAGTACTACTTCTCTTGTCCTGTATGTCGGGTGTAATTCTCGGTATCTGTTCTTATTCTGTATGTATGGACTCTGCACAGTACTACTTCTCCTGTCCTGTATGTCGGGTGTAATTCTCGGTATCTCTTCTTATTCTGTATGTATGGACTCTGCACAGTACTACTTCTCTTGTCCTGTATGTCGGGTGTAATTCTCAGTATCTGTTCTTATTCTGTATGTATGGACTCTGCACAGTACTACTTCTCTTGTCCTGTATGTCGGGTGTAATTCTCGGTATCTCTTCTTATTCTGTATGTATGGACTCTGCACAGTACTACTTCTCTTGTCCTGTATGTCGGGTGTAATTCTCGGTATCTGTTCTTATTCTGTATGTATGGACTCTGCACAGTACTACTTCTCTTGTCCTGTATGTCGGGTGTAATTCTCGGTATCTGTTCTTATTCTGTATGTATGGACTCTGCACAGTACTACTTCTCTTGTCCTGTATGTCGGGTATAATTCTCGGTATCTGTTCTTATTCTGTATGTATGGACTCTGCACAGTACTACTTCTCTTGTCCTGTATGCCGGGTGTAATTCTCAGTATCTGTTCTTATTCTGTATGTATGGACTCTGCACAGTACTACTTCTCCTGTCCTGTATATCGGGTGTAATTCTCAGTATCTCTCCTTATTCTGTATGTATGGACTCTGCACAGTACTACTTCTCTTGTCCTGTATGCCGGGTGTAATTCTCGGTATCTCTTCTTATTCTGTATGTATGGACTCTGCACAGTACTACTTCTCTTGTCCTGTATGTCGGGTGTAATTCTCGGTATCTCTTCTTATTCTGTATGTATGGACTCTGCACAGTACTACTTCTCCTGTCCTGTATGTCGGGTGTAATTCTCGGTATCTCTTCTTATTCTGTATGTATGGACTCTGCACAGTACTACTTCTCTTGTCCTGTATGTCGGGTGTAATTCTCGGTATCTGTCCTTATTCTGTATGTATGGACTCTGCACAGTACTACTTCTCTTGTCCTGTATGTCGGGTGTAATTCTCAGTATCTCTTCTTATTCTGTATGTATGGACTCTGCACAGTACTACTTCTCTTGTCCTGTATGTCGGGTGTAATTCTCGGTATCTGTTCTTATTCTGTATGTATGGACTCTGCACAGTACTACTTCTCTTGTCCTGTATGTCGGGTGTAATTCTCGGTATCTGTTCTTATTCTGTATGTATGGACTCTGCACAGTACTACTTCTCTTGTCCTGTATGTCGGGTGTAATTCTCAGTATCTGTTCTTATTCTGTATGTATGGACTCTGCACAGTACTACTTCTCTTGTCCTGTATGCCGGGTGTAATTCTCAGTATCTGTTCTTATTCTGTATGTATGGGCTCTGCACAGTACTACTTCTCTTGTCCTGTATGTCGGGTGTAATTCTCGGTATCTGTTCTTATTCTGTATGTATGGACTCTGCACAGTACTACTTCTCTTGTCCTGTATGTCGGGTGTAATTCTCAGTATCTGTTCTTATTCTGTATGTATGGACTCTGCACAGTACTACTTCTCCTGTCCTGTATGTCGGGTGTAATTCTCGGTATCTGTTCTTATTCTGTATGTATGGACTCTGCACAGTACTACTTCTCTTGTCCTGTATGTCGGGTGTAATTCTCAGTATCTGTTCTTATTCTGTATGTATGGACTCTGCACAGTACTACTTCTCTTGTCCTGTATGTCGGGTGTAATTCTCAGTATCTCTCCTTATTCTGTATGTATGGACTCTGCACAGTACTACTTCTCCTGTCCTGTATGTCGGGTGTAATTCTCAGTATCTCTTCTTATTCTGTATGTATGGACTCTGCACAGTACTACTTCTCTTGTCCTGTATGTCGGGTGTAATTCTCGGTATCTGTTCTTATTCTGTATGTATGGACTCTGCACAGTACTACTTCTCTTGTCCTGTATGTCGGGTGTAATTCTCGGTATCTCTTCTTATTCTGTATGTATGGACTCTGCACAGTACCACTTCTCTTGTCCTGTATGTCGGGTGTAATTCTCGGTATCTGTTCTTATTCTGTATGTATGGACTCTGCACAGTACTACTTCTCTTGTCCTGTATGTCGGGTGTAATTCTCGGTATCTGTTCTTATTCTGTATGTATGGACTCTGCACAGTACTACTTCTCTTGTCCTGTATGTCGGGTGTAATTCTCAGTATCTGTTCTTATTCTGTATGTATGGACTCTGCACAGTACTACTTCTCTTGTCCTGTATGTCGGGTGTAATTCTCGGTATCTGTTCTTATTCTGTATGTATGGACTCTGCACAGTACTACTTCTCTTGTCCTGTATGCCGGGTGTAATTCTCAGTATCTGTCCTTATTCTGTATGTATGGACTCTGCACAGTACTACTTCTCTTGTCCTGTATGTCGGGTGTAATTCTCGGTATCTGTTCTTATTCTGTATGTATGGACTCTGCACAGTACTACTTCTCTTGTCCTGTATGTCGGGTGTAATTCTCGGTATCTCTTCTTATTCTGTATGTATGGACTCTGCACAGTACTACTTCTCTTGTCCTGTATGTCGGGTGTAATTCTCAGTATCTGTTCTTATTCTGTATGTATGGACTCTGCACAGTACTACTTCTCCTGTCCTGTATGTCGGGTGTAATTCTCGGTATCTGTTCTTATTCTGTATGTATGGACTCTGCACAGTACTACTTCTCTTGTCCTGTATGTCGGGTGTAATTCTCAGTATCTGTTCTTATTCTGTATGTATGGACTCTGCACAGTACTACTTCTCTTGTCCTGTATGTCGGGTGTAATTCTCGGTATCTCTTCTTATTCTGTATGTATGGACTCTGCACAGTACTACTTCTCTTGTCCTGTATGTCGGGTGTAATTCTCAGTATCTGTTCTTATTCTGTATGTATGGACTCTGCACAGTACTACTTCTCTTGTCCTGTATGTCGGGTGTAATTCTCGGTATCTGTTCTTATTCTGTATGTATGGACTCTGCACAGTACTACTTCTCTTGTCCTGTATGTCGGGTGTAATTCTCGGTATCTGTTCTTATTCTGTATGTATGGACTCTGCACAGTACTACTTCTCTTGTCCTGTATGTCGGGTGTAATTCTCGGTATCTGTTCTTATTCTGTATGTATGGACTCTGCACAGTACTACTTCTCCTGTCCTGTATGTCGGGTGTAATTCTCAGTATCTGTTCTTATTCTGTATGTATGGACTCTGCACAGTACTACTTCTCCTGTCCTGTATGTCGGGTGTAATTCTCAGTATCTGTTCTTATTCTGTATGTATGGACTCTGCACAGTACTACTTCTCTTGTCCTGTATGTCGGGTGTAATTCTCGGTATCTCTTCTTATTCTGTATGTATGGACTCTGCACAGTACTACTTCTCCTGTCCTGTATGTCGGGTGTAATTCTCAGTATCTGTTCTTATTCTGTATGTATGGACTCTACACAGTACCACTTCTCTTGTCCTGTATGTCGGGTGTAATTCTCAGTATCTGTTCTTATTCTGTATGTATGGACTCTGCACAGTACCACTTCTCCTGTCCTGTATGTCGGGTGTAATTCTCAGTATCTCTTCTTATTCTGTATGTATGGACTCTGCACAGTACTACTTCTCCTGTCCTGTATGTCGGGTGTAATTCTCAGTATCTCTTCTTATTCTGTATGTATGGACTCTGCACAGTACCACTTCTCTTGTCCTGTATGTCGGGTGTAATTCTCAGTATCTGTTCTTATTCTGTATGTATGGACTCTGCACAGTACCACTTCTCCTGTCCTGTATGTCGGGTGTAATTCTCAGTATCTCTTCTTATTCTGTATGTATGGACTCTGCACAGTACTACTTCTCCTGTCCTGTATGTCGGGTGTAATTCTCAGTATCTCTTCTTATTCTGTATGTATGGACTCTGCACAGTACTACTTCTCTTGTCCTGTATGTCGGGTGTAATTCTCGGTATCTGTTCTTATTCTGTATGTATGGACTCTGCACAGTACTACTTCTCCTGTCCTGTATGTCGGGTGTAATTCTCAGTATCTGTTCTTATTCTGTATGTATGGACTCTGCACAGTACTACTTCTCCTGTCCTGTATGTCGGGTGTAATTCTCGGTATCTCTTCTTATTCTGTATGTATGGACTCTGCACAGTACTACTTCTCTTGTCCTGTATGTCGGGTGTAATTCTCGGTATCTGTTCTTATTCTGTATGTATGGACTCTGCACAGTACTACTTCTCCTGTCCTGTATGTCGGGTGTAATTCTCGGTATCTGTTCTTATTCTGTATGTATGGACTCTGCACAGTACTACTTCTCTTGTCCTGTATGTCGGGTGTAATTCTCGGTATCTGTTCTTATTCTGTATGTATGGACTCTGCACAGTACTACTTCTCTTGTCCTGTATGTCGGGTGTAATTCTCAGTATCTGTTCTTATTCTGTATGTATGGACTCTGCACAGTACTACTTCTCCTGTCCTGTATGTCGGGTGTAATTCTCGGTATCTCTTCTTATTCTGTATGTATGGACTCTGCACAGTACTACTTCTCTTGTCCTGTATGTCGGGTGTAATTCTCGGTATCTGTTCTTATTCTGTATGTATGGACTCTGCACAGTACTACTTCTCCTGTCCTGTATGTCGGGTGTAATTCTCAGTATCTCTTCTTATTCTGTATGTATGGACTCTGCACAGTACTACTTCTCTTGTCCTGTATGTCGGGTGTAATTCTCAGTATCTGTCCTTATTCTGTATGTATGGACTCTGCACAGTACTACTTCTCTTGTCCTGTATGTCGGGTGTAATTCTCGGTATCTCTTCTTATTCTGTATGTATGGACTCTGCACAGTACTACTTCTCTTGTCCTGTATGTCAGGTGTAATTCTCGGTATCTGTTCTTATTCTGTATGTATGGACTCTGCACAGTACTACTTCTCTTGTCCTGTATGTCGGGTGTAATTCTCAGTATCTGTCCTTATTCTGTATGTATGGACTCTGCACAGTACTACTTCTCTTGTCCTGTATGTCGGGTGTAATTCTCGGTATCTCTTCTTATTCTGTATGTATGGACTCTGCACAGTACTACTTCTCTTGTCCTGTATGTCAGGTGTAATTCTCGGTATCTGTTCTTATTCTGTATGTATGGACTCTGCACAGTACTACTTCTCTTGTCCTGTATGTCGGGTGTAATTCTCGGTATCTCTTCTTATTCTGTATGTATGGACTCTGCACAGTACTACTTCTCTTGTCCTGTATGTCGGGTGTAATTCTCAGTATCTGTTCTTATTCTGTATGTATGGACTCTGCACAGTACTACTTCTCTTGTCCTGTATGTCGGGTGTAATTCTCAGTATCTGTTCTTATTCTGTATGTATGGACTCTGCACAGTACTACTTCTCTTGTCCTGTATGTCGGGTGTAATTCTCGGTATCTGTTCTTATTCTGTATGTATGGACTCTGCACAGTACTACTTCTCTTGTCCTGTATGTCGGGTGTAATTCTCGGTATCTGTCCTTATTCTGTATGTATGGACTCTGCACAGTACTACTTCTCCTGCCCTGTATGTCGGGTGTAATTCTCAGTATCTGTTCTTATTCTGTATGTATGGACTCTGCACAGTACTACTTCTCTTGTCCTGTATGTCGGGTGTAATTCTCGGTATCTGTTCTTATTCTGTATGTATGGACTCTGCACAGTACTACTTCTCTTGTCCTGTATGTCGGGTGTAATTCTCGGTATCTGTTCTTATTCTGTATGTATGGACTCTGCACAGTACTACTTCTCTTGTCCTGTATGTCGGGTGTAATTCTCGGTATCTGTTCTTATTCTGTATGTATGGACTCTGCACAGTACTACTTCTCTTGTCCTGTATGCCGGGTGTAATTCTCAGTATCTGTCCTTATTCTGTATGTATGGACTCTGCACAGTACTACTTCTCTTGTCCTGTATGTCGGATGTAATTCTCGGTATCTCTTCTTATTCTGTATGTATGGACTCTGCACAGTACTACTTCTCTTGTCCTGTATGTCGGATGTAATTCTCGGTATCTCTTCTTATTCTGTATGTATGGACTCTGCACAGTACTACTTCTCTTGTCCTGTATGTCGGGTGTAATTCTCAGTATCTCTTCTTATTCTGTATGTATGGACTCTGCACAGTACTACTTCTCTTGTCCTGTATGTCGGGTGTAATTCTCAGTATCTGTTCCTATTCTGTATGTATGGACTCTGCACAGTACTACTTCTCATGTCCTGTATGTCGGGTGTAATTCTCAGTATCTCTCCTTATTCTGTATGTATGGACTCTGCACAGTACTACTTCTCTTGTCCTGTATGTCGGGTGTAATTCTCAGTATCTCTTCTTATTCTGTATGTATGGACTCTGCACAGTACTACTTCTCTTGTCCTGTATGTCGGGTGTAATTCTCGGTATCTGTTCTTATTCTGTATGTATGGACTCTGCACAGTACTACTTCTCCTGTCCTGTATGTCGGGTGTAATTCTCGGTATCTCTTCTTATTCTGTATGTATGGACTCTGCACAGTACTACTTCTCTTGTCCTGTATGTCGGGTGTAATTCTCGGTATCTCTTCTTATTCTGTATGTATGGACTCTGCACAGTACTACTTCTCCTGTCCTGTATGTCGGGTGTAATTCTCAGTATCTGTTCTTATTCTGTATGTATGGACTCTGCACAGTACTTCTTCTCCTGTCTTGTATGTCGGGTGTAATTCTCAGTATCTCTTCTTATTCTGTATGTATGGACTCTGCACAGTACTACTTCTCTTGTCCTGTATGTCGGGTGTAATTCTCAGTATCTGTTCTTATTCTGTATGTATGGACTCTGCACAGTACTACTTCTCTTGTCCTGTATGTCGGGTGTAATTCTCGGTATCTCTTCTCATTCTGTATGTATGGACTCTGCACAGTACTACTTCTCTTGTCCTGTATGTCGGGTGTAATTCTCGGTATCTCTTCTTATTCTGTATGTATGGACTCTGCACAGTACTACTTCTCTTGTCCTGTATGTCGGGTGTAATTCTCGGTATCTGTTCTTATTCTGTATGTATGGACTCTGCACAGTACTACTTCTTTTGTCCTGTATGTCGGGTGTAATTCTCGGTATCTGTTCTTATTCTGTATGTATGGACTCTGCACAGTACCACTTCTCTTGTCCTGTATGTCGGGTGTAATTCTCAGTATCTGTTCTTATTCTGTATGTATGGACTCTGCACAGTACTACTTCTCCTGTCCTGTATGTCGGGTGTAATTCTCGGTATCTCTTCTTATTCTGTATGTATGGACTCTGCACAGTACTACTTCTCCTGTCCTGTATGTCGGGTGTAATTCTCGGTATCTCTTCTTATTCTGTATGTATGGACTCTGCACAGTACTACTTCTCTTGTCCTGTATGTCGGGTGTAATTCTCAGTATCTGTTCTTATTCTGTATGTATGGACTCTGCACAGTACTACTTCTCTTGTCCTGTATGCCGGGTGTAATTCTCGGTATCTGTTCTTATTCTGTATGTATGGACTCTGCACAGTACTACTTCTCTTGTCCTGTATGTCGGGTGTAATTCTCGGTATCTCTTCTTATTCTGTATGTATGGACTCTGCACAGTACTACTTCTCTTGTCCTGTATGTCGGGTGTAATTCTCAGTATCTGTCCTTATTCTGTATGTATGGACTCTGCACAGTACTACTTCTCTTGTCCTGTATGTCGGGTGTAATTCTCAGTATCTCTCCTTATTCTGTATGTATGGACTCTGCACAGTACTACTTCTCCTGTCCTGTATGTCGGGTGTAATTCTCAGTATCTGTTCTTATTCTGTATGTATGGACTCTGCACAGTACCACTTCTCTTGTCCTGTATGTCGGGTGTAATTCTCAGTATCTGTCCTTATTCTGTGTGTATGGACTCTGCACAGTACTACTTCTCTTGTCCTGTATCCCGGGTGTAATTCTCGGTATCTGTTCTTATTCTGTATGTATGGACTCTGCACAGTACTACTTCTCTTGTCCTGTATGTCGGGTGTAATTCTCGGTATCTCTTCTTATTCTGTATGTATGGACTCTGCACAGTACTACTTCTCTTGTCCTGTATGTCGGGTGTAATTCTCAGTATCTCTTCTTATTCTGTATGTATGGACTCTGCACAGTACTACTTCTCTTGTCCTGTATGTCGGGTGTAATTCTCAGTATCTGTCCTTATTCTGTATGTATGGACTCTGCACAGTACTACTTCTCTTGTCCTGTATGTCGGGTGTAATTCTCAGTATCTGTCCTTATTCTGTATGTATGGACTCTGCACAGTACTACTTCTCTTGTCCTGTATGTCGGGTGTAATTCTCAGTATCTGTCCTTATTCTGTATGTATGGACTCTGCACAGTACTACTTCTCTTCTCCTGTATGTCGGGTGTAATTCTCAGTATCTGTCCTTATTCTGTATGTATGGACTCTGCATAGTATCACGTCTCTTGTCCTGAATTCCGGGTGGTGTTATGTATGGTGATTCATACCTCGGTAAGTTGGATGGTTTTCTTTGGGACTCTTGTTGGGTGTTGGGTCCTCCTGGAGACACTCTATGTCCTTATACCGTACTGACATGATCTGTAGAAGACTCCATTATAGACAGACAGATTTATATGTAACAGGACAGACATCTCATTCCTCCCTCTCTCATCTAGTCTGGGTTTTGTTGTTTTGTTACGTTGTAGTCTCAGTGTTGTAGTCTCAATGTTGTGCTCTCAGTGTTGTAGTCTCTGTGTTCTGGTGGCGGTGTTGTGGTCTCGGTGTTGTAGTCTCGGTCTTCTGGTCGTGGTGTTGTGGTCTCGGTGTTGTGGTCATGGTGTTGTGGTCTCGGTGTTGTAGTCTCAGTGTTGTGGTCTCGGTGTTGTAGTCTCGGTGTTGTGGTCTCTATGTTGTAGTCTCAGTGTTGTGGTCTCAGCGTTGTAGTCTCAGTGTTGTGGTCTCTATGTTGTAGTCTCAGTGTTGTGTTCTCTGTGTTGTGGTCTCAGTGTTGTGCTCTCAGTGTTGTAGTCTCTGTGTTCTGGTCGCGGTGTTGTGGTCTCGGTGTTTTGGCCGTGGTGATGTGGTCTCGGTGTTGTGGTCATGGTGTTGTGGTCTCGGTGTTGTAGTCTCAGTGTTGTGGTCTCTGTGTTGTGGTCTCAGTGTTGTAGTCGCAGTGTTGTGGTCTCAGTGTTGAGGTCTCAGTGTTGTGGTCTTGGTGTTGTAGTCTCAGTGTTGAGGTCTCAATGTTGAGGTCTCAATGTTGTGGTCTCGGTGTTGTAGTCTCAGTGTTGTAGTCTCCGTGTTGTAGTATCGGTGTTGTGGTCTCGGTGTTGTGGTCTCTGTGTTGTAGTCTCAGTGTTGTGGTCTCAGTGTTGTAGTCGCAGTGTTGTGGTCTCAGTGTTGAGGTCTCAGTGTTGTGGTTTGGTGTTGTAGTCTCAGTGTTGAGGTCTCGGTGTTGTAGTCTCAGTGTTGTAGTCTCAGCGTTGTAGTCTCCGTGTTGTAGTCTCGGTGTTGTGGTCTCTGTGTTGTGGTCTCGTTGTTGTAGTCTCAGTGTTGTGTTCTTGGTGTTGTAGTCTCCGTGTTGTAGTCTCAGTGTTGTAGTTTCGGTGTTGTAGTCTCGGTGTTGTAGTCTCTGTGTTGTGGTCTCAGTGTTGTAGTCTCAGTGTTGTGGTCTCAGTGTTGTAGTCTCAGTGTTGTGGTCTCAGTGTTGTAGTCTCCGTGTTGTGGTCTCAATGTTGTGGTCTCGGTGTTGTAGTCTCAGTGTTGTGGTCTCGGTGTTGTGGTCTCGGTGTTGTGGTCTCAGTGTTGTAGTCTCGGTGTTGTAGTCTCGGTGTTGTAGTCTCCGTGTTGTGGTCTCTGTATTGTGGTCTCAGTGTTGTGGTCTCTGTGTGGTGGTCTTAGTGTGGTGGTCTTAGTGTTGTAGTATCGGTGTTGTAGTCTTGGTGTTATAGTCTTGGTGTTGTGGTCTCAGTGTTGTGGTCTCTGTGTGGTGGTCTTAGTGTGGTGGTCTTAGTGTTGTAGTATCGGTGTTGTAGTCTCAGTGTTGTAGTTTTGGTGTTGTGGTCTCGGTGTTGTGGTCTCGGTGTTGTGGTCTCGGTGTTGTAGTCTCGGTGTTGTAGTCTCAGTGTTGTAGTCTCGGTGTTGTAGTCTCGGTGTTGTAGTCTCTGTGTTGTGGTCTCGTTGTTGTAGTCTCAGTGTTGTGTTCTTGGTGTTGTAGTCTCCGTGTTGTAGTCTCAGTGTTGTAGTTTCGGTGTTGTAGTCTCGGTGTTGTAGTCTCTGTGTTGTGGTCTCAGTGTTGTAGTCTCAGTGTTGTGGTCTCAGTGTTGTAGTCTCAGTGTTGTGGTCTCAGTGTTGTAGTCTCCGTGTTGTGGTCTCAATGTTGTGGTCTCGGTGTTGTAGTCTCAGTGTTGTGGTCTCGGTGTTGTGGTCTCGGTGTTGTGGTCTCAGTGTTGTAGTCTCAGTGTTGTAGTCTCAGTGTTGTAGTCTCCGTGTTGTGGTCTCTGTATTGTGGTCTCAGTGTTGTGGTCTCTGTGTGGTGGTCTTAGTGTGGTGGTCTTAGTGTTGTAGTATCGGTGTTGTAGTCTTGGTGTTATAGTCTTGGTGTTGTGGTCTCAGTGTTGTGGTCTCTGTGTGGTGGTCTTAGTGTGGTGGTCTTAGTGTTGTAGTATCGGTGTTGTAGTCTCAGTGTTGTAGTTTTGGTGTTGTGGTCTCGGTGTTGTGGTCTCGGTGTTGTGGTCTCGGTGTTGTAGTCTCGGTGTTGTAGTCTCAGTGTTGTAGTCTCGGTGTTGTAGTCTCGGTGTTGTAGTCTCTGTGTTGTGGTCTCAGTG
Source organism: Rana muscosa (assembly GCA_029206835.1). NCBI lineage: Eukaryota > Metazoa > Chordata > Amphibia > Anura > Ranidae > Rana > Rana muscosa. The sequence goes on from CM055118.1 coordinate 399,141,679, forward strand.
TTGTAGTCTCAGTGTTGTGGTCTCAGTGTTGTAGTCTCAGTGTTGTGGTCTCAGTGTTGTAGTCTCAGTGTTGTAGTCTCCGTGTTGTGGTCTCAATGTTGTGGTCTCTGTGTTGTAGTCTCAGTGTTGTGGTCTCGGTGTTGTGGTCTCAGTGTTGTGGTCTCAGTGTTGTAGTCTCAGTGTTGTAGTCTCAGTGTTGTAGTCTCAGTGTTGTAGTCTCCGTGTTGTGGTCTCTGTATTGTGGTCTCAGTGTTGTGGTCTCTGTGTGGTGGTCTTAGTGTGGTGGTCTTAGTGTTGTAGCATCGGTGTTGTAGTCTTGGTGTTATAGTCTTGGTGTTGTGGTCTCTGTGTTGTGGTCTCTGTGTTGTGGTTTCTGTGTTGTGGTCTCGGCAAAGTGATCTTGGTGTTGTGGTCTCGGTGTTGTGGTCTCGGTGTTGTGATCTTGGTGTTGAAGTCTTGTGTTGTGGTCTCTGTGTTGTGGTCTCTTGTTGTGGTCTCAGTGTTGTAGTCTCAGTGTTGTGGTCTCGGTGTTGTGGTCTTGGTGTTGTGGTTTCGGAAAAGTGATCTTGGTGTTGTGGTCTCGGTGTTGTGGTCTCGGTGTGGTCTCGGTGTTGTAGTCTCTGTGTTGTAGTCTCGGTGTTGTAGTCTCGGTGTTGTAGTCTCGGTGTTGTGGTCTCGGTGTTGTAGTCTCAGTGTTGTGGTCTCAGTGTTGTGGTCTCATTGTTGTGGTCTCAGTGTTGTAGTCTCGGTGTTGTGGTCTCGATGTTGTAGTCTCGGTGTTGTAGTCTCAGTGTTGTAGTCTCGGTGTTGTGGTCTCAGTGTTGTAGTCTCTGTGTTGTGGTCTCAGTGTTGTGGTCTCGGTGTTGTGGTCTCGGTGTTGTGATCTTGGTGTTGAAGTCTCGGTGTTGTAGTCTCTGTATTGTAGTCTCAGTGTTGTGGTCTCTGTGTTGTAGTCTCGGTGTTGTGGTCTCAGTGTTGTGGTCTCGGTGTTGTAGTCTCGGTGTTGTGGTCTCGGTGTTGTAGTCTCGGTGTTGTAGTCCCAGTGTTGTAGTCTCCGTGTTGTAGTCTCGGTGTTGTGGTCTAGGAGTTGTAGTCTCAGTGTTGTGGTCTCGGTGTTGTGGTCTCAGCAAAGTGATCTTGGTGTTGTGGTCTCGGTGTTGTGGTCTCGGCGTTGTGATCTTGGTGTTGAAGTCTCGGTGTCGTCCTCTCAGTGTCTCTCAGTGGTTTGGAGCTAATGCTCCTTCTTTTATATCATTTTCTTCTTCCATACAGACCCGTCACCCCCTGACCTCACTACGTCCCAGACAGCTTTCTATCTCATCAATCTGGAGGAAATCGGAGAAGTTCCACGATAATTCTCAGAACTTCATCCAGTACAATAACAGTAATAACAAGAATTAGACATGCTATTGGCAAACTGAGACCTTTGGATTATGTTTTCAGTAATTACATTTTAGATAATTAGCTCTCCATAATAAAACAAGCCAGAACATAAAATCCATAAATAAATCCCATCTTCCATATTACACTCACTTGGCACCGTCCTGGTAATACGGACCGCGCTCTTCTCCGGAATGAAGGACTCCTTCTTCTTATGATGATGATGATGATAAGGAGGAAATTGTTGTGATCTTTACATTGAATATACTGGATTATAAGATAAGCAAATCAGCATAGGTAATGAGCCACATCCCAGAGTGGGTGGAGACAGAATATATTATCTATGAAATGACCAATAGGAGATATATTTTCAGTCCAGAAGCTTAATGGTTAATCATCTTTTTTTTAAGACGTTGTTATAAGTTGACAGCGTTTTGTGGCTTTCATAATATTCACAGACATGGAAATCCAGGGGAAGTCTGAGGAAGGTTTCACTTCTCTATACCTGTGTTCATGCAGAGATATCCTCACGCACAATGGGCTACGCACCTAACTCACCACTGACATAAGATAAAAGTAAAAAAACATTTTAATTCTTGACATTTTTTGTTGAGACTATAAAAGGACCCATGAGAGCATGCACGCGGCACAAGCTAATTTTCATTCAGCGCTTTCTTTGGAACAAAGTCCACTTTTTCAAGGATGTACACAGTTCAAGTAATTATTGTATTAAATAATAAACATATCTCATAAAAGTAACATACGTACATGTGGCATCCCTGGCTGGGGAATCATCACCTCCATGTCCACAGGAAGGGGCCTGGGCCATCACCAGTAGGATTCTGGTTCTTTACTCCTCAGCCTTGGTAGAATGGAATGACGGCATCACCAGTAGGATTCTACTGGTTCTTTACCCCTCATCCTTAGAAGAATCGAATGACGGCATCACCCGTAGGATCCTGGTTCTTTACTCCTCAGCCTTGGTAGAATGGAATGACGGCATCACCAGTAGGATTCTGGTTCTTTACTCCTCAGCCTTGGTAGAATGGAATGACGGCATCACCAGTAGGATTCTACTGGTTCTTTACCCCTCATCCTTGGAAGAATTGAATGACGGCATCACCCGTAGGATCCTGGTTCTTTACACCTCAGCCTTGGTAGAATGAAATGACATCATCACCAGTAGGATTTTGGTTCTTTACTCCTCAGCATTGGAAGAATTAATGACGTCATCACCAGTAGGATCCTGGTTCTTTACCCCTCATCCTTGGAAGAATCGAATGACGGCATCACCAGTAGGATCCTGGTTCTTTACCCCTCAGCCCTGGAAGAATGGAATGATGGTATCACCAGTAGGATCCTGGTTCTTTACCCCTCAGCCTTGGAAGAATCGAATGATTGCATCACCAGTAGGATCCTGGTTCTTTACCCCTCAGCCCTGGAAGAATGGAATGATGGCATCACCAGTAGGATCCTGGTTCTTTACCCCTCAGCCCTGGAAGAATGGAATGACGGCACCACCAGTAGGATTCTGGTTCTTTACCCCTCATCTTTGGAAGAATTGAATGACGGCATCACCCGTAGGATCCTGGTTCTTTACTACTCAGCCTTGGTAGAATGGAATGACATCATCACCAGTAGGATCCTGGTTCTTTACCCCTCAGCCTTGGTAGAATGGAATGACATCATCACCAGTAGGATTTTGGTTATTTACTCCTCAGCATTGGAAGAATGAATGACGTCATCACCAGTAGGATCCTGGTTATTTACCCCTCATCCTTGGAAGAATTGAATGACGGCATCACCAGTAGGATCCAGGTTCTTTACCCCTCAGCCTTGGAAGAATCGAATGACGGCATCACCAGTAGGATCCTGGTTCTTTACCCCTCATCCTTGGTAGAATAGAATAATATCACCACCGGTAGGATTGTCAGGACCTGGATCTGAACCTGCATCCTCTGCTGTGTCTTGTAGTATCTCTTCTTGCTGAGCCACCTTTTATCTATAAACAAAACTTCATTCTCTCAGAGCCTAGCCCTTCACATCAGTTGATTGGCTTTAAAGTATCTAAATATGGGTGAGATTCCATCAAACAATTATAGGCCGGAATGAAAAACGTTCCTTTCTCCAGCCACTATCAGTATTTATCATATGAGGTTGTGCAGATTCATAGATCATCAGGTCATGGTGAAATCTTATGCTGCGTACACACGATCATTTTTCCCATCGGGAAAAATGAATTTTTTTTTTTTAACAAGAAAAACGACCGTGTTTGGGCTTTTTGTCATTTTTCCCGATGGGAAAAACGGCATTAATCACGACGAGAAAAATTGGAGCATGCTCTAATTTTTCTCGTCGTGATTCCCGCCGTTTTTTTCCGCTGCAGTTTTCCCATAGGGAAACACTGCCACGGAGCCCACACACGGTCGTTTTTCTCGACCAAAAAAAAAAATGTCGGGAAAAACGGACGTGTGTAGGGAACCAAGCCGTTCCCTCGTTTTTCCCGTCGATTTCCTCGACTGCGTTTTCACCGTCGAGAAAATCGATCGTGTGTACGCGGCATTAGAAGTAGCACAATATTTTCTGATCAGAGTATCCAAACTGACTGCGATATAAGCACACTGTTCAACAGTTACCAGGGAAGAGTCAGTGCAGGGCAGGTTATGATGATAAATAACCATGGAATGGACTCACCACTTCATGTGACTAAAATTCTGGCCCCACCTTATTAGTCTGTCTTCTCTGATTAAATGGAAATTGCCCTACAAAAGGGGACACAATGCTTAAATTGAAGTATTATAGCAAATCAGATTGTACTTGAGTGTGAGACAGAGCAAGCTGAATCTCCTCCCAGCTTTCTCCCCCTCCCCTCCTCCCAGCTCTCTCCTCCCCCTCCTCCCAGCTCCCCCCCTCCTCCCAGCTCTCTCCTCTCCCTCCTCCCAGCTTCCCCCTCCTCCCAGCTCCCTCTTTCCCCTCCTCACAGCTCTCTCCTCCCCTTCCTCCCAGCTTCCCCCCTCCTCCCAGCACCCTCTTTCCCCTCCTCCCAGCTCTCTCCTCCCCCTCCTCCCAGCTCTCTCCTCTCCCTCCTCCCAGCTTCCCCCTCCTCCCAGCTCTCTCCTCCCCCTCCTCCCAGCTTCCCCCCTCCTCCCAGCACCCTCTTTCCCCTCCTCCCAGCTCTCTCCTCCCCCTCCTCCCAGCTCTCTCCTCCCCCTCCTCCCAGCTCTCTCCTCCCCCTCCTCCCAGCTCTCTCCTCTCCCTTCCCTTAAATCTTTCCTCTTCCTTCCGCCTAGCTCTCTTCTCCCACTCCACCCGGCTCTCTCCTCATACCCCCTCCTCCTATGTTCAGCTCTCTCCTCCCCCTCCTCCCAGCTCCCCCCTCCTGCCAGCTCTCTCCTCTCCCTCCTCCCAGCTTCCCCCCTACTCCCAGCTCCCTCTTTCCCCTCCTCACAGCTCTCTCCTCCCCCTCCTCCCAGCTTCCCCCTCCTCCCAGCACCCTCTTTCCCCTCCTCCCAGCTCTCTCCTCCCCCTCCTCCCAGCTCCCCCCTCCTGCCAGCTCTCTCCTCTCCCTCCTCCCAGCTTCCCCCCTCCTCCCAGCTCCCTCTTTCCCCTCCTCACAGCTCTCTCCTCCCCCTCCTCCCAGCTTCTCCCTCCTCCCAGCACCCTCTTTCCCCTCCTCCCAGCTCTCTCCTCTCCCTCCTCCCAGCTCTCTCCTCCTCATCCTCCCAGCTCTCTCCTCTCCCTTCCCTTAAATCTTTCCTCTTCCTTCCGCCTAGCTCTCTTCTCCCACACCACCCGGCTCTCTCCTCATACCCCCCTCCTCCTATGTTCAGCACTCTCCTCCCCCTCCTTCTAGATCTCTACTCTTCCTCCTCCCAGCTCTCTCCACCCCCTTCTCCAAGCTCTCATCTCTCCCTCCCCTTTTCCCAGTGATCTCCTCTTCCCAGCTCTGTTCTCCCACTCCTCTCAGCTCTCTATTCCTCCCCCTCCTCCCAGCTCTCTCCTCCCCCTCCATACTCTCTCCTCTCCCTCCTCCAATCTCTCTCCCTATTCTCCTCCAAAATCTTTCTTTTTCTCACCAGCTCCCTATTCACCTCTTCTCCCAACACTCTCCTTCCTCTCCAACCAAGCTCTCAACTCCACGTTCTCCCAGCTCCCTCTTCTCCTTACACTCTTCTCCCCTCCTCCCAGCTCCCTCTTCACCTCTTCTCCCAACACTCTCCTTCCCCTCCTCCCGGCTCTCAACTCCACCTTTTCCCAACTCCCTCTTCTCCCTACACTCTCCTTCCCATCTTCCAGATCCCTCTTCACCTCATCTCCCAACACTCTCTTCCCCTCCTCCCAGCTCCCTCTTCACCTCTTCTCCCAAAACTCTCCTTCCCCTCCTCCCAGCTCTCAACTCCCCCTTCTCCCAGCTCCCTCTTCTCCCTACACTCTCCTTCCCTTCTTACAGCTCCATCTTCACCTCTTCTCCCAACACTCTCTTCCCCTCCTCCCAGCTCCCTCTTCACCCTTCTGTCAACACTCTCCTCCCCTCCTCCCAGCTCCCTCTTCACCTCTTCTCCCAAAACTCTCCTTCCCCTCCTCCCAGCTCTCAACTCCCCCTTCTCCCAGCCCCCTCTTCTCCCTACACTCTCCTTCACTTCTTCCAGCTCCCTCTTCACCTCTTCTCCAAACACTCTCCTCTCCTCCTCCCAGCACCCTCTTTGCCTTCTTTCCCAACACTTTCCTTCCCTCCTCACAGCTCACTCTTCATCTCTACTCCCAAGACTCTCCTTCCTCTCCTCTCAGCTCTCAACTTCCGCTTCTCCCAGCCCCCTCTTCTCCCAACACTCTCCTCCTTTCCTCCCAGCTGTCAACTTCCCCTTCTCTGATCTCCCTCTTCTCCCAACACCAACCTCCCCTCTTCCCATCTCCCTCTTCACCTCTTCTCCCAACACTCTCTTCCCCTCCTCCCAGCTGCCCCCTCCCCTATCTCTGAGCTCCATCTTCTCCCTACACCACCCTTCACAGCTCCCTCTTCACCTCTTCTACCAGCACTCCCCTCCCCTCCCTTCCTCCCAGCTCCCTCTTCACCTCTTCTCCCAACACTCTCCTTCCCCTCCTCCCAACTGTCAACTCCCCCTTCTCCCAGCTCCCTCTTCTCCCTACACTCTCCTTCCCTCCTCCCATCTCCCCCTTCACCTCTTCTCCCAACACTCTCCTCCCTCCTCCCAGCTGTCAACTTCTCCTTCTCTGATCTCCCTCTTCTCCCTACACCACCCTCCCCTCTTCCCAGCTCCCTATTCACCTCTTCTCCCAACACACTTCTTCCCCTCCTCCCAACTGTCAACTCCCCTTTCTCCCAGCTCCCTGTTCTCCCTACATTCTCCTTACCTCCTCCCAGCTCCCTCATCACCTCTTCTCCCAATACTCTCCTCCCCTCTTCCCAGCTGTCACCTTCCCTATCTCTGAGCACCCTCTTCTCCCTACACCACCCTTCCCAGCTCCCTCTTCACCTCTTCTACCAGCACTCTCCTCCCCTCCCCTCCTCCCAGCTCCCTATTTAACGCTTCTTCCAACACTCTCCTTCCCCTCCTCCCAACTGTCAACTCCCCCTTCTCCCAGCTCCCTCTTCTCCCTACACTCTCCTTCCCTCCTCCCATATCCCTCTTCACCTCTTCTCCCTACACTCTCCTTCCCTCCTCCCAGCTGTCAACTCCCCCTTCTCTGAGCTCCCTCTTCTGCCTACACCACCCTTCCCAGCTCCCTCTTCACCTCTTCTACCAGCACTCCCCTCCCCTCCCTTCCTCCCAGCTCCCTCTTCACCTCTTCTCCCAACACTCTCCTTCCCCTCCTCCCAACTGTCAACTTCCCCTTCTCCCAGCTCCCTCTTCTCCCTACACTCTCCTTACCTCCTCCCAGCTCCCCCCTCACCTCTTCTCCCAACACTCTCCTCCCCTTCTCCCAGCTGTCACCTTCCCTATCTCTGTGCTTCCTCTTCTCCCTACACCACCCTTCCAAGCTCCCTCTTCACCTCTTCTACCAGCACTCCCCTCCCCTCCCCTCCTCCCAGCTCCCTATTTAACGCTTCTTCCAACACTCTCCTTCCCCTCCTCCCAACTGTCAACTCCCCCTTCTCCCAGCTCCCTCTTCCATCTACACTCTTCTTCCCTCCTCCCATATCCCTCTGCACCTCTTCTCCCTACACTCTCCTTCCCTCCTCCCATCTCCCTCTTCACCTCTCCTCCCAACACTCTCCTCCCCTCCTCCCAGCTGTCAACTCCCCCTTCTCTGAGCTCCCTCTTCTACCTACACCACCCTTCCCAGCTCCCTTTTCACCTCTTCTACCAGCACTCTCCTCCCCTCCCCTCCTCCCAGCTCCCTCTTCACCTCTTCTCCCAACACTCTTCTTCCACTCCTCCCAACTGTCAACTCCCCCTTCTCCCAGCTCCCTCTTCTCTTTACACTCGCCTTCTCTCCTCCCATCTCCCTCTTCACCTGTTCTCCCAGCAATCTCCTCCCCTCCTCCCAGCTGTCAACTCCCCCTTCTCTGAGCTCCCTCTTCTCCTTACACCACCCTTCCCAGCTCCCTCTTCGTCTCTTCTCCCAGCACTCTCCTCCCCTCCTCCCAGCTCCCTCTTTGTCTCTTCTCCCAGCATTCTCCTCCCCTCCTCCCAGCTCCCTCTTCACCTCTTCTCCCAACACACTTCTTCCCCTCCTCCCAACTGTCAACTCCCCTTTCTTCCAGCTCCCTCTTCTCTTTACACTCGCCTTCTCTTCTCCCATCTCCCTCTTCACCTGTTCTCCCAGCAATCTCCTCCCCTCCTCCCAGCTGTCAACTCCCCCTTCTCTGAGCTCCCTTTTCTACCTACACCACCCTTCCCAGCTCCCTCTTCACCTCTTCTACCAGCACTCTCCTCCCCTCCCCTCCTCCCAGCTCCCTCTTTACCTCTTCTCCCAAACACTCTCCTTCCACTCCTCCCAACTGTCAACTCCCCCTTCTCCCAGCTCCCTCTTCTCTTTACACTCACCTTCTCTCCTCCCATCTCCCTCTTCACCTGTTCTCCCAGCAATCTCCTCCCCTCCTCCCAGCTGTCAACTCCCCCTTCTCTGAGCTCCCTCTTCTCCCTACACCACCCTTCCCAGCTCCCTCTTCGTCTCTTCTCCCAGCACTCTCCTCCCCTCCTCCCAGCTCCCTCTTTGTCTCTTCTCCCAGCATTCTCCTCCCCTCCTCCCAGCTCCCTCTTCACCTCTTCTCCTAACACACTTCTTCCCCTCCTCCCAACTGTCAACTCCCCTTTCTCCCAGCTCCCTGTTCTCCCTACACTCTCCTTACCTCCTCCCAGCTCCCCCCTCACCTCTTCTCCCAACACTCTCCTCCCCTTCTCCCAGCTGTCCCCTTCCCTATCTCTGAGCTCCCTCTTCTCCCTACACCACACTTCCCAGCTCCCTCTTCACCTCTTCTACCAGCACTCCCCTCTCCTCCCCTCCTCCCAGCTCCCTATTTAACGCTTCTTCCATCACTCTCCTTCCCCTCCTCCCAACTGTCAACTCCCCCTTCTCCCAGCTCCCTCTTCTCCCTACACTCTCCTTCCCTCCTCCCATATCCCTCTTCACCTCTTCTCCCTACACTCTCCTTCCCTCCTCCCATCTCCCTCTTCACCTCTCCTCCCAACACTCTCCTCCCCTCCTCCCAGCTGTCAACTCCCCCTTCTCTGAGCTCCCTCTTCTACCTACACCACCCTTCCCAGCTCCCTCTTCACCTCTTCTACCAGCACTCTCCTCCCCTCCCCTCCTCCCAGCTCCCTCTTCACCTCTTCTCCCAAACCCTCTCCTTCCACTCCTCCCAACTGTCAACTCCCCCTTCTCCCAGCTCCCTCTTCTCTTTACACTTGCCTTCTCTCCTCCCATCTCCCTCTTCACCTCTTCTCCCAGCAATCTCCTCCCCTCCTCCCAGCTGTCATCTCCCCCTTCTCTGAGCTCCCTCTTCTCCCTACACCACCCTTCCCAGCTCCCTCTTCGTCTCTTCTCCCAGCACTCTCCTCCCCTCCTCCCAGCTCCCTCTTTGTCTCTTCTCCCAGCATTCTCCTCCCCTCCTCCCAGCTCCCTCTTCACCTCTTCTCCCAACACACTTCTTCCCCTCCTCCCAACTGTCAACTCCCCTTTCTCCCAGCTCCCTCTTCTCTTTACACTCGCCTTCTCTCCTCCCATCTCCCTCTTCACCTGTTCTCCCTACACTCTCCTTCCCTCCTCCCAGCTCCCTTTTCACCTCTTCTCCCAACATTCTCCTCTCCTCCTCCAAGCTTCACTGCCACTCATTTATAGTAATGAATTAAGGGGCCCTGTCACCTACTATACCTAGACTGATAAAAATTGAACCACAACCCAACAATCCATTAACACTGTGTCCACCCAACACTCATTCTATTCACCTAACATTCCCAGCACCCAATTAGCACCCCATCCTTCAACATTACCAAAAACCCATCAGCATCAAATCTATCCAAAACTCCAGAAAATTCATTAGCACGTTACACATTAAACAACCCATCAACAACCCATCCACCCAACATTCCCAACAACCTGCCAACACCCCACTGTGTTGCGCTTGTTAAACAATATGATTTTTTTATATCAGACATAACATTACATGGGATAGTCTGTTTAGTACTTGGTCATAGAAACAGAAATCAGATTACTGTCAGGTTTGGCTTGAGTGGATACCTCTCAAAAAAATGCTGTTGGATACAATGGGAACATAGATACCCTTGTTGTTTTCAGTTGAAAGTTTGAACAGTCTATTGTCTGTTAGTCGGTTGTTATGGTGAATAACCAGACATATAAAAGGACTTATCATGCGTTAAAAACAAGGGACTTCATCATGCATTAGAAGCAAGGACAGTCTGTAAGACCAGAGGACTTGCATCATGCCTTAAGACCAGAAGGGGATGAATCAGTAACAAGCCAAGAAGAAGGTGCCTGATCTCCAGAAGCCTCATTGTCAATGGAGATCATGAACACACAGTAACTGAAGTTAAGTAACTTTTAAGTGTATTTCTACTGTTACAGACCATAGTTTCTGCTTATTTGCTAGGCATCTTGCTTGATACTGTGTATCTGTCAGTCTTGATACTGTATTCCTAATATTCCCCATTCATCCAAAACTCTCAACAACCTATCAGCACCCAGTCCATTTAACGCTCTCAACAACTCAACAGAACCCCAACCAGCCAACACTCCCAACAACTCATTGACACCACATCCACCCAACAACCAATCAACACCCCATCCATCCGACACTCCCAACAACCCATCAACACCCTATTCATCCAACACTATCAACAACCTATCAGCACCCAGTCCATTTAACTCTCTCAACAACTCATCAGAATCCCATCCATCCAGTATTCCCAAAATCCCATCAGTACCCCATCCAACGCTCCCAACAACCCATCAGCACCCCCATCCATCCAACACTAGTAACAACCCATCAGCACCCCAATCATGCTACACTAAGAACAACTCATCAGCACTCCATCTATTTAACACTCTCAACAACTTATCAGCCCTCTGCCCACCCAACACTCCCAACAGCTAACCCGTGCACCCACCACTGCCAACAACCAATCAACACTCCTTTCACACAACACTGGACATGGTCATAATTTGGTTAATGATGTCACCTGGAAGACCCCGCCTCGTTGTTTATATGAGCTGTCACCCACCAGACCTGTCATTCATGGATGAGCAGTCATTGGATCTGGTTGTTTTTTTTTCTTTCAGTGGAGTTATGGGCATTGGGCTTCATGATTGGCATGGATGTGCATTGCTATAGGACGTTGGTACATTTACATCATTGGACTTTTTTTTTTATCCCTTTTTTTTTTATTAAGGTACTGTTCCGTCTTTATTATTTACTTTTTTTTTGTGACTGAGTTGGGGTATTATGTAGGAAAAAAAGGATGACATTACTCTGTGTTAGGTGTTATGCCACGTACACACGACCGTTTTTCATGACGAGAAAAATGCCCGAAAAAATTTAGAACCTGCTCTATTTTTTCTCGTTGTTTTTCATGTTGTTCTTTTTAACGTCGTGAAAAACGGTCGTGTGTACGCTTTTACGAGGGGAAAAAAAACGCGCATGCTCAGAATCAAGTATGAGACGGGAGCGCTCGTTCTGGTAAAACTAGCGTTCGTAATGGAGATATCACATTCGTCACGCTGTAATGGACTGAAAAGCACGAAGACTGAAAAGCACAAATCGTCTCTCACCAAACTTTATTAACACAAGGATGAGCAAAAGCGTCCAAAAGAGTGGCGCCATTCGAATGGAACTTCCCCTTTATAGTGCCTTCGTACGTGTTGTACGTCACCGCGCTTTGCTCGAGCGTTTTTTTTTCATGAACGTGTGTAGGCAAGGCAGGCTTGAGAGGAAACACAAAAAATCATGTCGAGAAAATCGTTGTTTTTTTCCATGACATGAATAACGGTCATGTGTATGCGGCATTATTCTCGGTATCTCTTCTTATTCTGTATGTATGGACTCTGCACAGTACTACTTCTCTTGTCCTGTATGTCGGGTGTAATTCTCGGTATCGGTGGTGTTATGTATGGTGATCCGTACCTTCGTTGAATGGTTTCCTATGGGACTCTTGCTGAGTGTTGGGTCTCCCTGAAGACGTTCTATGTCCTTATACCGCACTGACATGTCCTGTGGAAGACTTCATTATAAACAGACAGATTCATAGATAACAGAACAGACATAATATTCTTCTCTCTCCATCTCACCTTGTAGTCTCAGGGTGTGTCCTCTCAGTGTCTCTCTGTGGTTTGGAGCTCTCGAAATAAAAGTTCCTTTCTTCTCCCATACTTCCTGTCACCCCCGGATTTCACTCGGTCCCGGACAGCTCTCTATTTTCATCAGTTTGGAGGAAATAGGGGAAGTTCTACAATAATTCCTCAGAACTTTCTAGAGGTCATATCATACATCACAACAACAGTATAAAGAAGAATTATAGTCCTTCTCCAGAAGTAATATTGACCACTCCCTGGCATATCTTGGAACCAGATGTACTGTAAATCCACTCGGATGGGAATTTGCAGCAGATGTGGGATTGGGGGTACAAATGGGGATTTTAGACTGAAATTCCAGCTTGCTCCATGATGGCGAGCAGACAGCAAATTGTTTGGAGGAACGAATAGGTGTATTGTTCACACAATACAATCCACAAGAACCAACGGGGCCCCGGCAGCCAACAACCAGCCAATAGATCATCCACCACTTTATGAAGGCGCCTCTTGTTTTATTTTCTATTAATTATACTTTTTTACATCAATAAGCAAATCATATAGATTATTCTTTCGGTAATTGAACTTTAGTTTAAAACAAGCCACAAAATAAAATCCAGAAATCAATCTCATCTTCCATACTACACTTGCTGGACGTCGTCCTGGTCATACAGACCGCACTTTTCTCCAGAATAAAGGACTCCTTCTTATGATGATGAATATGAAATCAGTATAAGGGGAAATAGTTATGATCTTTATGTTAAATACACAAGTCCAGTAAATCAGCATAGGGAATGAGATATATCCCAAAGGGGCGGAGACTGAATACATTTTCTATGAAAGGACCAATAGGAGATATGTTTTCAGTCCATAAGCAAAACGAAAGAATTTTGGCATGAATTGACTCCGTTTTGTGGCTTTCACTAATTTCCAAAGAAAGATGGTGGACAGAGAGTAAGGGAAGTCCAAGGAAAGTTTCACTTCTGTCTACATGTGTCCCTGGATAGATATTATAAGATATATGATAAAACATAGAGAGATATATGGGGTATTCACTGTGAGATTTGGGGGTCCAGATCACTAATTAGAAGCCAGACATATTTTTTTTTCTTTATTTTCTCCAAAGAGCAAAAAAGCAGCTTATCTTCAGCATAAATCAAACAGAAACAGTCGATAAACTCTGGTATAAAACAAAGCCTCGGCTCACCGCCAGCATTGTCTTGTCCCACAAAAGGACTGGACAGCTCAGCAATGTCTCAGCAAACAAGCAGCCCTCAGCACATCCAGTCCACCTCCACACAACACTTCATTGACTTGCTGGCCTAATTCCTGGCCTTTATAGAGTTCTCCCACAGGTGGGCTTGTAAGTGGGGCCTGGGATGCCACATGAGTGGCCATGGCGGACAGCTGGACCAACCCCACTTACCACACTTGACTCCAGGGCTGACATGACTCTTCAGCCATTCTATACTTCCCAGTGTGAGGATGGTGGCTGGAGAGCAGACCATTTCACCCTCCTGGTTGTGCCTGCTCAACCTTCTCACTTCCAGGGGTATCCACTGCTGGCCTCTAATTCCTTCAATGGCTGGACAGCCAGGTTAACACAGATAATACTTGTTCTTGCATTCCCCAGGCTTTGGTGTTCGGGGACTTCTCTGGCCCAGACATTCACACAGAGACCAAGTCTTAGGAATAACTTCCTTCACTGAATAAACTCAATATTAGCTTAAAGAGGAAGTAAACCCTGATGGGTGTTACTTCCTCTTTCTTTCCATGCAAAGGTAAAGCATAATGGGCTACTATGCATCGCATAGTAGCCCATTATGTGTCACTTACCTGCAGGAGAAGCCCGCAATGTCCCGGTCTTCCTCACTAGTAGCATGCGGCCATCTTCACCCCTCTTCTTCCGGGGTCCGCAAACTCCGGCTCTGTGACTGGCCAGAGTCGCGTGACGGTGCGTGACGTCACTTCCGCGCGAATGCGCGTGGGAGCCGGCAGGATCCCATTCAGAACTGGCACGCTCAGTGCGCCTGCGCCGTTGTCAAATGCGGTGCATTTGTTTCTGCATATATCTCCTAAACCATGTAGGTCTAGGAGATATTGCAAGCACCTACAGGTAAGCCTTAATCTAGGCTTACCTGTAGGTGAAAGTTGTCTCGGAGGGTTTACAACCACTTTAATGCCACGTACACATGATCGGAAATTCTGACAAGAAAACCGTTTATTGTTTCTGAGGGAATGTTGGCTCAAACTTGTTGCATACACACGGTCACACAAATCCTGTTGGAAAGGAACGCGGTGACGTACAAGACATATGACGAGCCAAAATCAATGAAGTTCAATAGGCAGTTTGGCTCTTCTGCTTGATTCTAAACATGTGTGTTTTTTTGCGTGTCGGAATTGCATACAGACGAGCAGAATTTCCGAAAGGAACTTTTTCCTTCGGAAAAATAGAGAACCTGCTCTTAATCTCTTTTTTTGGGTGGAAATTCCGACAGCAAAAGTCAGAGGGAGCCTACACACGGTCGGAATTTCCGACCAAAAGCTTACATCTGAGCTTTTTGTCGGAATTTCCGATCATGTGTACGCGGCATAACAGTTCAAGTTCTTGCCCGTCTTTCAAATTTTTCAGACATGGGTAGAGGAAGTATTCAACCACTCCATGCTAAGAGATTCTCATGTCTCAAGCTTTGGGCAGAATTGATTAGCCTGCATTCTCTTCCCACCTACGACTCCCATTGATATCATTCTCTGTGTAGGGGAAAACCACGGAAGGGACCAATTCCTCTTATATTTTCTCCTCTTTGTGCTCAGTTTGGCTACAGTGGGGTATTACCTCCTACCATAAGTCCAACAGGAGAATCCCAGTGAGCCACGCTCCCCTCCCCCCCCCCCCCCGCAAAGGGGGAGAACAAGAGTATTGCAGCCTTGACTGCTTTTCTATCTCTCTGTCAAGCCTCCCTTCTCTGGTCTCCCACCCCCTTCTGCTAATAAATGGGTTCCCAGAATCCTCCACTTAGGAGAAGCAACCCTTAAAGGGGATCTGTTCAGATCCCTAATTGCCTATAGGCTAATCCTAAGCAGTCAAAGCGGCCTCTCTTTTCACCCCCCTTGAGGGGACCACAACCCAAACAATGATGACCCATATTTACTATCAAGGACCCATCCTTGGCGTTCTATACAGCACATATTCAACACATAGGTAAAAGCATCTATTTTTTTAATTCTTTTTTTTTGTTGGGACCATAAAAGGACATTACAGCAGTATTTATTGTGTAGTGCACATCACAGATCATCCGACATTTAATCATTTTCATCCAATGCTTTTCTTGGAACAAAAGTCTACTTTTTCAAGGATGTAAACGCAGTTCAAGTAATAATCCTATGAAACAACAAACGTAGCCATGGCCACCATGGCCCCAGCCAGGGTCCTAAAGTGAAGATTACACCTATTAGTAGAATGGAAACACAAAGAAGAAGCGGCAAAGCCCAGCCCCATCCCAGAGGCTCTTTACACGTAAACAGGTTTCAGGAACTTCTTGCCTTGTGTGACGGGAGGGCCCGTGGAACCAAGAATCCCTTGGAGAGGTTGGGAAACTCTTGTTTCAGCTCCCAATGCCTTGAGATCTTCCAATGGTCTCAGGTTTAACCCCTAGGTGTGTAATAGGAGCCCATACATCCTAGTGAGTGCAGGTTTCAGGAACTTCTTGCCTTGTGTGACAGGAGGGCCCGTGGAACCAAGAATCCCTAAAAAATAAAAATTATCTCCTAGGACATCGTCTGGGGAGACGAAACGCGCCGGAAAGGACTCCACTGCCGCCACATGTACTTTTAAAGCGCTTGTTAGATCTTCTAAATGTATGTGTTCTAACTACATTAAAATCTTTTTATTATAAACGGAATGAAGCTATGTGGCCCCTTCTGTTCTCCTTTTTTTAAACCATCCTTACCACATCCATGGATATCTGACCATCGTCCCCCATGAAACCATCCTGTAAGGATATCCCCATCCCGTGGATAGTCGGGTAATCCTGGTCCAGACTTTTGGAGCTTCCAAAGTATCCATCCACACTTGTTGCCTTACAACACAAGCCCGTTTGACCCATGGAACGTATGTTTTTTTGGGTTCAAACGCTTTGGTAAGCCTTCTACTTATCGGTGGTGGTTCCCCTTACTTCAGTTATTTTCTGCTCACCGTTTGTTCACCGTCTTGATGTCATTATGTAGTCTTTGAACTCTAAGGCCCCGTTCACACCTATGCGAATTGGTTGCGGCTTACACCGCATCCAATTTCCATAACATTTTAAAATACATTGATTTTAATCAGGCTGGTTCACATTTGTGCGATGCATTCGCACTGCGCATTGCCCAAAAAACGTGTGTGTTTTCTAGGCATTGCGGTGCGGCTCAGGTGCGAATTCAGGCCCATTATCTTATATGGGCACGCATCTGATTCGTGGATGTGTTGCGATGTGAATGGAAGTTTGCTCCCCTCCTCCTCCACATCCCCCTTTTCCAAGTTCCTCCCCTGTCTGTTTGATGCTGCTGACCTGAGGAGCCATGTCAAAAAGACAGAGCCAAAAAGTTTCTGCAAAGGTGAAGGAGCCTGTGGATTGTGAGGAGCTGATCCGACTTGTCAGGGAGAACCCAATGATCTATGACACCCGTCATCCAGACTTATCCACCTTACCAACCGCTCAGTGTCTGCCAAACCCCTCCTCCAATCCCTACACTGGCTCCCGATCACCCAGCGAATTAAATTCAAAATACGAACCACAACCTACAAAGCCATCCACAACTCTGCTCTGAGCTACATCACCAATCTTGTCTCCAAAGACATATCCCAAACCGTCCTCTCCGCTCTTCTCAAGACCTCCTACTGTCAAGCTCTCTCATCTCCTCCTCCCATGCTCATCTCCAGGATTTCCCCAGAGCCTCTCCCATCCTCTGGAACTCACTACCTCAACCTGTCCGGCTATCCCCTACTCTTGCTACCTTCAGGCGATCCCTGAAAACCTCTTCAGGGAAGCCCATCACGTCTCCAACTAATCTTTTACCACTTCCATCAGCTCATTCCCCACACTTACAACCTTTTGTACCACCTGCCCCACCCTATTAGATTGTGAGCTTTTCTGAGCAGGGCCCTCTTTATCCTCTTGTATTTTATTGTATTATAACTGTATTGTCTCCCTTTTATATTGTAAAGCGCTGTGTAAACTCAGAGGCGTTGCTAGGGGGGTGCGGGGGGTGCGGTCCGCCCCCGGGTGACACCCGCTAGAGGGGTGACACCCTCCCTTTTTTTTTTATTTTTTTAAATTTTTTTAAATTTTTTTTTTTTTTTTTTTTTTACAGCTGACCCATTCATTGATTAATTTCACCCCGCTGGGCTGGAAGCCTGGAACAACACCTCCAGCGCCGCGGCCACGCCTGGTGTGTGTCCTCCGGCTCCTTATTCTTCCTATTCCTAAATTCCAATCCTCCTCCCTACCCTACAGAGCCAGCGAGCGACTCAGCCTGTCACATCATCACACTGCACTGTGATGATGTGACGACACGCACTAGCGTTGCTAGCCAGGTGCGGGGGGGGGCGGGCCGCACCCGGGTGACACCCACCAGAGGGGTGACACCCGTGGGTAGCGCAGCGGCACCACACTGACATTGCCCGCTGCCCTGTGCCTTAGGCTCACGCTGCGGCTGTGTCCCTCAGCGGAGCGGAAGGAAGCCGCCGCCCCCTCTGCCTCCTCTCTGTTTACATCCACAGAGGAGGAGGAGGAGCCCGTGCTCGAGAGACACACCGCTGTGTGTATCTGCCGCTCTGTTCTGAGGTCTGTAAGGTAAGGGGGCATCTTTACTGATGGGGGGAGGGGGTGTCTGTACTGCTGGGGTCTGCACTAGGGGGAGTTTGCACCAGGGGGGCTGTAACTGAGGGGGTGTCTGTACTGAGGGGGGTCTGGTACCAAGGGGGTGTCTGTACTGAGGGGGGTGTCTGTACTGAGGGGGGTGTCTGTAACTGAGGGGGTGTCTGTACGAGGGGTGTCTGGTACTGTGGGGGGTGTCTGTAACTGAGCAGGGTGTCTGTAACTGAGGAGGTCTGCACTGAGGTGGGGGTGTCTGTACTGATGGAGCGGTCTGTACTGAGGTGGGGGTGTCTGTACTGAGGGGGTGTCTGTACTGAGGGGGTGTATGTACTGAGGGGGGTGTCTGTAACTGAGGGGGGTGTCTGTAACTGAGGGGGGTCTTTAACTGAGGGGGGGTCTTTAACTGAGGGTGTGTCTGTA
Source organism: Rana muscosa (assembly GCA_029206835.1). Taxonomy (NCBI): domain Eukaryota; kingdom Metazoa; phylum Chordata; class Amphibia; order Anura; family Ranidae; genus Rana; species Rana muscosa. Next base: position 399,160,104 of record CM055118.1, read on the forward strand.
ACTGAGGGGTGGTCTGTACGAGGGGGAGTCTGTACGAGGGGGTGTCTGTACTGAGGGGGGTGTCTGTACTGAGGGGGGTGTCTGTACGAGGGGTGTCTGTAACTGAGGGGGTGTCTGTAACTGAGGGGTGGTCTGTACGAGGGGGAGTCTGTACGAGGGGGAGTCTGTACGAGGGGGTGTCTGTTACTGAGGGGGGTGTCTGTACTGAGGGGGGTGTCTGTACTGAGGGGGGTGTCTGTACGAGGGGTGTCTGTAACTGAGGGGGGGTGTCTGTAACTGAGGGGGTCTGCACTGAGGTGGGGGTGTCTGTACTGATGGAGCGGTCTGCACTGAGGTGGGGGTTCATACTGAGGGAGGCGGGTCTATATTGATGGTGGAGAGTCTGTACTTAGTGGAGCGGGTTTGTACTGTGGGAGTGGGGTCTGTAGTTAGTGGAGGGGGGTCTGTACTGAGGGGGGACTATAGTTGTTGGGGGGTGACACCATTTTTTTTCGCACCGGGTGACACCAACCCTAGTGACGCCACTGTGTAAACTGTTGGCGCTATATAAATCCTGTATTATAATAATAATAAGAAGAAGAAGAAGGACAACGTGCTTAAAAAACGAGTATGGCTTGAAATTGCCAGAAACACATTGCCAGAGTGGAGCATGTGCTCATCCCAAGTTCAGGCTGACAAATGTAAGTTATTTTTTCTTATTCTCAAACTGTAGATGCTCTCATATTATTTAGTTATGTTAACATTTTATACTTAAACTAAAATTAAAATAAACAGCGTGCGGTCCCAATCAAATCCATACCAGGCCCTTATCCAAGCATGCAGCCTAGGGTGACCATGTGTCCCAGATTGCCCGGGACAGGCCCGCATTTTGCAGGTCTGTCCCAGGTTCCGGGCACCTTCATTCCAGGACAATACAGTGTCCCGGAATGAAGCTGACACAGCCACCCCACTCCCCTCTATCTGTTGCCCCCAAAAAAGGCCACCACATCACCGCTTTACTCACTGACAGCACTTGTCCTGGCCCGGGAATGTCTGGAGAGGCACAATCCCCGCCCCCTGCTTGTGATTGGAGAAATCATACACCGCACGCATCTCTTGTGTCTAATCATAGCAGGGTAGTGTAAAGCCAGCGTTGGAATAAGGTAAAACAGGTCTCGGACAGTCAGGACAAGTGCTGTCAGTGAGTAAAGTGGCGATGCGACTGCCTTTTTTGGGGGCGTGATCAGTTCTTCTGGGTAGAGCGCGCATCCGCTGCCCCAGCTGTGCTGTGATTCATTACAGCACAAAGTGATTTTTGGGAAGAGGTCCCTGAATGGCCGTTTGAGAATGTGGTCACCCTAATGTAGCCTGTCAGGGCATGTTAAGTGTGCTAGCAAGCTCTCCCCCCTGACCCATACCAGGCCACATGCTTTCAACATGGCCAGGGTGCTTTGGGCTCCCTCCCAAAGCACCTTGTCCCCATGTTGATGGTGACAAGGGCCTCATTCCCACATTCTTGGCCAGTGGTTGTAGGTGTCTGCGTGCGTGTGTCTTTTAAGAATCTGCAAACTCACTTTAACAAGGTTGGTCCCAGATCCTTGTGGGAGTGGCCATCTGTTTTTGTCAGCCCCTTGCTATGACCCATGATGGCTGTACAAAGACGTCATAATGACAAGTGACCTTTTAACTTGGCCACACCCCTTGTTTTTTTTTTTTAAATGACCCACAACAGAGCACACATAACGGCGTCAGACAGCGATGGATTAGGACATGAATTAAGCACAATTATAAAGTTAGGCTTAGCTTAGGTGTCCCAAATATTACAATACACAAATGTCATAATTTTTTTTATTATTTTTCATCATTAAACTTACACATAATTACATTATTTACACTATGTCACTTTCCACTTTTTAAAGGCACAGATAATTTTTTGTGAACACAAAAAAGGTACCGTAAGTATAAAATTAAATAGAATCCATCTGCCAAGGTACCTCACCAGCTGGCGACATAAAGTATGTTAGGAATTGATCTCTAATCATTTTCCCACTGGTAGTGCCCCTGCATCAGGGAATCCTCAAAAACATACCCGTCACGTTTACGCACATAGTTGTGCAGTGCACAGGCTGTTTTAACAGCAGAGACAGCATGCTCAAGACTGAGGTTTATGGCAGTATGCATGAATCTCCACTTATTGCATAGAATCCCAAATGCACATTCCACTACTCGGCGTGCCCTAGTGAGCCAATAATTAAAGACTCTTTTTTCGTTGGTCAGCGATCGACTTGAAAAAGGTCTGAGCATGTTTTTTTCCAAGGGCAAAAGCTTCATCCCCTACAAAAACATAAAAGATAATAAGAATGAGCATATACGGATGCAGACACCACATTCCAATTTCATTGAAAATGTGCCCTCCCTACAAAAATGTGACCTCCCTACAAAAACATGTGGGAGGGCAGGCTCAGTTGTTCCGGGCAAGGAAGAATCATTTGCCAAGTCAAGTCTATTCTCCCTCAGCATTCGCCCTAAATGAGCTGCTGCCATAAGCACCGACATCTATATAAATAAATTTATAATTGGCATCTGCCACTGCCATTAAGACCATAGAGAAAACATTTTTATCATTATAAAACTGACTCCCTCTATCAAATGGCTTGAGGATGAAGATGTGCTTCCCATCGATGGCTCCCAGACAGTTTGGAAAGTTGCAACGCTCCCAGAATAGCTCGGATACCTTCAACTAATCTTGTTTGGTAGGTTTCTTGAACACCAAATGCTTCAGTTCTTTTGTTGTGGAGAATTTTATGAAGATGTATTTAATATGTATTGTCATAGTGTCACCCAGTGTTAGTACTTCCGCAACCCGCTTTAAAGAGCTGACTGGGGCAGTCTGAGGCTGGTTGAATCCCGTCTGGTAGGGAAAAATGTCTTGAGGTTGGAGTGTGATGTTTGCAGGGTGCGGATATGCTCGCCGACGAGGGCCCTCTGTGCATTAGCACGAACGATCATTGAGGAGGGGATATACTCGCTCTGCAACGACATCTTTGGTTATAGGCGGATGTGCGCTTTTGTCTCTGCTATGTCTGATCAGCATGGTTGGGATTCGTAGCGCGCGTCTGCAGATAGCCTCCCTCCCCCATTCAATAATAGTATAATCTGAATATGCGTTATTCTATGGAATAGCGTAGAATAAGGATTACTATCAGCGGTAATATGAGAGCTTGTGAGTGTTAAAGTCAGGGAGAGCGTCCATGTTTAAAAGCCATACGGAATTGCTTGCTAAGAGCATACACGCCTTCCCTGCCCGGACACGCCCATAAGACTTTAGCCATCATGTTATTGTATCATTATTGTATTATTATTGTATTGAATTGTATCCTTTAAGCTATATTTCTTGAGTGGTATTCATGTACTGGATTGTATGGGACACCCTGTTGGAAGGGATGTCCTTGTATGGGAATTTGCTGTGTCCTCACTTCCTGTGTGGAGGGGACATCCTGTGATGTCCCCTCCCATGGAGGAGGTGATTGACTGCTGCAGCCATCACTTCCTGTTTGTGAGATCTTTTGGAGTTTAATAAAAGCCTTTGAGGGGGCGTCGGCTTAGCAGTCATGCTGGTATGCTGAGATGAGAACATAGCTGCGTGGTGCTGCCTTCTTGGAATGCATGGGACGTATGAATGGTGAGTGGAACTTAGCTAAAGATAGCATTGTTGCAATGAGATGAAATCTGAAGTCTGTGCTTATTTAGCACAGGAAATATAGGCTGTGTGCTCTGTATACAACCTATGTTTCCACGACACTTCCCATATGACAGTGCACGTTTCATGAATAATGCCACTTATAGTTGATTTTCCAACCTTGTACTCATAGTGACTTCCAAACCAATTTCCTGTACCTAGGTACCTTAACCCCAACAAAAAAAATAAGATTAGTATTCATTTGTCTGTTTTTCAGTGCACTACTTAAATACAAGGTGGCACAGCATGCGGGATGCCTACAAAAAATATAATCGATGCGTCAAAGAAGTGAAGAGTGGCTCAGGGGCAACAGCTAGGGTACCCTATATGTTTGCCGGGGACCTAGAATTTCTTAAACCAATTATAGAGATGAGGGAGTAAGTTATCATCTACATCATCAATGTATCGGGCAAACTTTTTCTTTTGTTTTGGCCTTGTTAACTTACACTCTTCATTTTCCTACAGAACACAAGCTAGTTGGGTTGAACAAGATGTGTTAGAGGACCAACCGGAGGGCCATTCTGAGGCACAATTGGAGGCACCAGTAGATATAGTTTTTCAGGAACCCACTGATGATATTGCAGAAATCCAAATAGCCTCAAATCTGTGGCTAGAAAACACAGAAGAGGAATCTGCAGTGGCAGACGCTATCCCTGGGCCCTCCCCTGCTCCTGCAAACATTGGTCGGCCAGCCGAAGTGGCGCGTAGGCGAGCACCTGTATCGCAATCAGACATAAGTGAGCGTCTACTTAAAATGTTGAAAATAATGTCAGAAAAGGTGGATTTTTTTTATGTCCGGATACTATACCGGCGCTCAGTTTTGTCCCTCTTATCAAAAAAGTCAAACCTGAGAGATATTTGGAAATGCGAAGCACTGTAGAACAAGTGCTGCAACATTTGAAAGGCCATATGTGCCACCAGCAAAACCTCACTTTCAGTACCCAATGTCCGGCCAGTACCCTGAACCACAACGCCAAGCTTACCCCTATGTTGCCCCATCCTATCCTTCTAGTTTTCAACAGGCAACTTCAATATATGATGCACCACAGTGTCGCATTCCCTATCCCATTCCATCCCAAATTCCTTCAATCAGGCTACCCCCACAAAATCAGGGGATGTATGTGCCACAGCAACATGGCGAGCCTAGGCATGCTCCCAGCACTGCCAGTGATGAAACAGCTTCTGCAAGTCACTACTCCCCTGAGGCCCCTTTACAAAGAACATATCGCAATCTGTGAATTTTTAGTTCTGCCCAAAGTTGAGGAGCATGTGTGCATTTTTTGTTCAAAATTTGGTCAAGAGGTCTACTTGAGAGCCCAGTTTATAGTTTTTATATTAAAAAATATATTTTAAGTTGGCTATTTTAGCTATTATTTTTTCAAAAAATAAATAAAAAAGATGACACTTGAATAAAGAATTTTGTTGTCAATTTCTGTCTGGTTATTCATTTATAAGTACGCATGTTTGACAGTTCAACACAGTTAATATTCCATGCTTACAATCAGGGCCGCCATCAGGAATTTTGGGGCCCCTTACACAGCTTCATGCATGGGCCCCCTGGAGCAGAGAACCGGGGGGGGTGCTGCAAATTGAGCACAGTGTCGAAGAAGCCAATCAAACGGAGAAGATCCCAGGGGAGGACCCTTGCTGGAAAGAACCGAGCTGAGCTGAAGGCTGGTTTCTTAGGAAGGGCCTGGTGACTCGTTTGGAGGATGCACCCAAGTTAACCTACCTCACAGTACTGCCGGATGGCTTAAAGGTTCTGTGCAGCTGACTTAAAACTAACTGACTGCTGGTTACACAATCTTGTGACAGAGGATTATCCAGGAGTTCCACGTATCGCTAAGTCTGTGGCAGAGACTTGTCCGTGCTTCATACCAGCTGCTAGGTCAGTGTGAGAGGCCTATCCGGTTGTCGCAAGATCCAGAGACAGAAAGCTGTTGTCCTCTGGATTCAAGAACCTCATCAGTGATCTGCATTAAGGTATCTGAACTTCCCCTAACCCTCTATCCTTTTGCTGCTGCAAGTTCCTTTAATAAAGCATTGGAAAAAGACTGAAGTGACTGGCACTCACATCTTTCTAACATAGACTCTTATGCGGTGTACACACGATCGTTTTTCGTGCCATTTTTTAAACCAACGTTTTTCTCGTCGTTTTTTTTCATGTTTCCTCTCAAGCCTGTCTTGCGTACACACGATCATTTAAAAAAACGTTCAAGCAAAGCGCAGTGACGTACAACACGTACGACGGCACTATAAAGGGGAAGTTCCGTTCGGATGGCGCCACCCTTCATGTTAGTAAAGTTTGTTGAGCGACGATTCGCGCTTTTCAGCCTCCTGCTTTTCAGTCCGTTACAGCGTGACGAATGTGCTATCTCCATTACAAATGCTAGTTTTACCAGAACGAGCGCTCCCGTCTCATACTTGATTCTGAGCATGCGCGTTTTTTTCACCTCGTCAAAGCATACACACCATCGTTTTTCACGTCGTTAAAAGAAAACGACATGAAAAACGACGTGAAAAAATAGAGCATGTTCGAAATTTTTAATGGCCGTTTTTCACGTCGTTAAAAATGCTCTGGAGCCTACACACGATCGGTTTTAATGCCCATTTTTAAAAATGGCATTTTTAACGGCATGAAAAACGATCGTGTGTATGGGGCATTAGTATCTGGGACGGTGAAAAGTGGGGTAACGGCAGGACCCAAATTTAATCCAGCAGCCCTCTAGGGGGTATCGCTACATGCTGTTTTATTGTTTTATCAGTACTATGGAACAAACAGCTCCACGGATCGTCAGGTACCTCTACTTCTCTTCTGTGATCTCAACTACCGTATTAATCGGTGTATAACACGCACAGGTGTATAACACGCACCCCAAGTTTAGGAGGGAAGTTTAAGGAAAAAAAACTTACATTTTAAATGCCCATCAATGCAGCCTTATCAGTGTCCATTTGCAGCTTTGCCCATCATTGCAGAATGATCAGTGTCCATCTGCAGCCTTGCCCAACAGTGTCCATCTGCAGCCTTTCCCAACAGTGTCCATCTGCAGCCTTGCCCAACAGTGTCCATATTCAGCCTTTCCCAACAGTGTCCATCTGCAGCCTTCCCCAACAGTGTCCATCAGCAGCCTTTCCCAACAGTGTCCATCTGCAGCCTTCCCCAACAGTGTCCATCTGAAGCCTTTCCCATCAGTGTCCTTCTGCAGCCTTGCCCAACAGTGTCCATCTGCAGCCTTTCCCAACAGTGTCCATCTGCAGCCTTCCCCAACAGTGTCCATCTGCAGCCTTCCCCAACAGTGTCCATCTGCAGCCTTTCCCATCAGTGTCCATCTGCAGCCTTCCCCAACAGTGTCCATCTGCAGCCTTTCCCATCAGTGTCCTTCTGCAGCCTTGCCCAACAGTGTCCATCTGCAGCCTTTCCCAACAGTGTCCATCTGCAGCCTTCCCCAACAGTGTCCATCTGCAGCCTTCCCCAACAGTGTCCATCTGCAGCCTTTCCCAACAGTGTGCATCTGCAGCCTTTCCCAACAGTGTCCATCTGCAGCCTTTCCCAACAGTGTCCATCTGCAGCCTTTCCCAACAGTGTCCATCTGCAGCCTTCCCCAACAGTGTCCATCTGCAGCCTTCCCCAACAGTTTCCATCGGCAGCCTTGCCCATCATTGCAGCATGGTCAGTGCCTGCTGAGGAGGGAACGAGCGCCACCGAAATAGACAGAGCCGGATGTCCTGTGTACTCGGCTCCTCTCGCAGTCCCGCCCAGTCCCGCCCCTTGGCCTGGCTCTTATGATGGACATAAAACTGGTCCAATGGCGGGACGTAAATGCTAGGAGGCGGGACTGGGCTGGACTGCGAGCGGAGCAAGCGGAGCCGAGTACACAGTACACTCTGTCTATTTCGGTGGGGCTCGTTCCCTCCTTCCACTCTGAGGCAGCCGTTTGGCGTATAACACGCACCAACAATTTTCCCATGGAAAAAAGTGCGTGTTATACACCGATAAATACCGCAGCTCCTGCCAGTATTCCAGTATCCTTGGGCATTCCCATCATATATGTGTCATAGTGCCCTGCAAACTACAAGCTCTCCAACACAGTGCTGATTTTCCTACTTGGTATTTATGTGCTTTAACTGGAGTTATATACCATTTGGCCAGACATTTATAGTTAATTTCTATGCTGTTTGAGTCTATCGAGTAACTGTATACAGCTCTCAATATTTTATTCAATTGTTGCTCTGAAAACTCATTGCGCAGCGTCCCGTAAAATTTGAAGAGTTTAATATAAAATCTACTTCCAGCAGCAAAAAGTACAAGGGTATTGGAAACAAAACATCCGTCCCGCACATTCCACAGGCGACTCAACATCAACACTATTTCCTGCCTTGCCTGACGTACGTTTCGTGTGGTTGGACGTCTTCTGTGAGGCCCCTACTGTTTTACAGAAGACGTCCAATCGGGCAAAACGTAGGTCAGGCAAGGCAGGAAATAGCGGTGACGTTGAGACGCCTACGGAATGTGCAGGACGGATGTTTTGTTTCCAATGCCGTTGTACTTTTTGCTGCTGTAAGTAGATTTTATATTAAACTCTTCAAATTTTACTGGCCGCTACACAATGAGTTTTCCTTCTCTCATTATTACTCTGCATGAGTGGTTCCTGTGGATACCTTGAGGGCTCATATCTCTGGCGGTTTCCATTATTGGGTTCCATTGGATGGCTGGATTGGCTGGTGTAATCTGCACCTAGTGTGAGGTGTGAATATTGACCTGGAAAAGTCTATCGATCTATCTTACCTTTATTCTCCTGAGCACTGGGTGTCACACTGGATAAGAATTGGAGGACATTACACCATTTTTTCATCACTCTATGGACTTTTTTGGTGTTTCTAGATATTTTAGTTTTTTTTTAAATATCTATATGTGGTGACAAAACACACAAAAAAAATGCACTATTTATGTAACAGCGCAGCACGTTTTTGTTTATATATTTTTTTGGTTTTTGTTGTGTGCAATATTGTGAGTGCTGCTGTTAAAATCATTAAGTAATTTACATTTTTTAACTATTCGCTAGTCATCCACATTAATTATTGTGTACACTGAGCGCAGATTTTTTCATTTGCGTATGACTGTTGTTGTGTTGTATAATTAGACTTTTTGAAAGTTCTGAGGAATTATTGCAGAACTTCCCCTATTTCGTATAAAGTGATGAGCTGACAGGGATGTAGTGAAGTCAGGGAGTGAAATTATATAAAAGAAGGAACTTTTATATACAGAGCTCCAAACCACGAGAGACACTGAGAGGACAACACTGAGACCACAACACCGAGACTACAACACCGAGACCACAACACTGAGACCACAACAGTGACACTACAACACCGAGACCACAACACCGGGACCACAACACTGAGACCACAACAGTGACACTACAAGGTGAGATCAAGAGAGAGGAATGATATATCTAACCTGTTATCTATGGTTCTGTCTGTCTATAATGGAGTCTTCTACAGGACATGTCAGTGCGGTATAAAGACATAGAACATCTTCAGGAAGACCCAACACTCAACGAGAGTCCCATGGGAACCCATTCAACTTACCGAGGTATGAATCACCATATATAACACCTCAGATACTGAGAATTACACCTGTTGTGGAGATTTTTATGGAGATGTATTTAATATGTATTGTCATAGTGTCACCCAGTGTTAGTACTTCCGCAACCCGCTCTAAAAGAGCTGATTGGGGTAGTCTGAGGCTGGTTGAATCCCATCTGATAGGGGAAAACGTCTTGAGGTTGGAGTGTGATGTTTGCAGGGTGCAGATATGTCCGCCAACAGGGGGCCTCTGTGCATTAGCACGGACGATCGTTGGGGAGGGGATATGCTCGCTCTGCAATGACATCATTGGTTATAGGCGGATGCGCGCTCTTGTCTCTGCTGCGTCTGATCAACATTGGTTGGAATTCGTAGCGCGCGTCTGCAGATAGCCTCCCTCCCCCATTCAATAATAGTATAATCTTAATATGCGTTATTCTATGGAATAGCGCAGAATAAGAATTCCTATCAACGGTAACTTTAGCCATCCTACGTTATTGTATTCATTGTATGTATTATTGTATTGAATCCTTTAAGCCATATTTCTTGAGTGGGATTCATGTACGGCATCTCCTGTTGGAAGTAATGTCCAGGTATTGCCATTTTCCTGTGTGAAGGGACATGTGAGGTCCCCGCCCATGGGGGAGGGGATTGGTTGCTGCACCCAATCCCCTCCTGTGTGAGATCTTTTGAGTTTAATAAAAGCCTATTAGGCGTCGGCTAGACAGTCTTTGCTGGAATGGCCTGATGAGAAGATAAGCTTTTGTGGTGCTGCCTTTCTTGGATGAATGGGAATGAACGGTGAGTGGATTTTAGCAAACTTAGGCTAAAGATAGCATTATTGCAAAAAGATGAAATCTGATGTGTGCTTAGATAGCACAGGAATTATAGGCTGTGTGCTCTGCAAACAGCCTAGAAATTCCACAACAGAATGGCGACTCACGGTTGGGACCAATTGCGGCCTCTTTGAGCATCAGATCAGCAGAGGAGGAGAGTGGACCTGCGATGTGATTGATGCGTAAAGAGGCTGTACTTTGAAACGAACAAAAAGAAAAAATGTTGTCTTTTTGAAATCATGCTTTAAGTTTGCAGCGTGTGCATGTGTGTGTGTGATTTTGTCATGGATCGTATGCCTGTGAATTTGATTGTGTGTGGGTATGCCTGCATGTGCCTGTGTGTGATTAGATTGTTTGTGTGATGTAGGACATGTGTACCCATGAGTGCGATTGAAATTGTGTAAGAGATGGCTGTTTGTGCGATGTATTGAGCAGTCTGCTGCCAGCTCGGCTGCTGCATTGTTCTGGTCCTTGTGAGCCATGAGGTTTAGTGGGGGAGGGGCAGGCAACATCTCAGTTACAATGGTAAAAATTGGTGACTTTCTGTAAATAGCATGCAGGAGTTTTGTAGTGGGAGGGCCCTGAGAGATGATCTGATGGAAACTGTGGGCTGTAAGAGTGTAACTAAGCGAGAAATATAAACTGTATATTGTGTATGAAATGAAGGTATAGATGTGGGATTATTCAGTCTGCAATGTGTGTGTTTGGCTGAGCTTTTTGTATTTCTCAGAGGTTTGTTTGTGAACCATGTGCTTGAATGGGGGAAGGGCTTGCCCACTGTTTTGTGTTGCAGGGGCTGTGCCCTGAGGGAAAGACACTCTAAGCAAATGTTACAAGCAACAATATACTGTATGTGTGTGGTGTTCGTGATTTCTATGAAAAATATGTAGCGATACCTCCAACTAAGGAGGCCGCAGAATTAGATTTGGGCCCTGAGTGCAGCTCCGCCAACCCCCGGCAATAGGCTCTACCCCCTTCTGGCACAGCTAGTACTAACAATCAATGATATGTCCTATGCAATAGAATAACTAAGCAAGGACACAGTAATGAATTGTAATAGGTAAAGTGTTTTACTCATTTTTCCCAATATGGATAAAGGGGTAACAGTAATCACAGTTCAAGATAATCACTCCTAAGGGCAGCGTCCTGCCACTCTAATACACTATATAGTAACACACGCTACAGGTGCGCCATACGGGCGACCGTTAACTAAGTGCCCTATGGCGCAGTAATCAAACACGCTAGAATCCCCACCAGGCCTGGTTGTAATATTTAGCTTAGTCCTTCTTTCTTCACCGGCAGGTCTGTAATGGTGGTGCACTTTAAACAGAGTATAACTTTGTAATCCAAGGGGTATGAAAATAACTTGTAGGCCACGGCAGTCTATAGGCCTATATACAGTAACAGTATCTTAGCTGGGCTTACGCCCTCTCACCCGCCGGACTACGGATCCAGTCCGGGAAACCTCCACCGGCCGTGTCACACACACTCGATCTCTCCAACGATCGGGCCCCCGATCCGACAAGGCTGTAGCTCACAAAGTCAGATGCCACCCAGGCTCGCAGAGGGGAGGGTGGAAGGCTCTTTGGTGCAGAGCAAGGCCTCAGGCTTCAGGCCTTGCACTCCGACACATCCGCACAGGAGGATCCGTCTGTGAAGTCTCGTGTCCCCAAAGAGGCCGAGCCCGGCCTCGCCTCCTCCTTTTATAACCCCTCCCATGAGTCTCTGCGGTGGAACATCAATGGGGTTATGGGTAATGTAGTTTCTTCCCAATATAGGGGAATACCCCGCTACACACTCCCCCCACTTAAACTCTTTGGTCCCCAAAGATAAATTTTAACAACAACTATATATAACACTGGACAATTCTGAAAACGATGTTGGGATAGGGGATTCCCACCATAACTGAGGGGTAGAATTCCCTTGCCCACAGGTCACATTATCATGGGTGGCCTGCCTAACTGTGCCAGAGAGTGAGCTGGGGTTGCCCTCCACCAAATGGACAGTGGAGGGATCCGGAATCTCAGCATTTCTCCTAGCAGTGACTACAGAGTCTTCCGAACTGTTCCCCATCTGAGGGTCGGTCAGCTTCTTAGGAGGTCGAATGACTCTTCGAGCCCTTTGCTCTCCTGGAATCTCTGGCTCTGGCGCCACAGGCTCCTCTTCCTCGGAGCAACTATCATGGGCATCTTCCCAGTAATCTGCTGAAGGACTGAAAGGGATGAACTCTGTAGCCTCTGGGTTCAGTGTTTCATCTGTGGTATCTTGGGTGACTGGAAGATCTATGATAGAAGTTCCTGGAGTTGGGGAAGACCACAGCCAATCAAGCTCTCCTTCTTCATCTCCACTAAGTTGGGAGGCTTCTCCATTTCCAGCTCGGGAGGTCTGTGACCGAGTGTGCGGCCTAGGAGTATCCAAGATAGAGGCCGGTGCAGGGGAGTCTCCCACGGAAGGTATTCTAACTGCCTCCGCAAGTGGGAGCAGGTGGTTTCGATGCCATGTCTTCAGTGGGCCTACCTTTCCCTCTGGCTTCACCTTGTAGACAGGTAGGCCCGGCAACTTCCTGCAGATGACATAGGGTTCAGATCTCCATCTGTCTGCAAGTTTGTGCTTTCCGGGGACTCCCAGATTGCGCAACAGTACTCGATCCCCGGGCTGTAGGTCTTGTACCCGGACCTTCAAGTCGAAATTTCTTTTATTCCGAGCTCCCCTTTGATCTTAGGCCGCTTGAGCTTGTTCATATGCTACTTTCAGGCTGTGTCTGAGCCTGTCCACATATCCTTTGTGGGATGTGGCTGAGGAATGGTCCAGTGAGGTGCCAAAAGCCAGGTCCACCGGTAGTCTCGCTTCTCTCCCAAACATGAGTCGATATGGGGAATAGCCTGTAGCATCACTGATGGTGCAGTTGTAAGCATGTACTATGGCTGCTATGTGTTTGCTCCAATGTTGCTTTTTCTCGCTTTCCAGAGTCCCCAACATGTTGAGCAAGGTTCGATTGAACCTTTCCGGCTGAGCATCTCCCTGAGGATGGTAAGGTGTAGTTTGAGTCTTCTTAATTCCCAAAGAATCCAAGAGCTTCCGGATCAGCTTACTCTCGAAGTCCCTCCCTTGGTCTGAATGGAGTCTCTGTGGCAGCCCATAATGGACAAAGTACTTCTCCATAAGTACCTTGGCCACGGTGGAGGCCTTCTGATCTTTGGTGGGGAAAGCCTGGGCATACCGGGTGAAATGGTCGGTTATCACCAGAACATTTCCTAGTCCACTCAGGTCGGGTTCGAGGCAGAGAAAGTCAATGCACACCAGGTCCATGGGCCCTTGGCTCTGTAGATGGCCCATTGGGGCAGCTTGATGGGGCAAAGTCTTCCTCTGGATGCATCGCGCACATGAGTGGCAGTACTCCTCTACCTCTGCCCTCATGCAGGGCCAATAGAACCGACTTCTGACAAGTTGAAAGGTCCTTTCAGCCCCTAGGTGGCCATGATTGTCATGCAAGGCAATCAGAACAGTCTCCCGATGTTTCTCTGGGAGGAACAGCTGCCACTTATCTTCTGAGTCATCAGAGGGGCCCCTTCGGTAGACCACTCCCTGATGTAACTGCAACCTATCCCACTCCTTCCTCAGCAGGCGAGCTTCTTTTGAAGGTTGACGCATGAGTATGCTTGGATCCTGATTTTTCAAGGCCTCCAGGACCAATCTCCCCATGGGGTCTTCCAATTGGTCACACCTCAATTCCTTCTTGGACAGTCTTGGTAGGTTGCCCTCTTCCAATTGAGCTACTTCACCGTAGTGTTTGGGGACTCCCACCGTGGTAACTCCTATTTCCTCTGCTCTGGAGCCTCCTCGGGCTTGGAATTCAGCTCCTTGACAAAGGGCCCGCACCCCGTCCGGTGCCACTTGGGTCCAATCTTCTATTTCAATGGTCGGGGAATGAGATCTTCTGGACAGAGCGTCTGCGTCTCGATTCCCCACTCCTGGTCTATACTTAAGGCTGAAGTTGAATCCAGACAGTGCAGCCAGCCACCTGTGTCCAGTGGCATACAGCTTGGCCGTGGTGAACAGGTAGGTAAGGGGGTTGTTGTCGGTCTTCACAGTGAACTCTGCTCCATACAGATAGTCTTTGAGCTTGTCTACTACCGCCCACTTGAGGGCCAGGAACTCCAGCTTGTGAGTGGGGTAGTTCTTCTCAGAGGGGGTCAGGCTCCTACTCACATAGGCAACAGGCCGCAATTGCCCCTCATGTTCTTGGTAGAGTACTCCTCCCAGACCGTCATGACTAGCATCCACGTGCAGTTCATAGGGTTTGGTTGGGTCTGCGTAGGCCAAGACTGGTGCAGTGGTCAGGCTCCTCTTCAATTCCTGGAAAGCCTCTTCACACTTCTGATTCCACTGATCTCTGATGGACTCTCCTGGCCTCCTGGGCCCCGAGCCATCCTCTTCTCCTTCAGTCTTGAGCAACTCATTCAATGGTCTAGCAATTCGGGCAAATCCCTCCACAAACCTCCTGTAGTAAGAGCAGAAGCCCAAGAAGGATCTGAGTTCTGTTACTGTGGTGGGCCGTGGCCAGGAGGTGACTGCCTCCAATTTCTCAGGGTCTGTGGCCACCCCTTCTTCAGACACTATGTGCCCCAGATAGTTCACAGAAGACTGGTAGAACCGACACTTCTCAGGCGAAAGCTTAAGTCCTTCCTCACTGAGTCTTCTCAACACTTTTTCCAGCCTCTCTTCATGTTCCTCCAAGGTTCTCCCAAAGACAATGACATCGTCCAGGTATACAAGTACTTCGATCAAGTTCATGTCCCCTACTGTCTTCTCCATGAGGCGTTGGAAAGTAGCTGGGGCTCCAGACAGACCTTGGGGCATCCGGTCGAATTCAAAGAACCCCACTGGGGTTATGAAAGCTGTCTTCTCCTTGTCTGTTGGGTGCATCGGAATCTGATAGTACCCACTCTTGAGATCCATAACGCTGAACCATTTGGCTCCAGACAAGCTCTGTAGGGCATCCTCTATCCTCAGAGTGGTGTATTGGTCAGGTATGGTTCTCCTGTTGAGAGTCCTGTAGTCGATACAGAGCCTCAATGATCCATTCTTCTTTCGGACCACCACTATGGGAGAGGCATAGGGGCTTCTGGACTCCCGTATCACACCAGTCCTCTTGAGTTCTGCAAGTTGTTCCCTCAGATCCTCCAGATCTGCTAGCGGGACCCGCCTGACCCTCTCTCGGAAGGGCTTATCTTCCTGGAGGCGGATCCGATGGGTGGCACTCCTTGCACACCCCACATCAAACTCATCCTTAGAGAAGATCTTCTCCCATCTATTCAACTGGGCCTTGGCTCTCTCTTTCCAAGCCCTGGACAGATTCGGGTTTTCCATGGTCAGCTTCTCCCAAACATCCCCTTCTTCACCTGTCCTCTTCACTTCTGACAGGGTAACAGGGGCCGCCGGGCTCACCTGGCCTAGCAACATTCTGGCTGGGATTTCCATGGGGTCTTTGGTAATATTCCTAACACTCACTGGAACTCTATAATGGGCCTTCTTCAGGACCTTCAGCGGAATCACTTCCGGTATCACCTCCAGGCCTGAGGACTCACCCCTTGGGTCTGACTCCAGCATGACAAAGGGACCAGGCTGCTCCCAAGTAAGCTTCACAGTGGCCCTGAGACAGGTTACTTCACCGGGCTGCAACACTACCCCTTCTCTTCCAAGTCTCCACACCTTCCCTATCTCCTCTCCAGGGGTCTCCCGCTCTTGGACCAGCCGTTGGTAGGCTGTCTTCAGCATGGGATGGATCTTGGTAGCTGCTTGTCTTTCTTCTGTCACGAGAGGGGTCAGCAGTCTTCGGACCAGGTCCGTGTTTGTCCCTATTATAAGGGAATTCTTGTTGGCTCCAGGCGGCCTAGGGCACATAACTGCCAGGGTGTCAAACACTTCGGCCTTCCCAGCCACGGATGGGTCAAAGGTCATTTTGATGGGAAGGTAGCCGTCGTAAGGGAAACTCTGGGTTCCAATTCCCCATATTTCCAGCTCTTCTATCTTCTGGATAGGCAGATGACTCAGGTGCCTGTCGTAGAAGTCCCGGTATAGTAAGGTCACTTGTGCCCCGGTATCCAGGAGGCCCCTGGTGTAGACTCCCTCCACTTGAATGGGCACTATAGGGGATGGGCCTACCAGCTTCTCTGGATATGGTCCGGCAGGAGCCGCCTTCTTCTGACCTTTTCCCTTTGGACTCTCTCTTGTCCTATTCCCTTTGGACTTGAACCTTTCTTGAGCCTGGTATGCACTGACTTCCCTCCTTTTAATGGGTGTAGGAACCCGCTGAGGGGTACTATTATTTTTCTTGGGTGGGCACCCCCTTTGGGGGGTGCTGTGCCTCTCCTGAGGGGTCTCCCCCCTTCTTCTTGGAGTATAGCTTTGTTGAGGGGTATTGCGTTTCCCCTTTGGTGTTCTATCTCTCTTTTTGTTTTTCTTCGCATTCAGCTTGGAGTTTACTGAAGATGGTGGGCACCCGGTTGACTCCTTCACCGGGGCCCTCTGGAGTTTCCCGCCGGCTTGCGGTTGTCTGGTCTCTTCTTCTTCGGACTAGAACATGTGGCTGCAATGTGGCCAACTCCCCCACAGTTGAAGCAGACTATATCTCCCCATTCTTGTAAAGGTTCGGGTGCTGAGGCAATCGGGAACAATTCCTTCCTTGGACTTTCCTTCTTCTTGGGACACTCTGTGTCTTTTGCTATCAGAGAGGTCAATATCTCTAACACCTTGGACATCTGAGTTTTTAGGGTGTCTATCTCCGCCTCTCTTTCAGGGGTCATTACTGGATTGACCAGCACCTGTGCGGGTACAACATTTGTCTTATCCTTCTGCTGGTCCTGTTGCAGCGCCTCCTCATCTCTGATAATTTTTATTAAATCAGCATAAGTCAGCAACATTCCTCCTCCCAAGGTTTTCAGGTGCAGCCAGACTGGATCGGAGCGTAGCGCTCCCTTTAAGACTTGCTTCATTCTTGCCCCATCGGCATCTTGGGGCTTCATCCCTTTCTTTAACACAATCTTGCACAGCAGCCTGTTTAGCCTTCTGACATACTCGGAAAGTTTCTCCTCCGGTTTTTGGAAAGTGTGTTCAAACTGGTAGACCGTCTCTGTCACCTTGTCTAATTGACCAAACTCTTCCTGCAGCATAGCTAGACAATCCTGCGCCGTACACCCTGCATTCCCAAACCGGAAACTTTTCACTGCTTGTGCTGCTGCACCTTTAAGGCTTTCTAACACTCGCTGCCTCTTCTGTGCCTCCGGCACCTCCCATGCCTCCACCACCTGTAATGCCTGCTCCACCCAGGTATCAAAATCTTCTTCCCCTGCCGGGACAGGGAGCTTCCCTGAGAATATTTTTAGTCTCCGGTAGCTAGTTTCCACATGCACCGTACTTGTCTTCTGACATTTGGCTAGCAAATCCCCTATTGCATTTATCAGTTCTGGTGATATAGCAGTGGCCGGTGCAGGTGCCACCGGGGGTGTCGCCCTGTCTTCTCTTTCAGGTGGAGTTCGGGCCGCAGCCTGTGGCGATCCCGTAGGGGATGGTTCCCTTTCTACAGTTATTGCGTGCGCCAGCCTAAATGTTCTGTTGTCTGGCGTCCGCAGACACTTGTGCTTACAAGCCTCTGGCATCCCGTCCCAATATTCCACTAATGCGTATTGATATGAGATGTTTGGGTCTGTCTTCATGTCTATCACCCACGGTGTGTGATCTGGGGACACTGAACTCATCAGTTCCTCTACCGTCTCACTTGACCATTTCTCGCCAGGAAGGCTAATGGCTATCGACTGTTTTGGCTCTGTATTAGCGGCTTTGCACCACTCTTCTACCGCTCTTGGATCCATGGGGTCCATGCCGGCACTTCTGGCGTTCGCTTGCTGCATCAGGATCCCGGACGAGAACCCCCACGTGTAGCGATACCTCCAACTAAGGAGGCCGCAGAATTAGATTTGGGCCCTGAGTGCAGCTCCGCCAACCCCCGGCAATAGGCTCTACCCCCTTCTGGCACAGCTAGTACTAACAATCAATGATATGTCCTATGCAATAGAATAACTAAGCAAAGACACAGTAATGAATTGTAATAGGTAAAGTGTTTTACTAATTTTTCTCAATATGGATAAAGGGGTAACAGTAATCACAGTTCAAGATAATCACTCCTAAGGGCAGCGTCCTGCCACTCTAACACACTATATAGTAACACACGCTACAAGTGCGCCATACGGGCGACCGTTAACTAAGTGCCCTATGGCGCAGTAATCAAACACGCTAGAATCCCCACCAGGCCTGGTTCTAATATTTAGCTTAGTCCTTCTTTCTTCACCGGCAGGTCTGTAATGGTGGTGCACTTTAAACAGAGTATAACTTTGTAATCCAAGGGGTATGAAAATAACTTGTAGGCCACGGCAGTCTATAGGCCTATATACAGTAACAGTATCTTAGCTGGGCTTACGCCCTCTCACCCGCCGGACTACGGATCCAGTCCGGGAAACCTCCACCGGCCGTGTCACACACACTCGATCTCTCCAACGATCGGGCCCCCGATCCGACAAGGCTGTAGCTCACAAAGTCAGATGCCACCCAGGCTCGCAGAGGGGAGGGTGGAAGGCTCTTTGGTGCAGAGCAAGGCCTCAGGCTTCAGGCCTTGCACTCCGACACATCCGCACAGGAGGATCCGTCTGTGAAGTCTCGTGTCCCCAAAGAGGCCGAGCCCGGCCTCACCTCCTCCTTTTATAACCCCTCCCATGAGTCTGTGCGGTGGAACATCAATGGGGTTATGGGTAATGTAGTTTCTTCCCAATATAGGGGAATACCCCGCTACAAATAGAAATGGATAAATTGTGATTTTTGCCTTTATAGGGGACAAAGACACATGTCCCCATAAGTGTAAAAATATTTTAACAAAAGTGTTTGGTTTTAAAGTTGAAAATTCCTGCCGCATATCCAAGTGGCCAGGCATTGTTGGAAGCCAGACAATAGTAGCTGTTTGTTGAAAGGAATACGCCCTTTGAATGGTTGCAGGCTGTTTTGGATGCTAGCATTGAGGAGGTATGTCTCTGCAATGGCTTGTTATGGAAGCTGAGGCCACTGTGTGTGAACTTTAGGTAGAGAAAAGTGGTGAATATCTCAGAGTATATGAACTTAGAGAAATGAATATGTTTTTAATATTGTTCATGTAACTCACATTTATTGAATGTGCTGTTTAGTTGGCAAAAGGGAGGCTAAGTTTGTAAGTGTACATGTGGTCCTTGTAGAGTGTAGCTGACACCTTTTTCAGTGGATTTTGATGATAATTTAGAAAAGTTTCAATGGTGTAGTCAGTCTTTGTGGAGAAAAACATTTTTGATTTTCTTTTAAAGAGATTTTGGTTTTGGCGGGAAAAAGTAATGGCGCCATTCTTGGCTTTTGTTAACCTTGCGGTCTGCCTGCCATTTTGAGGCGCAGTTTTGTCTTAGCCTGTGGGTATCCTATAAGGGAAGGTACAGCCACCTTTCCTTTGGGTGTGATGATATGTGAACATACTGTGGCATTCGTCAGCTATGTTGCTGATAGAATTTCTCAGTTTTTGATGTTTAGTGCGAATTGGGTAGTGCGGCCTTTTTAACCTGCTGGAGGCCATTTGTGTTTGTCTTTGTGTGGGGGAACCCATGTGGTGTTCATTGTGACGTCCCATGCTGGTTTTGGCGGGAAAAATTGCATGCGTCAATGGCGCAATTCTTGTTGTCCATGAGGTGCTGTGGTGGGTCATCCACCATTTTGTAGTCCTGGCTTGTCGGCCATTTTGAGAGACGTTTACAGTTTGAGATAGGAAGTTCCAGTTTAGCAAACACGACTCCTGAATATGCTGTATTGGCATTTGTTGATCGGCACAGTTTTGTCTCTGGTTTAAATTGCTTTTCTAAGCATCACCTTTTGAGGTGAGTTGAGAGGTATCTTAAAATAGCGCGGTTTTACCCCGAGGGGCCACAACGTGCTTGCAGACACATGCACATGCTGGGGCCTATTTATGGATGGGATCTGGCTGACCTACCAGCAGTTGGAGTGTGGGAGGAGGCCAACGCAGAGACAGGGACAACATGCAAACTCTATGCAGATGGTGTTAGGAGAAAGGTTTCTCTGTTTTCATTTAAGTGAATGTAAGCTATTGCAGGGTCAGCTGACTTTGCAGTATATGCGCGGCGTTTTTTTTGCATTGGATTTTGGTTTTAAGAAAAACTTCACTTTACACTGAATTTTGATAGATTGTAAGACTAACAGAGTTTTTGTACAATGATGTGTTTTTATGTTTAAATATTTGGGAGTTTCCCAGAGGGCAATTCATTTTTTGGAACTTGTACTGTATAGCCATCTTTTGGCAGGAGTTTGTATTTTGAGTCCCAACTTATGGTTTGACTTCCAGGGAATGTGGGTCAGGGGGTATTCCCTCCCATTTGCAAAGGGGGGTTTATTCCATCATTTCCTTGACAAGGTTTTAAATGGTTGAAATATATATAATGTGTAGCCATGGATTTTTTGGAGTCTTAATAGACAAGACGATTATGGCTAACGCCTCCCCTCCCCCTCCCTCTTCCTGAACAATTGATATGTAAATAAACCAGTTTGTTTTTTTAAGTAGCTGAGCATGTAACCGGAAGTTTCTTTTCAGCATTTATATATCAGCAGAAAGTTAGTGGGAGGAGCTTGGGGTTTTTAAAGGTGAGCAATGAGATTTGTGCTTGGAAGGAAAATGGAAAGCATTTTGGCGTTTAAAAGTCTTTTATATTTTGTTCCAGTTTTGTGAAGTTTTGTACTGTAATACAGTTTTGAGAGAGAGAAAAACAGGGGGTAGCACCATTATTTTATCATCTAGACACAGAGAGAAGCCACATTGTTCTGCAGGTGGTAAACTGGCGTAATTGTTCTGTGAGGTTTAGTCTGACAACGCAGTGTATGGGTGTATAGCGGAAAACGCTTGTGTATGCATACACTGTGAGGGATAGAGGCCTAATTCGGGGGTTGATCTGTGGTTGTTGCTGTAGTTCCAAAAGTGTTGGGACAACAAGCCATAGTGTTGACGCCTCGGTTAGGGTTTCTAGTTGGAGGACTTGACCATATAGTGGTTGTAGTTCTGCAATTCACCGTATAAGAAGACACCGGGCGGTGATCTCCGAAAGGGTGCAACGGTTTAACCTGGACGCAGGTTTAAGACGATAAGCCGATTAGAATCGCCATGGACACAAGGAGGTCTGTGCAAAGGGAAGGAATGGAGGCTTCCCACAGTCAGACGGTCACACAGTGCACGAAGCCTAGTTTTGGGGCAAAGGCCTTTGAACCCCAAAAAGATTAACATAGGTGGTCCAAGGATACTATTTTGGGTATCCCTCTGGAGTGGATGTAGTTGAGCTGCGGCTTCAGAAATCTGTAATGATGAGGAACGGTGGCTCATGCCCGTTTGTTTGAACTTTGTATGGCTGGTCCATGGAAGGTTCTCGAGCTGCTCTCATGGTTGTCCCATTGTATTTTTTTTCTATTGCTGAAAGAGTGAAGGTAGAATCCTGGCTGTTTTTTTCATTTGTGGTTTTGGAAACTGGGAAGTATTTCCCCCACGTTTGTATCGGAATGTTTGTATGTAGTAACGTGAATATGTTCGAACTTACCGCGGCGATCCTTCAATGCGTCGCGGCTGTTGTATTTTTGTAGGAACGAGAAAAGTAAGGGTTACAGAGGGTTTTGTTTGAATCGGTTTTGAAAGAATGTCATTGACAATTTACCAATGTACAGGAATGTCATTATTATTTTACCATTCTTTGCAGGTTAAATATGAAGGATAGAGTAATGATTTTGCTTACAAGTATTTTTCAGGTCCAAGGAGTTTGTACACAGAGAACAGGTGTATGTAGACAGCGGTACATATGGATAAATACGAGTCTAAGGAGGTAAAAGTATGATAGGCTATTTCATTGTTTCTTTTTTCCTGCACCACGCATTTCTTCCTTCAGTCTGTAATGAGGAAGAAAAGGGGGGAGAAGTGATAAATGTAAGAGTGACAGTTTTTTTTTTTTCAAACTAATAATAACCTCTGTAATTCTAACCAAGTTTGTGCCAAGACTGTCTTTCTTTGATAGAATTTGAATCGGCAAGCAGCAGTCTGGTGAAGTAGGTTCCCATCCCAGAGGCTAAGAACCTTGTCAATGGCTCCAGGTATTGTAAGCCACGCACAGGTTATGCAGTGACCACAGTCCCGATGTCTGGGTTATTGTCATATGAGGGTTGTTTGGAGGTCAATCAAAATCAGGGTCGTAAACTCCTCATTAGCTGTCACTTATATTCTCGGCTGATGGGGGAGGTGCGATCGTTGTGACATGAACTTCAAAATGTCCACCAAAAGGTTTTCACGAGTCCCTCCTGGACCCGACTCAATAATCAGTTTACATTCTTTCCAACCAGGTGACTGGGTCGTTGTAAAGAAGCTTGAGGGATGAGACCACGCCAGCCACTGCAAGAAGCGGCTCAACCACACCAAAGAATGAGGAGTATCTTTGTTTATTTATATTTCTTTTTCGTACATCACGGGACACAGAGCGACTTAGTCATTACTAATGGGTTATATAGATTACCTTCAGGTGTTGGCACTGGCCAATTCCAAACCGGAAGTACCCTCCCCTATATAAGCCCCTCCCATCCGGGAGCACCTCAGTTTTTTGCCCGTGTCTAAGGTGTTGGCCAAAGAGTAACATGTGTTTTCACTGGGCTTGCGTACAGGTTCTTTTGGGCCTCAGTAAGCTGTTCCGGATCCCACCAAAAAAGCTTCATAGCTAAACGGTCGGTACCCGGGCCTTGCAGCAGAAGAGCAAGGTTTTGCCTGTAATGCCTCTCTTAGGAGGGCTGGACCCTGGGATCCAGAGCTCTGGTCATACCCACGACCAAGATGTTGTCTGTGCAGGGTGCTATACAGGTCCAGGGGAGTGGAATCCTTGGGAACCCGGTCCCTGAAGGTTTAATTACAATGCCTGCCGTGATAGGTGAAGTTTGGACTTCTGTGGACCAAACAAAGTCCTGCGGCGGGGATCAGATAAGTGGGGGCCCCCAGGAACTTGGTTCTATTGGGGGACCCCCAAGCCTAATTTGTCTTTCTGTCTGTTACCTAACGGTATTCCCGCTAAATATCTGTGTTTGCCTGTAACTACTGAAAATGTAAAATTTTAATAGTAGTCAAGAAAAAAAAAGGACCGCGGTACCTGTGTTAAACCACTAGAGGCCGCTGTAGTCCATTTTTCTTGTCATGTGGATCTTTGGTTTTCTCAAGTCAAAAGATCCAGGCAGTTGGTAAGTTTCTCTGTGGGAATCCACTTCCTCTGCCCTGTTGCTGCGCTCATCCACCGCACAGGCCCTCCGGCAAAAAGGGCCCTGGCTCCTAGTCCCTGTTTGATTTCGAAAAGGGCGCCGAAGGCGCACGGGCGCGCGCGCGGGCGCGTGCACGCGCCTCCTATGAAAAAAAAGGGGCGGGCGGGTGGATGACGCTCGATGCGCGCCGCGGCGCTTCTGCGCATGTGCAGGCGTCCCAGCATGGTTAAAAGACACAGTACAAGTGTCAGCTGGATGCAAACAGAGCTAGCAACAAACAGTGGCACACAGAGGCGGTTGATGCAGGCATCCCCATAGAAAGGCACTTTAGTGGACACCAGCTGGTATATAGCAGCAACTGTGTTAGACTATTACCAGCAAAAATTGGTGTATGACGACGGGAATATCTCAGCTTTGTGCTTAAAGGATATGTCGTCCAGACGCTCCGGAAATAGGTCTTCCAGGAAGCCAAAGGGGTCTCCATCGGGCTCTGAGGATATTGGGCATGCTTGTACTGCACCAATCTCCCCTGAGAATTCAGAGGTCAGTAGCCGTAGAAACCCCGCAGGAATGCCTGGTGCTGCGGCTGTCCCCAGTCCACCTGCTCCTGTATATATAACAGAGGAGGTTTTATCCTCAACTCTGGGAGGATTGGAAGAGAGATTAACAGCATTGATCGCTGCTTCCCTGTCACAGGAAAAGCGCGTCCGATCTCCGTCTCCTCCTTCAGAGTGCCTGTTAGTGGAGGAACAGCCCCACACAGAGATCGACCTACCTGAAGGGGATCAGGATGAGGTTGATTCAGTTATGGAGGAATCAACAGTGGAAGAACCTTTCTCAGCATCTCAGGCTGAAAGATTATGGGTTCAGTCTCTGACTAACATGGTCCGATCAGCATTTAAAATGCCTCTGGCGGAACCACCATCCACTACGGTTTCCTCGCTGGGGTCGCTAAAAGCTCCCCAGGCTGTCTGTTCCTTCCCAATCCACCCTTTATTAGAAGGGCTTATTTACCAGGATTGGGAGCATCCTGATAAAATATTTGCTCCCCCCAAGAGATTTCCGGTGATCTATCCCATGGAGGATAAGTTCATAAAAAAATGGAGGGTCCCTACAGTGGACGCAGCCATCTCTTCTGTTAACAAATCACTGACATGTCCAGTAGATAATGTTCCAATGTTCAAAGACCCAATAGATAAAAAATTGGAGTCTTTACTAAAATCTGCTTTCTCTACAGCAAGCATGGTGACACAACCTGCGGTAGCAGCGATTGGAGTCTGCCAAGCAGTGAAAGATCAGTTGAAACAAGTCTTAAGGGACTTACCAGATCAGCAGGCTCTTGCCCTAGCTGACCTGCCTAGAGCCTTGTGTTTTGCGGTGGACGCCATAAAGGATACAATCCAACAGGCCTCCCGCTTTACGCTGTCTATAGTACATATGCGTAGGCTTCTGTGGCTCAAAAACTGGTCTGCTGAAGCTCCCTGTAAAAAACTGCTGGTTAGCTTCCCATTTCATGGAGAACGCTTATTTGGAGAAGATCTGGACAAATATATCCAGAAAATTTTCTGCCGGTAAAAGTTCACTCTTACCGGTTAAGAACAAGGGTAGAAGTCCTTCTTTTAAGAGGCCTACTTCTCCAGTCCCGGGCACATCGGCTGTGAAGCAGTTCCGACGGCCTCCGCGGTCAAATTCAGGGGGCAGAAATCAGGGACAATCACAGGGTAACAAGAAGCCCTGGATCAAGAGAGGTACAAAACCTCCCCCCAAGGCATGAAGCGTTGCCCCCACTCAATCGGGTGGGGGGAAGACTTCAGTTGTTCACAGAGACCTGGCGGGACACCATCAGAGACAGATGGGTGCTCTCCGCAGTAAGTCTGGGATACAAGCTGGAGTTAAAAGGCACTCCTCCTGCCCAATTTATGAGGTCAAACGTGCCAAGAGATCCCCAGAAGAGAGGATCCCTCCTTCTGGCACTAGAACAACTATTGCTCCAAGGTGTAATCATGAAGGTTCCCCTGGAAGAAAGCGGATTCGGGTTTTACTCGAACCTTTTCACAGTCCCCAAACCAAATGGGGACGTGAGGCCCATATTAAATCTAAAAGGGCTAAACAAGTTCCTAAATATCAGGACTTTTCGGATGGAGTCGATCCGATCGGTGGCCACCGCCCTACAAGGGCAGGAATGGTTAGCCTCGATCGACATAAAGGATGCTTATCTGCATATTTCCATCTTTCCGGCCCACCAGAAATTTCTACGCTTTGCAGTAGAAGGGCGCCATTTTCAGTTCAGAGCCTTACCTTTCGGTCTGGCCACAGCACCACGAGTGTTCACAAAAATTCTGGCCCCATTATTGGCCAATCTAAGAACACAGGGTGTAACGATAATGGCATATCTAGACGACCTGCTACTAATAGACCACTCAGTGGAAAAGCTGGAAGTAGCTATTCACAAGACAATCAAGTATCTGGAATATCACGGTTGGATTATCAACCGGGACAAGTCAGCTCTAAGACCAGTCAAAAGTCTGGAATACTTAGGGCTAAGGCTGGATTCAAATCAGAGAAAGATTTTCTTACCTCCAGAGAAGGTGTCGTCTTTAAAAGATTTGACCCACTTAGTGGGTACAAAAAGAAAACCATCCATACGCCTCTGCATGAGGCTGCTGGGAAAAATGGTGGCTTCATTCGAAGCGGTACCCTACGGTCAATTCCATTCAAGGAATTTGCAAAGGGCCATACTGTCAGCCTGGAACAAAAAAGTTCAGGCTTTAGACTTACCAATGTCCCTGTCCCCTTCCGTTCGCAAGAGCCTCCATTGGTGGTTGGTGCCCCAGAATCTGGAAAAAGGGAAACCCTTCAGTCCGGTTTCTTGGAAGGTAGTCACTACAGATGCCAGCCTCATAGGCTGGGGGGCAGTACTGGAGCAATGGTCTCTCCAGGGCAAGTGGTCAGAAGCAGAAAAGGCCCTGCCCATCAATCTCTTAGAGATACGAGCAGCCCGGTATGCCCTAGTAGCATGGACATCCAAACTCCAAGGGTCCCCTGTCAGAATTCAATCAGACAATGCCACAGCAGTGGCATATATCAATCACCAGGGTGGCACCAGGAGTCGTGCAGCCCAGAGGGAAGCAAATTGCATCCTGGAGTGGGCAGAAAAATATGTCCCAGCCATATCCGCGGTTTTCATCCCAGGAGTGGAAAATTGGAGAGCGGACTTTTTAAGTCGCCAACAATTATGCCCGGGGGAATGGTCTCTTCACCCCGAGGTTTTCCAGGCAATATGCCAGCGGTGGGGAACACCGGATGTAGATCTGCTAGCATCCAGATTCAACGCAAAGGTGGACAGATTTGTGTCTCGCACAAGGGATCCTCTAGCTTGCGGCTCGGATGCCCTAGTGTTCCCTTGGGATCAGTTCAAGCTGATATATGCATTCCCACCGCCACAATTGTTACCACGATTACTCCGCAGAATCAGGGTAGAAAAGAAACCAGTGATTCTGGTGGCTCCAGCGTGGCCCCGAAGGGCATGGTACGCGGAGATTGTAAAAATGTCAGTGAGGAGTCCTTGGACCCTCCCACATCGTCCGGACCTGCTGTCGCAGGGACCGATATACCACCCTTCCTTACCAGCCCTAGGTTTGACGGCCTGGCTATTGAAGCCCACATTCTGAAAAAGAGAGGGCTCTCTAATTCTGTGGTATCTACCATGATCAATGCCAGGAAGCCGGTATCCAGGCAGATCTATTATAGGATCTGGAAAGCGTACATTAAGTGGTGTGAGGCCAAGAAATGGCATCCACGTAAGTACGTGATAGGGAGGATTTTGGACTTCCTACAGTGGGCTGTAGATAGGAAGCTGGCCTTGAGTACTATCAAGGGTCAGATTTCGGCCTTGTCAATATTTTTTCAAAGGCCCTTGGCTTCGCATTCACTAGTCAAAGCTTTCATACAAGGAGTGATGCGTATTAGCCCTCCGGTTAGTATTCCCATATGTCCTTGGGACTTAAACCTGGTTCTGTCGGTTCTACAGAAACAACCGTTTGAACCATTGCGGCACATTTCCTTGGTTCTTCTCACCAGGAAATTGATTTTCTTAGTAGCCGTTTGTTCGGCTAAAAGAGTATCGGAATTAGCCG
Organism: Rana muscosa; assembly: GCA_029206835.1. Lineage (NCBI taxonomy): Eukaryota > Metazoa > Chordata > Amphibia > Anura > Ranidae > Rana > Rana muscosa. The sequence continues at coordinate 399,187,727 of CM055118.1, forward strand.
CCTTGTCCTGTAAGGAGCCATATCTGGTTGTCCATAAGGACAGAGTAGTATTACGTCCTCATCCAGCCTTTCTTCCTAAGGTGGTATCGAGGTTTCATTTGAACCAAGATGTGGTTCTTCCTTCTTTTTTCCCCAAACCTAGCTCGGTAGAGGAAAAGTTATTGCATTCTTTGGATGTAGTAAGAGCAGTTAAAGCTTATCTAAAAGCCACTGCTCAGATTTGCAGAACGGATACTTTGTTTATTCTGCCGGAAGGCCCTAAAAAGGGTCAGGCAGCATCAAAATCCACTTTAGCCAAGTGGATTCGACAGGTCATAATACAAGCCTATGGCTTGAGAAAGAGACCGCCTCCGTTCAAAGTTAGGGCGCACTCCACAAGAGCAGTTGGAACTTCATGGGCAGTGCATCACCAGGCCTCCCTGGCTCAAGTATGTAAGGCCGCAACATGGTCTTCGGTACACACGTTTACTAGATTCTACCAGGTAGACGTTAGAAGTCAGGAGGATGTCGCCTTTGGGCGCAGTGTGTTGCAGGCCGCAAAAGATCCTCATGCCTGATGGCGCCCAGCTTATGTATCCCTCCCCTCATTTGGCATTGCTTTGGGACGTCCCATTAGTAATGAATGACTAAGTCGCTCTGTGTCCCGTGATGTACGAAAAAGAAAAAGGGATTTTTATAATAGCTTACCTGTAAAATCCTTTTCTTGGAGTACATCACGGGACACAGAGCTCCCACCCCTCTTTTTGGGACACTTATTGCTTGGCTACAAAACTGAGGTGCTCCCGGATGGGAGGGGCTTATATAGGGGAGGGTACTTCCGGTTTGGAATTGGCCAGTGCCAACACCTGAAGGTAATCTATATAACCCATTAGTAATGACTAAGTCGCTCTGTGTCCCGTGATGTACTCCAAGAAAAGGATTTTACAGGTAAGCTGTTATAAAAATCCCTTTTTTTGTTGTTTAGTAAATTTTAGCGAGGGTAACGGTGAAAAGCATCCCAAGTTATTATGTAAAGTGTATGTCCTGACTAGCTCAGAAAGCGAACAAGACCGATGGTCTGTTCTGAGTCTTCACCGAGTTTTAGTCCCCAGCGATGACAGCGGTACATGCCATTTATGATGTTATTATGGGTATGAGGAGTTTTAGTCCCCAGCGATGACAGAGGTACATGTCATTTATGATGTTATTATGGGTATGAGGAGTTTTTGACAAACTAGTGAAGACTCCAGACAGACACTTGTCAATGGAATCTAACGATGTATTTTTAGAGGGTAAAATTGGTTTTAGTTTTAATGGCTCTGTCTCTTGTCGGTTTGGGTATCTAGGCAGCCCACAAGTGTGTTTGAACTTTAGTTTGGTGTTTATGTGGATCTGCAGCTTATAAAGGTAATTCCCCCAAAGCAAGAGGTTCATGCGCGATGGTGAAGCTGTCCCAGCATCTTAGGTCGCGGCCGATCGCGAGGATCTGATGGCGCAGGCAATTAAGAATGGCAGGGACAGCTAGAAGGGATTTGTTCACCAACCCCGACCAGGTCTGGGCATGGGGTCCTGCATGTACAAGGTGGGGGGGGCTCGGGCTTGGGATACGATTGAACAATTCTCATCCGTTAAGGATAGGGTTCTTCATGTAATTGTTGAAGCCAGAGCTGTAGCTAAGTGAAGGTTGGGAGTCTATTTTAAGGGTCTGGAAATCTTTGGGGATCTAATTTTTATTTTACAGCGGATCGTGGTTAAAGGAAGTGGGAATATATATACTCATGTCGTTTTATTTCTATTCTTTCTATGTCGTGACGAGATGCTCCTGTTGCCTGATTTGACGCGTGACCAGAGTTTCCTTGATGAGACGCCCCGAAGCCGGACCCACATACAAGACACAGAGGATCACAGACGGATCAGCGATTACTGCAGCTCACCATGTCGTGTCCTCCTTTACAAGTCATGCCCCTGAAGAGTAGAGTCTACATGTCAAGCCGTGTTTTCATTTTTATGGACTAAGGACTGATTCATTTACAGGTGTAAGAAGCAGATCAACTCTCATCGAGGGACACATGGGGTGCATATGACAAAAAAGGGAGGACTGTTGTGGAGATTTTTATGGAGATGTATTTAATATGTATTGTCATAGTGTCACCCAGTGTTAGTACTTCCGCAACCCGCTCTAAAAGAGCTGATTGGGGTAGTCTGAGGCTGGTTGAATCCCGTCTGATAGGGGAAAACGTCTTGAGGTTGGAGTGTGATGTTTGCAGGGTGCGGATATGTCCACCGACGGGGGGCCCTCTGTGCATTAGCACGGACGATCGTTAGGGAGGGGATATGCTCGCTCTGCAACAACATCATTGGTTATGAGCAGATGCGTACTCTTGTCTCTGCTGTGTCTGATCAACATTGGTTGGAATTCGTAGTGCGCATCTGCAGATAGCCTCCCTCCCCCATTCAATAATAATATAATCTTAATATGCGTTATTCTATGGAATAGCGCAGAATAAGAATTCCTATCAACGGTAACTTTAGCCATCCTACATTATTGTATTCATGTATGACATCTCCTGTTGGAAGGAATGTCCAGGTATTGTCATTTTCCTGTGAGGAAGAAACATAATGTGAGGTTCCCGCCCATGGGGGAGGGGATTGGTTGCTGCAGCCAATCACCTCCTGTGTGAGATCTTTTGAGTTTAATAAAAGCCTATGATTAGGCGTCGGCTAGTCAGTCGATGCTGGAATGGCCTGATAATAAGACCTATGTGTGAGGCTTGCTTTTTGGAATGAATGATGGGTGAGTGGAACTTAGGCTAAAGATAGCATTATTGCAAAAAGATGAAATCTGATGTGTGCTTAGATAGCACAGGAATTATGGGCTGTGTGCTCTGCAAACAGCAGCCTAGAAATTCCACAACACACCCGACATACAGGACAAGAGAAGTGATACTGTGCAGAGTCCATACATACAGAATAAGAACAGATACCGAGAATTACACCCGACATACAGGACAAGAGAAGTAGTACTGATTCAATGCAATTATCTCTTTCAGGAATTATCATGAACAGGTGGATCCCTGAACTCTCCTCCGGCCTAATGTGCTTTATGTCAGCACTTTGCATTGGCCTCCTCTTCATCATCATCATCCTCATCGTCACCATCACACGTGAGTTCACTCTCGCTGTCTCTCCGTACAAACACCTCACTTTCCATGCACACTTATCACAGGTAACTTACCTGACTGTCCACACTACATTCTCTAGAAGATCTCCCCCCCACTTTCCACATTACATTCCCTGGAAGAGCTCCCCCCACTGTCCACACTACATTCTCTGGAAGATCTCCCCCCACTGTCCACACTACATTCTCTGGAAGATCTCTCTAACCGTCAACACTACATTCTCAGGAATATCTCCCCCCACCATCCACACTACATTCTCTGGAATAGCTCCCCCTGCTGTCCACACTACATTCTCTGGAAGAGCTCCCCCTGCTGTGCACACTACATTCTCTGGAAGAGCTCCCCCCTGCTGTCCACACTACATTCTCTGGAAGAGCTCCCTCTGCTGTCCACACTACATTCTCTGCAAGATCTCCCCCCGCTGTCCACACTACATTCTCTAGAAGATCTCCTCCCACTGTCCACACTACACTCTCTGGAAGATCTCCCCCCCCACTGTCCACACTACATTCTCTGGAAGATCTCTCTAACTGTCAACACTACATTCTCAGGAATATCTCCCCCCACCATCCACACTACATTCTATGGAATAGCTCCCCCTGCTGTCCACACTACATTCTCTGGAAGAGCTCCCCCTGCTGTCCACACTACATTCTCTGGAAGAGCTCCACCCTGCTGTCCACACTACATTCTCTGGAAGAGCTCCCTCTGCTGTCCACACTACATTCTCTGGAAGATCTCCCCCCGCTGTCCACACTACATTCTCTGGAAGATCTCCCCCCACTTTCCACATTACATTCCCTGGAAGAGCTCCCCCTGCTGTCCACACTACATTCTCTGGAAGATCTCCCCCCACTGTCCACACTACATTCTCTGGAATATACCCCCACTGTCCACACTACATTCTCTGGAAGATCTCCCCCCGCTGTCCACACTACATTCTCTGGAAGATCTCCCCCCACTTTCCACATTACATTCCCTGGAAGAGCTCCCCCTGCTGTCCACACTACATTCTCTGGAAGATCTCCCCCCACTGTCCACACTACATTCTCTGGAATATCCCCCCACTGTCCACACTACATTCTCTGGAAGATCTCCCCCCGCTGTCCACACTACATTCTCTTGAAGATCTCCCCCCGCTGTCCACACTACATTCTCTTGAAGATCTCCCCCCACTTTACACACTACATTCTCTGGAAGATCTCTCCCCAGTGTCCACACTACATTCTCTGGAAGATCTCCCCCCACTGTCCACACTACATTCTCTGGAAGATCTCCCCCCACTTTCCACATTACATTCTCTGGTAGATCTCCCCCCACTGTCCACGCTACATTCTTTGGAAGATCTCCCCCCCCCACTGTCCACACTACATTCTCTGGAAGATCTCCCCCCACTGTCCACACTACATTCTCTGGAAGATCTCCCCCCCCCACTGTCCACGCTACATTCTCTGGAAGATCTCCCCCCCACTGTCTACACTACATTCTCTGGAAGATCTCCCCCCACTGTCTACTAGGGACGAGCTTCGTGTTCGAGTCGAACATACGTTCGACTCGAACATCGGCTGTTCGATCGTTCGACGAAGATCGAACGATTTGGGCCGTTCGCGCCAAATTCGAGTGACGCGAACGGCCCACAATGCACTACGCCATCGCAGTGTCATCCAGACGCTGTGATTGGCCAAGCATGCACTGTGACCCCGCATGCTTGGCCAATCACAGCGCCGGCAGCGAGGAGAGCAATGATTGGCCACAGGCAGGATGCCTGTGGCCAATTATTGCTGAGGGGGTTTAGTACACGCCCCACACTATAAAAGGTCGCCAGCGCGGCGGCCTTGTGTAGTGTGTTCCGGAGCAGGGAAAGAGAAGCATAGGCAGGGACAGTGTCATTTTTTTTCCTTTACTAATCCTGGATTCCTTGTGTTTAGGGACAAATAAGGATAGGTAGGGAGAGTGTCAGTGTGTTATTCTGTGCTAAACCTTGTTTGTAGGGACAGAGAGGTACAGTGAGGGAAAGTGTCAGTGTGCTATTCTGTTCTAAACCAATCTTGCTGAACCATATTTTCAATCCTTGAGTTTAGGGACAGAGAGGTACAGTGAGTGAAACTGACAGTGTGCTATTCTGTTCTAAACCAATTTTGCTGTTCCATATTTGAAATCCTTGAGTTTAGGGACAGAGAAGGACACTCGTGTAAACTATCAGTGTGCTATTCTGTGCTAAATCTTGTTTGTAGGGAGGGACAGAGTAGGACAGTGAGGGAAAGTGTCAGTGTGCTATTCTGTTCTAAACCAATTTTGCTGAACCATATTTGAAATCCTTGAGTTTAGGGACAGAGAGGTACAGTGAGTGAAACTGACAGTGTGCTATTCTGTTCTAAACCAATTTTGCTGTTCCATATTTGAAATCCTTGAGTTTAGGGACAGAGAAGGATAGGCAGGGGACAGTGTCAGTGTCATTGTTGCTAAGCCTCCTGCACAGTATACACCTGAAGGTAGCCCTTATTGCTCTTTTTCCCATCTCCCTGCAGGCCATCCATTAAAATGTCTGGAAGGCAAACAAGGAGAGGCAGACAGTCAGGAGGCAAAAAAAGAGGGCAAGCAGGCTCTGTGTCTGGGGGCAACAGTGCTGGTCGTGGACGCGGTGCATTGTCATCAGCACATGGCCATGGGACACGCTTGTCCTTCTTTTCGGCAGCTGGACATGTTGAGCCACATCATGCCGAAGACTTGGTAGAGTGGATGACCAAGCCCACCTCATCCTCCTCATCCTCTCTCACCCAGGCTCAGGGTACTGGCAAAGCAGCTGCCAAAGCGTCCTCTTCTCTGGTATCATTATCTTCATTAGTCAATCCTTCCCTAGACCCACCATGTCCTCCTCCTGAGGAGTCCCCCGAACTGTTTGAGCACAGTGTTGGGTACATGCTCCAGGAGGATGCCCAGCGTTTCGAAGGGTCTGATGATGATACCCAGCTAGAGGAAGGCAGTAGCGTGAGAGCAGAGAGAGGGGATGCTCAAGAAGGACACCAATCTGGCAGTCATGCTCCAGCAGCTGCAGCATACTGCCAGATTGGCTCCAGTGATGAGGAGGGAGGGGATGATGAGGTCACTGACTCCACGTGAGTGCCTAATAGGAGAGAGGAGGAGGAGGAGGATGAGGAGGAGGCACATCTCCAATGAGGCAGGATGCCCTTGAGTGGCCAGCGTATGGGCAGCACACCGACGGAATCACACCGCAGAGCTCCGCCTGTGCAGGGCGCTGCCTCTGCCCGTCATTCAAAAAGTTCTTTGGTGTGGGCCTTTTTTGAGGCGAGTGCATCAGATCGCACAGCTGCTGTTTGCAACATATGTCTCAAGCGTATATCGCGTGGCCAAAACATCAGCCGCTTGGGCACCACATGCTTGATCAGACATATGTTGACCTGCCATGCAGCTCGTTGGCAAGCCTACCTTAAAGACCCACACCAAAGAACAAAGCTGACCTCTTCTTGCACCGCATCAGCTGGGATCTCCAACCCCAGTATACCTTCAGTCCTCTCTGAAACCTGCTCTGAGAGGAATGAAGGTGTAGAATTAGGTGTGTCACAGCCAAGTACTTGCAGGCACTTTGCTAGCAGTACACCAACGTCCGATTCTAGCAGGCAAATTTCCCTGCCCCAGCTGCTGGTCCGTCAAAAGAAGTTCACTCCCAGCCATCCACATGCCCAGCGGTTGAATGCTAGCTTGGCTAAATTGCTAGCGCTTCAACTGCTGCCTTTTCAGTTGGTAGACTCGGCCCCCTTCCGTGAGTTTGTGCAATGTGCGGTTCCTCAGTGGCAGCTTCCCAAACGCCACTTTTTCGCACGGAAGGCGATTCCGGCTCTCTACAGGCATGTGGAAGGCAATGTCTTGGCCTCGCTGGACAGGGCGGTCAGCGGTAAGCTGCATATTACCGCTGACTCATGGTCCAGCAGGCATGGACAGGGACGTTACCTTTCTTTCACGGCCCATTGGGTCACTCTTTTGGCAGCTGGGAAGGATGCAGGACAAGGTGCAGTAGTGTTGGAGGTTGTTCCACCGCCACGCCTCCAAAATGCTACTACTGGTTGTGACACACCTCTCTCCTCCACCCCCTCCTCTTCTTCTTCCTCCATGGCCTCTTCCTGTGGTTTGTCCTCGGAACCAGCGGTGCTCCGTAGGCGTTCAAGGGGCTACGCAAGTACGCGGGCAAAAAGATGCCATGCCGTGCTTGCGCTGGTGTGTTTGGGGGACAGGAGCCACACTGGGGCAGAGGTCCTGTCTGCTCTGCAGGGGCAGGCCGAGAGGTGGTTGACGCCACGCCAGCTTAAGCCAGGAATGGTGGTTTGCGACAATGGCACCAACCTCCTCTCCGCCCTTCGACAGGGACAACTGACCCATGTGCCCTGTATGGCTCACGTCCTTAACCTGGTGGTGCAGCGGTTCTTGGGCAGGTACCCGGGCTTACAGGATGTCCTGAGGCAGGCCAGGAAAGTCTGTGTGCATTTCCGCAGATCTTATAATGCCAGTGCTCGCCTGGCTGAGCTGCAAAAGGAGTTGAACCTGCCCAAGAACCGCCTTATATGTGACATGCCCACCAGGTGGAACTCAACGTTGGCCATGCTGCAGCGGCTGCACACGCAGCAGAGGGCCATCAATGAGTACCTGTGCGACTACGGCACCAGGACAGGGTCAGGGGAGCTCGGTTTTTTTTCACCACGCCAGTGGGGCATGATCAGGGATGCATGCACTGTCCTGGCACCATTTGAGGAGGCCACGAGGATGGTGAGCAGTGACAGTGCATGCATCAGTGACACTGTACCTCTTGTCCACCTGTTGGAGCACACGCTGCGTGGAATAATGGACAGGGCACTTGAGGCAGAACAGAGGCAGGAAGAGGAGGACTTCCTTGCCTCTCAAGGCCCCCTTTACCCAGACAGTGTTCCTTCTGTCCCACCCATCGCACAGGAAGAGGAGGAGGAGGAGGAGGAGGAGGATTGTGTCAGCATGGAGGTGGAGGCTGGCACTCAGCATCATCAGCAGCAGTCTTTTAGGGATGATTTACAGTCCCAAGAAACCAGTGGACTTGTACTGGGAGGAGGTGGCTGCGGATCATGTCGTCCTTAGTGACCCAGAGGACTCCGGACTGAATGCCTCAGCTAACCTACGCTGCATGGCCTCCCTCATCCTGCAAAGTCTGCGGAAGGATCCTCGTATTCTTCGGATCAAGGAGAGGGACCATTACTGGCTGGTCACTCTCCTTGATCCACGGTACAAGGGTAAGGTTGCGGACCTTATCTTACCGTCGCAGAGGGAGCAGAGGATGAGACAACTCCGGGAGGCCTTGCAGAAAGGTCTGTGCAACGCGTTCCCAGAGACTGGGAGGTTACAAACTCCTGGTCCTGGACAACGAGTTGCTGAGGCTTCGGGCAGTCAAAGAAGGAGCGGTGGGGAAGGTGGCCGTCTGACCGATGCGTTCAGACAATTCTTTAGTCCGCAGCCCCAAAGTATGATCGTTTCCAGCAACCAGCGCCAGCGTCTGATATACATGGTGCAGGAATACCTAGGGGCAAGGTCAGACTTGGACACCTTCCCCACCGAAAATCCTCTGGCTTACTGGGTCTTGAGGATGGATCACTGGCCAGAGCTTGCACAGTATGCAATTGAGCTACTGGCCTGTCCTGCATCCAGCGTTCTTTCAGAACGCACATTCAGTGCTGCTGGAGGATTTGTCACGGATCACAGGGTGCGCCTGTCCACCGACTCGGTTGATCGACTGACTTTCATCAAGATGAACCAGTCTTGGATCACCACCAGCTACCACACACCTGATGCTGATATAAGAGACTAATTGATTTTAAAATGTCACATCCCTTCAAGACTGATGCTGATGCTGAGTGCCTGTGCTGTTATGTTGACTGGCTATCCTCCTCCTCCTCCTCAATGATACAATTAATGATGATAGCTTGGAAGATCATTTTGGTTTATGGGTGACGCCACCAGTGGCTAAGGCCCAATTTTTCAGCCCCTGTTTAACAGGGGCGTGTAATTAAAATTTTGGATGCAATACTTTGCAACAGGCCTCATTGCTGTGCTCCAAGTACAGTATCTGTGAGGGGTTGCAGTGTTGTGCCACCAGTGCCTAAGGCCCAATTTTTCTGCCCCTGTTCAACAGGGGCATGCAATTATAATTATTGATCTAATAATTCACAGCAGCGCCCATTGCTGCGCCCACCAAGAGTAACTGTCAGGCCTTACAGTGTTGTGGCACCAGCACCACCATCACCACCACCACCACCACCAAAGGCCCAATTTTTCAGCCCCTGTTCAACAGGGGCATGCAATTATAATTATTGATCGAATAATTCACAGCAGGGCCCATTGCTGCGCCCACCAAGAGTAACTGTCAGGCCTTACAGTGTTGTGGCACCAGCACCACCACCACCACCACCAAAGGCCCAATTTTTCAGCCCCTGTTCAACAGGGGCATGCAATTATAATTATTGATCGAATAATTCACAGCAGGGCCCATTGCTGCGCCCACCAAGAGTAACTGTCAGGCCTTACAGTGTTGTGGCACCAGCACCACCATCAAAGGCCCAATTTTTACTACCACTGATCAACAATTATATGTTATTACAATTCCTGATATAATAGTTGACAGCAGGGCGTTCCAGCACCCACCAAGAGTAACTGTGAGTGCTTACAGTGTTGTGCCAACACCAACACCTAAGGGGCCAATTTCTGCAGAGTATATACGGCAGGTCCCTACTTTCAAACATCAAACTTACAAACGACTCCTACTTGCAAACGGAAGAAGACAACAGGAAGTGAGAGGAAATCTACCCCTTGGAAGGAAAATTCTCTCCTGTAAGAATTAATATGGGAGAAAGGTGTCTCCTCTCTACTGATGCTTTATCACCAATCCTTGTTTCAATAAAAACACCACATTTCAAAAACAGTTGTCATTGGGACGCAAAGTGAGGTGAAATGTTCTGAACAGGGGCACAGACAGCAAAAAAAATGTGACAGGGGTGATAACCGTTCCCTATGTTTTCCAAAAAGCTAAAAAAAAGGAATTTGCCATGGAGCTACACTTAAACAATGCAGCTGTTCAAAATTACAAACAGATTCTACATAAGAACAAACCTACAGTCCCTGTCTTGTATGCACCGCCTGTATACGGCTGTTCAGAGTATATAGGGCCTTTTTTATTTTGTGTGCGGGGTTCCCCTTAATATCCATACAAGACCCAAAGGGGCTGGTAATGGGCTGGGGTAGGGGGGGGGGGGGTTGATGGGGTAGCTATGCCATTTTTCCTAAAGATTTTCATCCATATTACCGGGACCAGACATTGCATTAAAGCCGCAAGCAGTTTTAAATGGCTTTTTTTCCTTTAGAAATGTTATTTTGTGCAGGGACAGTTCTAAACACGGGAAACACGTGGCACTTCACAGGCATACTTTAGACACCCCCCAGGTACGATATTTAAAGGAATATTTGACTTTTTTTTTTCACTTTATGCATCATTAAAATGACTGCTCCCGGAAAATGTCAGTTTTTAAAACTTCTTTTTGCATTGATACATGTCCCCTGGTTCAGAACCCGGGTTCCCAAACTCTGTTTCGGACAATACCATGGATAATAGTCGTTATAATTAGCACTTTAGAATCCAAACGTTCGCATCCATTGTATTTAATAGGGTTCTAATGTTCGTGCGAACTTTCGGTCCGTTCGCGGGTTCTGGTGCGAACCGAACCCGGGGGTGTTCGGCTCATCACTACTGTCTACACTACATTCTCTGGAAGATCTCCCCCCCACTGTCCACACTACATTCTCTGGAAGATCTCCCCCCACTGTCCACACTACATTCTCTGGAAGATCTCCCCCCACTGTCCACACTACATTCTCTGGAAGATCTCCCCCCACTATCCACACTAAGTTCTCTGGAAGATCTCCCATGAGTAATAATTGGGGGATCCAGGGTGGAGGCAATTTCAGGGTCCCCCTCAGTATCACTTATCTTCTGGGATAAATTCTGGTTCTTTGTCTCTGGCAGGTCAGGGGGTGGATCAGACAGAGCAGAACATGGAAGTGAAGCTGAGGGACCTGAGTCTAGGAGTGGACTCCAGAGTGGAGAAACTGTCACAGGATGGTAAGATGGACCTCTGAGGGGGTGACACTATGTGACGGGGGTCTGGTCTCCTCACCTTATGAATGTTCTTCTCCTCTAGATTCCAGGATGATGGAGAAACTGGCCAACATTGAAACCTACATAAAGGACATGAGAGGTGAGCTGGGGCAGGTTGGAAAAGTGGAGGGTACAAATTACAAAAGGTGAACAAACTTTTTAAAAACGTAATTCACACCCGTCAACTGTAGAACATGATCTATCAAGGTGATCGGGGTAAAAAGGATATGTGTGTAGTACGGAGGTCTATATCATCACATAGATGAATGCATGTACAGAATACGTTTGTAATTGGTTTCCCCTATTCATAGCTTCCAGTGTAATTACTAAAATAAAAGGGATGGAGGCATCTGTGAACCGAATTTTATCGGATGACGTAACAGGTAATCGTACGCTCCAAGATGAGACATGAAATGTGTATTTTGGGGTCAGGAGATCATTATTATGAAAATCTTCAAAGTATTGATCCAACAATGGAGTCATATGGAATTCTATGGAAATGGGAGTGGTTTTCCTGAATATGGGTGTGTTTGGACACTTTTGGGCTGTGCTTGGAATTCTCAGAGGGTTAAACTTTTCATACTGGAGATAGCAATATTTGATATTTGGCCAAACCTTGGCTTACTAATTTTTGGGCTTCTGGCTACATATTGTAGACCAACCTTACCTCAACCAATGTTGATGATTTACGATTGTACTGAATGTCCATCCTGACTGGGACTGAAAGAAAAAACTCCACCTGGTATACTTTCTCCTCGGGCTTTAAGCAGACCTGAACTGAAATTTTGTGGTGGTGTAACTGCCACACCTAAGGCTATCATAAAATGAATGTCTCTATGTATGTGTATACTATAGAGGGTCTGAAGGGCATGTACACAGCACACTGAGAAGATGTTCTTTATATTACAGGTTCTCTTGGAAATGACATCCAGAGGATTCTGGAAGCCATCGCGGGACTGAGAGATGAGATCAGGAAAGATAACAGTAAGTTAATTTAATTCCAGGAATCAGAACATTTACCAAACTGTAATTTCCCAGAACACCCTGAGCTCATCCCCATGGGCTCCCTGGTGACATCTCTGATCCAGTCTGCTTTCCCTGGGCTTATGCCTCGTACACACGACTAGTTTTCCCGGCAGGGAAAAAAAATGACGCTTTTCCCGACGGGATTCCTCTCAAGCCTGCCTTGCATGCACACGTTCAGGCCAAATACCGCTGAACTTTTGACTGGCAAGAACGCGGTGACATCAAAGACAACGACGAGCCGTCAAAATTACTTTCTATGCTTCCGCGCATGCGTCGAATTGTTTACGAGCATGCATGTTTTTTTTCCCTCAGGAAAGCATACACACAACGGTTTTCACAATGGGAAAAAGACTGCCGGGAATTCCGACGGAAAAAAGAGAACAAGTTCTCTTTTTTTTCCCTGCAGTTTTCTCGTCGGGAAAACTGCGATGGAGCATACACACGGCTGGCTTTCCCGGCCAAAAGCTGTCATGGCAGTTTTCACGACAGGAAAACTGGTCATGTGTACGAGGCATTGCAGTATTTTTGGCACCTCAATTCAATTTTCAGGATGAGGGCATCTACTCTGTCGGACTTTGGATGTGTCTTTGGGGTCTGGTTTTATTTTCAGGTACATGGCCAGCCTGTAATCTCCCTGTGGAGTGATGGGTAATTGACTGATCTCCGGGAGTTTATTTCATTACTTCTCTTTGGACTGGTTTATTATTTCCTTTCTGTAATACCGCGTACACACGATCATTTTTCCCGTCGAGAAAAATGAATTTTTTTCCTTTGGACGAGAAAAACGATCGTCTGTGGGCTTTTTGTCGTTTTTCTCGACGGGAAAAACTGCATTAATCACGACGAGAAAAATTAGAACATGCTCTAATTTTTCTCGTCGTGATTCCCGTAGTTTTTTGCCGCGGCAGTTTTCCCATAGGGAAACACTGCCGGGGAGCCCACACACGGTCGTTTTTTTCGACCAAAAAAAAAATGTCATTTAAAACGGCCGTGTGTGGGGGGAACAAGCTGTTCCTTGTTTTTCACGTCGATTTTCTCGACGGTGTTTTCACCGTCGAAAAAATCGATCGTGTGCACGCGGCGTAAGAGTTTGCCATGTTAACTGTTTGCAATGTTGGGTGCAGTGCTGATAGGTTGTTGGGAGTGTTGGGTGGACAGAGTGCGGATAGGTTGTTGGGAGTGTTAAATAGACAGAGTGCTGATGGGTAGTTGGGAGTTTTGGATTGACAGGGTGCTTCGAGGTTGTTGGGAGTGTTGGGTGAGACAAAGTACTTAGAGGTTGTTGGAAGTGTTGGGTGGACAAAGAACTGATAGGTTGTTGGAAGTGTTGGGTGGACAGAGTGCTGATAGGTTGTTGGGAGTGTTGGGGGAACAAGGTGCTTATAGATTGTTGGGAGTGTTGGATGGACAGAGTGCTGATACGCTGTTGGAAGTGTTGGATGGACAGGGTGCTTAGAGGTTGCTGGGAGTGCTGGTAGATTGTTGGGAGTGTTGAATGGACAGAGTGCTGATAGGTTGTTGGGAGTGTTGGATGGACAGAGTGCTGGTAGATTGTTGGCAGTGTTGGGTGCTAATAGGTTGTTGGGAGCGCTGGGTGAGACAAAGTGCTTAGAGGTTGTTGGGAGTGTTGGATGGAACGGGTGCTGATAGGTTGTTGAGGAGTGTTAAGTGGAGAGAGTGCTGATAGATTTTTGGGAGAGTTGATAAGGACAGGGTGATGATAGGTTGTTGGTAGAGTTCGGTGGATGGAGGGCTGATTGATGGTTACCGATGAGCTAAATGTATCTAGGTTTGGTTTGAGGTAGGTTTAGTGAACATTACTAAAGTTCAAGTCCAAAACCCAATGCTCAGTAGGAATCAGCCAAACACCAAAAGCCAACGTCTATGGGGCATGAACGTGAAAAAATAGAAGTGTTCATCTTAAAGGCTTATATGCATGTTATTGCCATAAAAAGTGTTTGGGGACCCAGGTCCTGCCCCAGGGGACATGTATCAATGCAAAAATTTTTTTTTAAATGCCCGTTAATAATACTTAAAATTAAACAATAAAAAATGAAATATTCCTTTAATTATCGTTCCTGGGGGGTCCCCTTAGTCTGCCTGTAGAGTGGCACATCTTTCTGATGTGTTTTACTGTCCCGCAGCAAAATTTAATTTCGAAAGGAAAAAGTGTAATTGAAAAGTGCTCGTGGCTGTAATGTATTGCCGTATCCCGGCAATATACATAAAAAATCATTGAAAAAAACAGCGTGCCCCCCCCCCCCCAGTCCATTCCTGGCCTTTCGAGTCTGTTATGGATATTAAGGGGAACTCCATGCCATTCTTAAAAAATTTGGTGTGGGATCCACCCAAAATCCATACCAGGCCCTTCAGGTCTGGTATGGATTTTAAGGGGAACCCTGTGCCAAAATGTAAAAAAAAATGGCGTGGGGGTCCCCCCCAAAGTCCATATCAGACCCTTATCTGAGCATGCAACCTGGCAGGCTGCAGGAAAAGGGGGGGGGCGAGAGAGTGCCTCCCCCTGAACCGTACCAGGCCACATGCCCTCAACGTGGAGGCTCAGATAAGGGTCTGGTATGGATCTTGGGGGGGCCCACACGTTTGTTTTTCTTGGCACAGGGTTCTTCTTAAAATCCATACCAGACCTGAAGGGCTTGGTATGAATTTTGGGGGGACCCCATGCCATTTTATTTTTAACTTTGGCACAGGGTTCCCCTTAAAATCCATACCAGACCTGAAAGGCCTGGTATGGATTTTAGGGGGACCCCCACGCCATTTCAATACACTGTGTTATATATACTACACTGCCTGCACTGACTGATAATAGAGTCTAACCTGAATATCTAGTCTACACTAAATGCAGGGTGTATATATATATATATATATATATATATATATATATATATTGTGAGGGGGTTAGCTCGGCAGCGGGTGTGTGTGACCCCCGGGATGGGCTCCCCACACAAAACAGGCCCAGCAAACGGAGGTTGTGGTTTTCAAAATCAAAAAGGTGCGGTTTATTTTCTATTTACAGTGACAAAACACAGCAAAGCAAAAGAAACATAAACAAAATAAATCCTGGTCAAGTTGACCTCTGACTAAACATACAGGTTTCCTAACTAACAACTGGGATCAGCCTAGGGCTGTCCTAGTCCCTAAGTCCCTGGTTTTAAATGTCCAAGCAAATAGCCACACAGGCTTTGTCTCACCGCACAGGGGTTCACTCTCCCTAGACAGTCCACACAGGTCTGGTTCCAGGCATGAGCTAACCCCTAATGAAGCTGGGAGTTCTTATAGAGGCCTAAATGAGCTGACAAGCTTCAGCTGGTCTCATCAACTCCCTGTCTGCACGACGCCCAGCACTCTCCCTAGAGGTATGAGTCATCCATGAGCCCACTAGCCTTAGCTGGGCTTATACAACTCTCCACCTAGTTGTATAAGTCGGCGTAAAGCCTGAATCTGGGCGAAATATATCTACCCCCCTGGATGCAACCAGGTGACTCTACCTTCCTGCTGTCACATACCCCCCCCCCCTCTTGTTTTAACCTCGGGGTTGGAACACCAGCAATCAGGCATTCATGTACTCGAGACAAAGCATCCACATTCCCCATTTGAACGCCAGGGCGATGCTTTACTGTGAAGTTGAATTCCTGGAGGGCCAGGAACCACCTATTCACTCTTCTATTTGTTTCCTTGTTTTGAGCCATCCACTTTAACGGAGCGTGATCCGTAACCATGTCAAAGTGCCTACCTAGCAGGTAGTACCGAAGGGAATCTAGAGCCCACTTCACCGCTAAACACTCCTTTTCAACGGTGGCGTAATTTACCTCATGGGACTTCAACTTCCTGCTGAGGTAAATGACTGGGTGCTCTTCCCCGTTCCAGACCTGGGACAATACTGCTCCTAACCCCACATCTGACGCATCACTTTGTACGACAAAGTCTTTAGAGAAGTCGGGTGAGTACAACACTGGCTGGCTACATAAGGCTTGTTTCAAGAATTGGAATGCTGCCTCAGCCTCGGGGGTCCATTTAATCATGACCGACCCTTTCCCCTTCGTCAGGTTGGTTAGGGGCACAGCCTTAGAAGCAAAGTGGGGAATGAATCGCCGATAATACCCAGCGATTCCCAGAAAGGCTCGTACCTGCTTCTTGCTGTTGGGACGTGGCCAACTCTGGATGGCCTCGACTTTGTTGAGTTGGGGTTTTATTACTCCCCTCCCAATGGTGTACCCAAGATATTTGGCCTCCTCCTGCCCAATGGTACACTTCTTGGGGTTAGCCGTAAACCCCGCTTCCCGAACAGAGTCCAGGACTGCTTGCACTTTTGGCAGATGTGAGGCCCAATCTGTGCTATGGACAATTACGTCATCCAGGTAAGCCGCAGCATACTTCCGATGGGGCCTCAGCATCTGGTCCATTTTCCGCTGGAATGTGGCCGGCGCATTCTGTAACCCGAACGGCATTCTTTTATATTGGAACGCCCCGTCTGGGGTTACAAATGCGGTTTTCTCTTTGGCCGACTTGGCCAGGGGGATTTGCCAATACCCTTTTGTGAGGTCAAGAGTCGTCATGTATCGGGCTGTTCCCAGCCGGTCGATCAACTCATCTATACGTGGCATGGGGTAGGTGTCAAATTTTGTAACTTTGTTCAACTGACGAAAATCGTTACAAAATCGCCAGCTCCCATCCGGTTTAGGCACCAACACGATGGGACTAGACCAATCACTTTGGGACTCCTCTATCACCCCTAAGTTCAGCATTTTCTGTACTTCCTCCCGTATTGCCTCCCGTCGGGCCTCTGGGATCCGATAGGGTTTTAACTTCACCCTTTCACCGGGCGGGGTAATGATGTCATGCTCTACCCCAGATGTTTGTCCCGGCAGCTCAGAGAATACCTCCTTGTTGCGAAGCACAAACTCCTTAACCTCCTGTTGTTGGGGTTGTGACAAGGTGGCTGCTATTCCAACCTCAGGAATCACGCAACCAGTTTGAGCTGGTGACCAAGTGTCTGCGACTAGGGACTCTCTATCCCTCCAGGCTTTCAACAGATTAACGTGATAGATCTGTTCGGGCTTTCGCCTTCCTGGTTGTCTGACCTTGTAATTCACTTCGCTCACTTTCTCCATTATCTCGTAGGGGCCTTGCCATTTGGCAAGGAATTTACTTTCAACCGTAGGGACAAGTACCAGTATCCTATCCCCCGGGGAAAAGGTACGGGTCTTGGCTCCACGGTTGTACACTCTCTGCTGTGCTAACTGCGCTTGGGCCAAATGTTCCTTCACGATGGGCATTACCTGTGCAATTCGGTCTTGCATCAGGGCGACATGCTCAATCACACTCCTGTGGGGAGAACTCTCACTTTCCCAAGTTTCCTTGGCAATATCCAACAGCCCTCTTGGGTGTCTCCCATACAGTAACTCAAAGGGGGAGAATCCCGTAGAGGATTGGGGCACCTCCCTAATAGCAAACATCAGATAAGGAAGTAGACAGTCCCAATCCTTTCCATCTCTATCCACCACTTTCTTCAACATTTGTTTTAGGGTTTTGTTGAATCTTTCAACCAGCCCATCGGTTTGGGGGTGATACACAGATGTACGTAATTGCGTCACTTTGAATAATTTACACAGCTCCTTCATAACCAGGGACATAAAGGGTGTACCTTGGTCCGTAAGCAGTTCTTTACAAATACCCACCCGGCTAAACACAAGAGATAGCTCTTTGGCTATGGTTTTGGCCGAGGTATTTCGGAGAGGGATCGCTTCTGGATAACGGGTGGCATAGTCCATTATAACTAATATGTACTGGTGCCCCCTAGCGGACTTGATTATAGGACCTACCAAATCCATGGCGATCCTCTCAAACGGGACCTCAATGATGGGTAGAGGGACCAGCGGGCTACGGAAATGTGGCATCGGGGCCGACCTCTGACACACAGGGCAGGAGGAACAATAATTTTCTACGTCCTTCATCACCCCCGGCCAATAGAATCTCTGTAATACCCTCTCTCGGGTTTTCTCTGTCCCCAGATGACCTCCAAGAATGTGCCCATGGGCCAACTCCAACACCAACTTCCTGTAAGGTTTGGGCACCACAAGCTGCTCAACGGTTTCTTCTGCCCTTTTTGCCACCCGATACAGTAGGTCCTTCTCTACGCTGAAGTATGGGTAAGTGCAGGTATTATCTGGGTTCACTAACTCGCCATCTATTTTCACTACGTTTTCCCGTGCCTTTATTAGGGCGGGGTCTTTCAACTGTTCTGTGGCAAAGTTTTCCCTGTGAACCTCAAGATCAGAAAACTCCACAGACGGTAGGTTTTCGTCTGAGGAGGTGGGCTCCTCTCCAGTTTCTTGAGTCTCCCCTGCCAATACTGATAAGGGAAATTCCGGAGAGTCCTCACCACTCTCAGGGGAGTTTTGGCTATCACATTCCTGGTACATAGGGGCACCAGTGAGGGGCTCAGGATCATCCCACAGTTCCCAGAACTTCGGAAAATCCCTTCCCACAATGGCGTCATGCGGTAACTGAGATACTAAGCCCACTGGATGAGAGAGGGTACCTTTGGGGGTCTCGAAACACACTGTAGTCACTGGATACTCTCGGGTGTCCCCATGCACACAAATAACAGCTACCTTGCTATTCCCAGAGACCTCTGTTTTAACTAACTCAGCCTTTATCAGGGTCACAAGGCTACCTGAATCCAGCAATACCACAACATTTCTACCATTAACACACATTTTGCATAAATGTTTCTCAGTTCCTCGAATGGCAGTGCATGCGACTGTCGCACACAGCGACTGACGTCTGCCCGTCAGAAAGTCACACTGCATGGGTTCCTCCACAACCGGGCAATTGGCTGCAATATGTCCCGCTTGCCGGCAGCGGTAGCAAACGATCCTTCTTGCCGCCTCTTGAGCCGCTGATTTCCCAGGCTGTTCTCGCCAAACTTGGGGTAGAGCTCCCACCCTCTCACTCTCTCCACCCTCACCCCTTGGAATCCTCTTATCCGCCCCTGGGGATGGTCTGGTCTTAGGGTGGAAAGTCCGAGTGTCTCTGGAAGAGGCCGTCAGGTTCTCTGTAGCCAAGTATTTCTCCACACGATCCACAAGACCATCGGCCGTCTCTGGGTCTCCATGGCTTACCCACTTTTGGATGGCAGTAGGAAGAGCTCTCAAAAACCGATCCATTACAAAACGTTCCACAATCTTTGGTGCGGACAAAGTCTCTGGCTGTAGCCACTTTCTGCTCAGGTGAATGAGATCATACATTTGAGACCTGGGGGGTTTTCCAAGCTGGAAAGTCCAGTTATGCACACGCTGAGCCCGGACAGCCTGGGTGACACCCAGCCTTGCCAATATTTCAGCTTTTAGCATCACATAGTCTTTTGCTTGGTTAGGCTCTAGGTCATAGTAAGCTTTCTGCGATTCACCAGTTAACAGAGGAGCCACCAGTCCAGCCCACTGCTCCTCAGGCCACTTTTCTCTTTCAGCGGTCCTTTCAAATGTGGTCAAAAATACCTCTGGATCATCCTCTCCAGTCATTTTTGGCAATAAACGACTCACCCCAAAGGACGCGGTATTAGTGGGACGGCTTTCCTCACTGGTCTGCGGACGTTGCTGCATTACTGCTTCCATCTGTTGTTGTAGTCTCTGCTCTTGCTTCTGCAACAGGTCTATGAAGCGGGCCTCAGATTGCTGCTGGGCTCGTTGCTGAGCCTCCAGACTCTGTTGCAAAGTTGCGTTTGTCTGCTGCTGGGCTGCAAGGCTCTGTTGATGAGCTTGCTGCTGGGCTGCGAAGTTCTGTTGTTGAGCTGCAAGGCTCTGTTGATGAGCTGCAAGGCTCTTTTGCAAACCTGCATTTGTCTGCTGTTGATTGGCATTTGCTAGAGCCAGCTGCTTCAGTATCTCCTCCATGCTGGCTTAAAAAAACTGCCACTGGTTCTCCACCAACTGTGAGGGGGTTAGCTCGGCAGCGGGTGTGTGTGACCCCCGGGATGGGCTCCCCACACAAAACAGGCCCAGCAAACGGAAGTTGTGGTTTTCAAAATCAAAAAGGTGCGGTTTATTTTCTATTTACAGTGACAAAACAAAGCAAAGCAAAAGAAACATAAACAAAATAAATCCTGGTCAAGTTGACCTCTGACTAAACATACAGGTTTCCTAACTAACAACTGGGATCAGCCTAGGGCTGTCCTAGTCCCTAAGTCCCTGGTTTTAAATGTCCAAGCAAATAGCCACACAGGCTTTGTCTCACCGCACAGGGGTTCACTCTCCCTAGACAGTCCACACAGGTCTGGTTCCAGGCATGAGCTAACCCCTAATGAAGCTGGGAGTTCTTATAGAGGCCTAAATGAGCTGACAAGCTTCAGCTGGTCTCATCAACTCCCTGTCTGCACGACGCCCAGCACTCTCCCTAGAGGTATGAGTCATCCATGAGCCCACTAGCCTTAGCTGGGCTTATACAACTCTCCACCTAGTTGTATAAGTCGGCGTAAAGCCGGTAGCGAAATATATCTACCCCCCTGGATGCAACCAGGTGACTCTACCTTCCTGCTGTCACAATATATATATATATACTAGACTGTATATATACAGTATCTGACTAAAGTAAGTACACCCCTCAGTCACATTTGTGTAAATCTTTTCTTCTATCTTTTCATGTTGACAACACTGAAGAAATGACACTTTGATACAATGTAAAGTAGTGAGTGTACAGCTTGTATAACAGTGTAAATTTGCTGCCCCCTCAAAACCTGTGAAGCTCTGGGCCCAAAGTGTCAATATTTTGTGTGGCCACCATTATTTTCCAGCACTGCCTTAACCCTCTTGGGCATGGAGGTCACCAGAGTTTCACAAGTTGCCACTGAAGTCCTCTTCCCCTCCTCCATGACGACATCACAGAGCTGGTGGATGTTACAGACCTTGCACTCCTCCACCTTCCATTTGAGGATGCCCCACAGATGCTCAATAGGGTTTAGACATTTTCACTTAGGGGTGTACTCACTTTTGTTGCCAGCGGTTTAGACATTAATGGCTGTGTGTTGAGTTATTTTGAGGGGACAGCAAATTTACACCGTTATACAAGCTGTACACTCACTACTTTACATTGTAGCAAAGTGTCATTTCTTCAGTATTGTCACATAAAAAGATAGAATAAAATATTTACAAAAAAGTAATTGCACCCTGCCTTTGGCCAATTATGGCTCTCTCAGCAGAGTGCGCTGTGATTGGCCAAACCATGCAGGTCAGGCGCATGCTTTGGCCAATCATCATACAGCAATGCACTGTGATCTCGCATTATGGGGCGTTCCGCGGCGCTCAAATTTCCCGCTGTTCGGCGAGCGGGCAAAAACCCGATGTTCGAGTTGAACGTGAGCTAATCCCCAATGCTAAAATAGGAGCCGCATGTTAAAAATGTATTTCTAGGCTAATAGGTAAGGGATTATCAAACAAATGGAATGGGGACAGGGCATTGCCTGGGGGGGGGGGGGTGGATTTTCCACGTACAAAAAGTTAAATTTTACTTTGTGGGTATCAGCAATTCTAAGATTGTATAAAGGGCTAATAATAAATATGCAAAATTTATGAAAGTATGTAATAAAAAAAAAAAAGTAGTAAAAAAAAAAAAAAAAATGGAATAAAAAATTATTTTATTGTGACAGTATGTAAAAAAGTGATGGATTGATGGAGTGTTGATGGGTTGTTGGGAGTGCTGGGTGGATGGGGAGTTGATGGGTTGTTGGGAGTGTTGGATGGATGGGGGGCTGATGGTTTGTTGGGAGTGTTGGATGGATGGGGTGTTGATGGTTTGTTGGGAGTGTTGGATGGATGGGGGGCTGATGGTTTGTTGGGAGTGTTGGATGGATGGGGTGTTGATGGGTTGTTGGGAGTGCTGGGTGGATGGGGTGTTGATGGGTTGTTAGGAGTGTTGGATGGATGGGATGTTGATGGGTTGTTGGAAGTGTTGGGAGGATGGGGTGTTGATGGGTTGTTGGGAGTGTTGGATGGATGGGGGCTGATGGTTTGTTGGGAGTGTTGGATGGATGGGGTGTTGATGGTTTGTTGGGAGTGTTGGATGGATGGGGGGCTGATGGTTTGTTGGGAGTGTTGGATGGATGGGATGTTGATGGGTTGTTGGGAGTGCTGGGTGGATGGGGTGTTGATGGGTTGTTAGGAGTGTTGGATGGATGGGATGTTGATGGGTTGTTGGGAGTGTTGGGAGGATGGGGTGTTGATGGGTTGTTGGGAGTGTTGGATGGATGGGGGCTGATGGTTTGTTGTGAGTGTTGGATGGATGGGGGGCTGATGGTTTGTTGGGAGTGTTGGATGGATGGGGTGTTGATGGGTTGTTGGGAGTGCTGGGTGGATGGGGTGTTGATGGGTTGTTGGGAGTGTTGGATGGATAGGGGGCTGATGGTTTGTTGGGAGTGTTGGATGGATGGGGTGTTGATGGGTTGTTGGGAGTGTTGGGTGTTGATGGGTTGTTTAATGTGTTGAGTGGACAGAGTTATGCTAAGAGTTGTTGGGAATATTGGATCGATGGGATAGTGGAACTGTTGGAAGGATAGGGTGCTGATGGGTTGTTAGGAGAAGTGGATGGATAGGGCGCTGAGGGGTTGTTGGGGGTGTTGAATGGATGGGGTGCTGATGGGTTGTTGGAACAGTTGGATGGGTGGGGTGTTGATGGGTTGTTGGGAGCGTTCAATGAATACAATGTTGTTGGGAGAATTGTATGGATAGGGCGTTGGCAGGTTGTTGGGAGTGTTGGGTGGATGGGGTGTTGATGGTTTGTTGGAAATGTTGAAAATGTTGGAAATGTTGAAAGGGGTACTGATGAGTTTTTGGGAGGTTTGGATGGATGGGGTGTTGATGGGTTGTGTTAGATGGATGGGGTGCTGATAGGTTGTTGGGAGCATTGGATAGATACGGTGCTGATGGGTTGTTGGGAGTGTTGGATGGATGTGGTGTCGATGAGTTGTTGGGAGTGTTGGATGGATAAGATTTTGATGGGTTGTTGGGAGTGTTGGGTGGATGGGGTGTTGATGGGTTGTTGGGAGTGTTGAGTGTTGATGGGGTGTTGATGGGTGTTGGTGGGTTGTTTAATGTGTTGAGTGGACAGAGTAATGCTAATGAGTTGTTGGGAATATTGGATGGATGGGATGGCGGAACTGCTGGAAGGATAGGATGTTGATGGGTGGTTGGAAGAATTGGATGGATAGCGTGCTGATAGTTTTTTTGGAGTGTTGGATAGATGGGGTGTTGATGGGTTGTTGGGGGTGTTGGGTGAATGGGGTGCTGATGAGTTGTTGGAATTGTTGAATGGATCTGGTGTTGATGGGTTGTTGGGAGTGTTGAATGGATGGGGTGCTGATGGGTTGTTGGAACTGTAGGATGGGTGGGGTGTTTATGGGTTATTGGGAGTGTTTAATAAATGCAATGTTGTTGGGTTGTTGGGAGAATTGGATGGATATGGGCGTTGGCGGGTTGTTGGGAGTGTTGGGTGGATGAGGGGTTGATGGATTGTTGGAAATGTTGAAAATGTTGGAAATATTGAAAGGGGTACTGATGAGTTTTTGGGAGTTTTGAATGCATGGGGTGGTTATGGGTTGTTGGTAGTGTTGGATGGATGGGGTGTTGATAAGTTATTGTAAGTGTTGAATTGATGGGGTGTTGATGGGTTGTTAGGAGTGTTGGATGGATGGGGTGTCAATGGGTTGTTGGGAGTGTTGGATGGATGGGGTGTTGATGGGTTGTTGGGAGTGTTGGATGGATGGGGTGTTGATGGGATGTTGGGAGTTTTGGATGGATGGGGTGTTGATGGGATGTTGGGATTGTTGGATGGATGGGGTGGTGATGGGATGTTGGAAGTGATGGATGGATGGGATGATGATGGGTTGTTGGGAGTGTTGGGTGGATGTGGTGTTGATGGTTTGTTGGGAATGTTGTGTGGATAGGGTATTGATGGGTTGTTGGGAATGTTGGGTGTTGATGGGGTGTTGATGGGTTGTTTAATGTGTTGAGTGGACAGAGTTATGCCACTAAGTTGTTGAGAGTATTGGATGGATAGGGTGCTGATGGGTTGTTGGGAGTGTTGGATGGAGGTGGTGTCGATGAGTTGCTGGGAGTGTTGGATGGATGTGGTTTTGATGGGTTGTTGGGAGTGCTGGGTGGATGGGGTGTTGATGAGATGTTTGGAGTGTTGGATGGATGAGTTGTTGGGAGCGTTGGGTGGATGGGGTATTGATGGGTTGTTGGATGGATGGGGCCTTCTATGGGTTGTTGAAAGTGTTGGATTGATGTGGTTTTGATGAGTTGTTGGGAGTGCTGGGTGGATGGGGTGTTTATGAGATGTTTGGAGAGTTGGATAGATGAGTTGTTGAGAGTGTTGGGTGGATGGGGTATTGATGGGTTGTTGGATGAATGGGGCGTTGATGGGTTGTTGGGAGTTTTGGATGTATGGGGTGTTGATGAGTTGTTGGGATTGTTGGATAGATGGGGTGTTGATGGGATGTTGGGAGTGTTGGATGGATGGGGAGTTGATGGTTTGTTGAGAGTGTTGGGTGGCTGGGGAGTTAATGGGTTGTTTGGGAGTTTTGGATGGATGGGGTGTTGATAGGTTGTTGGGACTGTTGGGTTTGCGTGGACAGTGTTATGCTAATGAGTTGTTGGGGATATTGGATGGATGGGATGGTGGAACTGTTGCAAGGATGGGGTGTTGATAAATGATGGTGACTGCGCTGTGATTACACTAAGGAAAAAAGAGAATGAGGGAGGGGCTGTGGGCTGGTCTAATAAACAGGGGCTAGAGATAAGTGGCGTGATAGTGACAAATAAGTGACACAGATGTGAAATGTATAAGTGTCACGGCCAATGAATGTGCGTGATGGGGTGGTGATGGGTTGTTGGGAGAATTGGATAGATAGGGTAAACCTCTTAACAATTCTGCGCTTAGGCGACGGTTCTGGGCTGCGGCCCCCCCCGGAAGTACCCAAGGGCCCAACAAAAGTATTGTATGTGAAAAAAGGGAGTAAGTGGCGCTGCCCTGTACCTGATGGGGTGGAGGGCTAGGGCCAAACTTGCTGTATCCTTAATAATGTATACCAACAATATTGGTGAATGGATCCACGGAGGTGGTAATAAGTAATAATAAATTAATTGAATGTCTGGTAGCCACTAGAAAGGGTAAACCCACATGTGATGTGAGCTCCCTTCACCTGCTCTGTGGAGCTGAATAGAGAAACCAGAGCATGCGTGGTGGGCTCCAGAGCCGGTGGAATACCCTAATGCTGAACAGCAATAAGTGAGTGGATTACTCTTCCTGTGGTGTGTGTGGTTGACTGTGTCCAATAAGAGAGTGGGTGGACCCAGTCGGCCAAAAAACCTTTAGGTGAGAAATGTGATGTGTCAACAATTGTGAATGGTGACTCAATATTTAGTTTAACCATTCACAATTGTTGACACATCACATTTCTCACCTAAAGGTTTTTTGGCCGACTGGGTCCACCCACTCTCTTATTGGACACAGTCAATCACACACACCGCAGGAAGAGTGATCCACTCAACTTATTGCTGTTCAGCATCAGGGTATTCCACCGGCTCTGGGGCCCACCACGCATGCTCTGGTTTCTCTATTCAGCTCCACAGAGCAGGTGAAGGGAGCTCACATCACATGTGGGTTTACCCTTTCTAGTGGCTACCAGACATTCAAATAATTTATTATTACTTATTACCACCTCCGTGGATCCATTCACCAATATTGTTGGTATACATTATTAAGGATATAGCAAGTTTGGCCCTAGCCCTCCACCCCATCAGGTACAGGGCAGCGCCACTTACCCCCTTTTTTCACATACAATACTTTGGATAGATGTTTTTTTTTGGAGAGTTGGGTGGATGGGGGTCTGATGGGTTGTTTGGAGTGTTGGATGGATTGGCTGCTGATGGGTTGTTTGGGGCGTTGGGTTAATGAGGTGCTGATGGGTTGTTGGAACTGTTGAATGGATGGGGTGCTGATGGGTTGTTGGAACTGTTGAATGGATGGGGTGCTGATGGGTTGTTGGAACTGTTGAGTGGGTGAGGTGTTGTTGAGTTGTTGGGAGAATTGGATGGATAGGGCGTTAGCAGGTTGTTGGTAGTGCTGGGTGTTGGGAGTTTTTAATGTGTTAAGTGCTAATGAATAGATGGAATGCTGATGGGTCGTTGGTAATGTTAGAAGGATGGGGTGCTGATTGGTTGCTGGGAATGTGTGGAAGGGGTGCTGATTGGTTGCTGGGAATGTTAGGCGAATAGAATGATGACTGCTACTATTCCCAGCGTGTGCGATCATGGAGGACTGCGAAAAATGACTGTGAGAAGAAGAAGGCTCATTTGGTGGTCATTAATGGCGAGGAAGAAAATGTAAGAATTACATAGTTACATAGTTACATAGTTAGTCAGGTTGAAAAAAGACAAAGTCCATCCAGTTCAACCATAAAAATAAAAAAAATATCGTGCAATCCCATATACCCAATTCTATACCCACAGTTGATCCAGAGGAAGGCAAAAAACCCCAGCAGAGCCGATCCAATTTGCTACAGCAGGGGAAAAAATTCCTTCCTGATCCCCCGAGAGGCAATCGGATTTACCCCGGATCAACTTTACCTAGAACTGTTAGTACTCAGTTATATTCTGTACATTTAGGAAAGTATCCAGGCCTTTCTTAACCACTTAAGCCCCGGACCATTTCGGGCCATTAGGACCAGGCCTGTTTTTGGGATTCGGCACTGCGCTGCTTTAACTGTAAATTGTGCGGACATGCAATGTTGTACCCAAATGAAATTTGCGTCCTTTTCTTCCCATAAATAAAGCTTTCTTTTAATGGTATTTGATTGCCTCTGCGATTTTTATTTTTTGCGATATAAACAGAAAAAGATCGAAAATTTTGAAAAAAAATGATATTTTCTACTTTTTGTTATAAGAAAAATCGAATAAACTCAATTTTAGTCATACATTTAGGCCAAAATGTATTCAGCCACATGTCTTTAGTAAAAAAAATGTCAATAAGCGTATATTTATTGGTTTGCGCAAAAGTTATAGCGTTTACAAACTAGGGTACATTTTCTGAAATTTACACAGCTTTAAATTTATGACTGCCTATCTCATTTCTTGAGGTGCTAAAATGGCAGGGCAGTACAAAACCCCCCCAAATGACCCCATTTTGGAAAGTAGACACCCCAAGGAAATTGCTGAGAGGCATGTTGAGCCCATTGAATATTTTTTTTTTTTTGTCCCAAGTGATTGAATAATGACAAAAAAAAAAAAAATTACAAAAAGTTGTCACTAAATGATATATTGCTCACACATGCCATGGTTATATGTGGAATTGCACCCCAAAATACATTCTGCTGCTTCTCCTGAGTACGGGGATACAACATGTGTGGGACTTTTTAGGAGCCTAGCCGCGTACGGGACCCCAAAAACCAAGCACCGCCTTCAGGATTTCTAAGGGCGCAAATTTTTGATTTCACTCCTCACTACCTATCACAGTTTCGAAGGCCATAAAATGCCAAAATAGCACAAAACCCCCCCAAATGACCCCATTTTGGAAAGTAGACACCCCAAGCTATTTACTGAGAGGCATGTTCAGTCCATGGAATATTTTATATTTTGCCACAGGTTGCGGGAATATGACAAACTTTTTTTTTTTTGCACAAAGTTGTCACTAAATGATATATTGCTCACACATGCCATGGGCATATGTGAAATTACACCCCAAAATACATTCTGCTGCTTTTCCTGAGTACGGGGATACCACATGTGTGGGACTTTTTGGGAGCCTAGCCGCGTACAGGGCCCCAAAAACCAAGCACCGCCTTCAGGATTTCTAAGGGCGTAAATTTTTGATTTTACTCCTCACTACCTATCACAGTTTCGAAGGCCATAAAATGCCAAAATAGCACAAAACCCCCCCAAATGACCCCATTTTGGAAAGTAGACACCCCAAGCTATTTGCTGAGAGGCATGTTGAGTCCATGGAATATTTTATATTTTGCCACAGGTTGCGGGAATATGACAAACTTTTTTCTTTTTGCACAAAGTTGTCACTAAATGATATATTGCTCACACATGCCATGGGCATATGTGAAATTACACCCCAAAATACATTCTGCTGCTTCTCCTGAGTACGGGGATACCACATGTGTGGGACTTTTTGGGAGCCTAGCCGCGTACGGGACCCCAAAAACCAAGCACCGCCTTCAAGGTTTCTAAGGGCATAAATTTTTGATTTCGCTCCTCACTACCTATCACAGTTTTGAAGGCCATAAAATGCCAAGATGGCACAAAACCCCCCCAAATGACCCCATTTTGGAAAGTAGACACCCCAAGCTATTTGCTGAGAGGCATGTTGAGCCCATTGAATATTTTTTTTTGTCCCAAATGATTGAATAATGACAAAAAGAAAAAAAAAATGTACAAAAAGTTGTCACTAAATGATATATTGCTCACACATGCCATGGTTATATGTGAAATTACACCCCAAAATACATTCTGCTGCTTCTCCTGAGTACGGGGATACCACATGTGTGGGACTTTTTGGGAGCCTAGCCGCGTACGGGACCCCAAAAACCAAGCACTGCCTTCAAGGTTTCTAAGGGCATAAATTTTTGATTTCACTCCTCACTACCTATCACAGTTTTGAAGGCCATAAAATGTCAAAATAGCCCAAAACCCCCACAAATGACCCCATTTTGGAAAGTAGACACCCCAAGCTATTTGCTGAGAGGCATGGTGAGTATTTTACAGCTCTCATTTGTTTTTGAAAATTAAGAAAGACATTTTTTTTTCTTTTTTTTTTTCTTTTTTTACATTTTCAAAACTTTGTGACAAAAAGCGAGATCTGCAAAATACTCAACATACCTCTCAGCAAATAGCTTGGGGTGTCTACTTTCCAAAATGGGGTCATTTGGGGGGGTTTTGTGCCATCTGGGCATTCCATGGCCTCCGAAACTGTGATAGGCAGTGAGGAGTGAAATCAAAAATTTACACCCATAGAAATCCTGAAGGCGGTGATTGGTTTTTGGGGTCCCGTACGCGGCTAGGCTCCCAAAAAGTCCCACACATGTGGTATCCCCGTACTCAGGAGAAGCAACAGAATGTATTTTGGGGTGTAATTCCACATATGCCCATGGCATGTTTGAGCAATATATAATTTAGTGACAACTTTTTGTACATTTTTTTTTTTTTGGTCATTATTCAATCACTTGGGACAAAAAAAAAAAATATTCAATGGGCTCAACATGCCTCTCAGCAAATAGCTTGAGGCGTCTACTTTACAAAATGGGGTCATTTGGGGGGGGTTTTGAACTGTCCTGGCATTTTATGCACAACATTAGGAAGCTTATGTCACACATCATCCACTCTTCTAACCACTTGAAGACAAAGCCCTTTCTGACACTTTTTGTTTACATGAAAAAAAATTTTTTTTGCAAGAAAATTATGTTGAACCCCCAAACATTATATATTTTTTTAAAGCAAAGGCCCTACAGATTAAAATAGTGGGTGTTGCATTTTTTTTTCCACACAGTATTTGCGCAGCGATTTTTCAAACGCATTTTTTGGGGGAAAAACACACTTTTTTTATTTTTAATGCACTAAAAAACACTATATTGCCCAAATGTTTGATGAAATAAAAAAGATGATCATAGGCCGAGTACATGGATACCAAACACGACATGCTTTAAAATTGCGCACAAACGTGCAGCGGCGACAAACTACATTCATTTTTAAAAGCATTTAAAAGCCTTTACAGGTTACCACGTTAGATTTACAGAGGAGGTCTACTGCTAAAATGACTGCCCTCGATCTGACCTTCACGGTGATACCTCACATGCATGATTCAATTGCTGTTTACATATGACGCTAGACCGACGCTTGCGTTCGCCTTTGCGCAAGAGCAGGGGGGGGGACAGCGGTGCTTTTTTTTTTTATTTTTTTTTTTTTATTATTTATTTGGCTTTTTTATTTTATTTTTAAACTGTGCCTTCCATATTTTATTTTTTTACCATTTTTATCGTTATCTCAGGGAATGTAAATATCCCCTATGATAGCAATAGGTAGTGACAGGTACTCTTTTTTTGAAAACAATTGGGGGGTTAGACCCTAGATCTTTCCTCTGCCCTCAAAGCATCTGACCACACCAAGATCGGTGTGATAAAATGCTTTCCCAATTTCCCAATGGCGCTTTTTATATCCGGGGGGGGGGCATTCCCTCCCACTGCTTGTAAAAGCAGTCTAGAGGCTAATTATCTGCTAGAATTGCTTTTACATGAAAGCCGGCTGCTGGCTGAAAAGAATGATACCAAGATGATACCTAAACCCGCAGGCATCATTCTGGTATAAACATTCAAAGTCCAGCAACATACCAGTACGTTGCTGGTCCTTGTTGGACATGTATTGTAATCTTTTTTTTCATACAGCCTATTGGCTGAATGAAAAAAAGAGATTGATTGGTGGGTATGCCCACCATTAGAATACCGCCCTTCATCCACCCACTTCTAATGATGGGCATATATGCCGAAGCATGGGGGCATCCTCCCGCAAAAAAGTTATGCCGCGTACACACGGTCAAGCCTTCGTCGGAATTTCGACCGTATGTACGCGGCATAAAAGGTTATGCCGCGTACACACGGTCGGACTTTTCCACGGGCAAGCCTCCGTTGGAATTTCGACCGTATATACGCGGCATTAGGAGCAAAATCGCTCCTCCGCCCCTGCTGCCCCCATGCTTCGGCATATATGCTCTTTTTTTTAACTGTGGTGGTGAAATCACCTCCTACAGCGTTGGAGTCACGGCTTTATGTATCGTGGGAGCAAACGCTGTTGCTGTCAAGATAAATAGATCCGCGCTGCAACTGAATGGCGTACCTGCTAAGCAAATGGTGGTTAACATTAAAACAAAGTAACATTACAGTACAACAGTAAGACCTTACCATACCATACCTGCAAAGCAAATACCAAAACAAAACCTAGTAAAAAATAAAAAAATGTTTTAACGCAACCTGTGCCTAAAATATATATATGCCGAAGCATGGGGGCATCCTCCCGCAAAAAAGTTATGCCGCGTACACACGGTCGGAATTTTCCACGGGCAGGCCTCCGTCGGAATTTCGACCGTATGTACGCGGCATTAGGAGCAAAATCGCTCCTCCGCCCCTGCTGCCCCCATGCTTCGGCATATATGCTCTTTTTTTTAACTGTGGTGGTGAAATCACCTCCTACAGCACTGGAGTCACGGCTTTATGTATCGTGGGAGCAAACGCTGTTGCTGTCAAGATAAATAATTCCGCGCTGCAGTTGAATGGCGCACCTGAAAACAAAAAATTACATACCTGAAAAGCAAGCATGATAAAACATTGCAGAATAGAATACAGTAAAAAAGAGCAGAACAATAGAGAGAAAATAGAGAGAGAGAGAACAATAAAACGACAACTATTTTTGGTTTTTTTATTTTATATTTTTTTTGTGTTTTGTTTTTTACGTTTTTTTTTTCTTTTTTACACTTTTTTTTGTAACTTTACAACTGTAATGGTTCGGGTCTCTCAAAATGTAATGGCATCTTGGGAGACCCTGTGTAAGTGTGTCCTAGTCTGTGAAATGCTGTACCCTACGCTAAAACTTCACTTTTGAGTGGTAGCGTTCAAAACATTCACCTTGGCAAAGACCAGGCTTGTCAGGACAGAGTGGACAAAAACTACGGGTGTCACGCCTAAATCCGCGCTTGCTACAGACACGACATCTTTTTTGGGGGTGGCTTTGGGTAGGGGTACTCGGGAGGGCATACGGATAATGCCTCTCATGCAGCCGGCTTACTGCATTTGGTTGGGGATGGTGAGGTGCAGAACCGCCTGGATACAGGAGTTCTGTGACTATCTCATTCTGGAATTTTAGAAGAGATAACGTCCCGCCTGAAGCTCTGTATAGCACATGAGCGTTCAGCAAAGCCAATTGGAATAAGGATAGAGACACTTTTTTGTACCAGCGTCTCGCCTTACGGTCAATTAGATACGGCACCATCAACTGGTCGTTGAGGTCCACCCCTCCCATATTTTGGTTATATTCGTGGACACAGAGGGGTTTCTCCACAACACCAGTCGCCGTAGGAATTTGGACTGTCGTGTCTGCATGAAGGGAGGTAAGAAGGAAAACATTCTTATTGTCCCTCCACTTCATAGCGAGCAAGTTATTACACTTCAAGCAGGCTCTCTCCCCCAGCCTAAGACGGGCATCTACAAGCCGCTGGGGAAAGCCCCGGCGATTAGGTCGCACGGTGCCACATGCTCCAATCTGATGATCAAACAAGTGACTAAACAGTGGCACGCTCGTGTAATAATTGTCCACATACAAGTGGTACCCCTTTCCGAATAAGGGTGACTCCAAGTTCCACACTATCTTGCCAGCGCTCCCTATGTAATCCGGGCAGTTGACCGGCTCAACCTGACTGTCTTTTCCCTCATAAACCGTAAAGTTCACTACATAGCCTGTTGCCCTGTCACAGAACTTGTAGAGCTTGACCCCGTATCTGGCACGCTTGCTGGGAAGGTACTGCTTGAAAGACAAGCGGCCAGAAAATTTAATCAGGGACTCATCAACGCAGACAACTTGATCGGGAGTAAACAAGGCTGCAAAACGTTCGTTGAAGTGGTTTATGAGGGGCCGAATTTTATAGAGCGGGTCGTATTCAGGGTCCCCACGTGGACGACAAAGTTCATTGTCGTTGAAGTGCATGAACCGCAAAATCTGCTCGTATCGTGCCCTGGACATGGAGGCAGAGAACACGGGCATGTGGTCAATTGGGTGCGTGGACCAATAGGCACGCAATGACGGGAATTTATGTGTGCCCATGTTGAGGGAAAGGCCCAGAAAGGTCTTAAATTTGGAAACCGTAATTGGTTTCCAATTTCTGGCAATTTTAGGCAACTGGGGGTTAGCGGCGATAAATTGACCAGCATATAAATTACTCTGGTCCACAATAGATCTATAGAGATCTTCTGTGAAAAACAGCGAATAAAAATCAATTGGAATAAAATCAGCTGTTTCCACCTGAATACCGGGTTGGGCAGTGAATGGGGGAAGTACGGGTTCTGCAGAAGTGGTGGGGACCCAATCAGGATAGGCAAATTCTGCAGGAAGGGCAGTATGGGCACGACGGGCCTGCCTTTGTCTTCTTGGTGGCAGCGGGACACTACTTGTGCTTGCCACCTCGCCAGCTTGAACTGCACTTATGGGACTCGCCACGTCACCACGTGATACTGCAGTGCTGGATGTACGCCCAGGCTGTACTAGGCCGCTGGTGCTTGCCAGTTCACCAGAAGGAATAGCGGCGCTAGTACTACTCTGCTCCATGATACGAGAGACCTGCGGTTCTTGCTCCTCAACAACCTCAGAAGATCGGGATCGGGTACACCTGACCTTAGCAGGGACCTCATCTTCGTCGTCAGAGCTATCTGACGTGGGGCCGCTGACGTCACTGTCTTCTACGGGAAGATATTCTGAGCCTGAATCTGACAGATACGTGACCTCCTCTTCACTATCTGTCATGCTCAGAATCTCGTAGGCCTCTTTACTAGTGTACCTTCGTCTTGCCATTTTGGGCTCTAAATTTAGGGGTACACTAGTAAGATTCACAGGAAAAAAAGCACCTGACTGTCGTCAGCAAATATATCAAACGCTACAAAAAAAACTGTTAGCGATCGCAGGGATCAGGTCTGTCTCTGCGAACGCTGCAGTTATGTGTGTTGTGTTTGGTAAGTGACAGTGATCGATCGATACTGCACTTGGGTGGGCTGGGCTGGGCGGAGGGGGCTAAACGCAGGCGCTAGCAGGTATCTGGGCTGATCCCGCTAACACTGCGTTTTTGGGAACCCTAAACCGCTGGGGATGCTAGTATAGATCTGATCAGATACTATACCACTAAGGGGGGTGTATGCTTTGCGCGTGGGTGTTAGCGTTACTGGCACTAACCTAACACTGCCTGGGGCGACGCAGACCCTCTCTGGTGCTAAAACCTAATTGATCTCACCCGCCGGGCGATCAGGGGGGTTAAACCTTTATTGGGTTATATACGGCGGGTGCCCTGATGCTATAAAAAGCAAACTAATCAACCAGCGTCACCTGTAACCTTTATATGGTGATCACTGGTGAAAGGGTTAACTAGGGGCAATCAGGGGGTTAAAACCTTTATTAGGTTAAATATGGGGGTACCCGACGCTATATAAAAACCTGACGGGTTACCTAAATAACTAGATAACTTACTGGCTAACCAGTGACACCAGTGACGCTTATACGGCGATCACTGGTGAAAGGGTTAACTCTAGGGGCAATCAGGGGGTTAAAATAATATATGGGGGTACCTGACACTAATAAAAACCTGTGGCGAACCTAAAAAAAATAACTGCCTATCTAAAACACCAGCGACACGAATACAGCGATCGGAAAAACAATCGCTTAGTGACGCTGAAGTTAGGGGGTGAAAGGGTTACCCTGGGGGGTGATCAAGGGGTTAAACCTTTATAAGGGGGGGTTAGGGGGCTACCCTGGACCTAAAGGGGCCTAATCCTAACTGCCCTGCAACTTTTTACAATCACAGATGACACTAAATGCAGTGATCAGTAAAATAAATGATCACTGCAATCAGTGACACTGTGATTGGGGGCTTTGGGGTGACCTGGGGGGTGATCTGGGGGTGACTGGGGGGTGATTTGTGTGCCTATGTGTACCTACGTGTCAGTGGACTGTTGGAGCACTAACCTGCTTCTTCTCTGCTCGGCGCCGGGAACGAAAAGACCGCGGCGAGGGAGATGACATCACTTCCTCCAGCCTGTGTTTACATCACATGGCGGAGGAAGCATTTTCATTGGCCAGGAGCGATCACGAGGGGGGGGGGGGGGCGGAATCGAGCGGCCGCCCCCTCATGCCTGATCGCTCCCGAACACTTAACCGCCGCTCACTGCAGTGAAGGGGGGTCTGGATGGACCCCCCAACTGCTGTGAGGGGGTTAGCTCGGCAGCGGGTGTGTGTGACCCCCGGGATGGGCTCCCCACACAAAAACAGGCCCAGCAAACGGAGGTTGTGGTTTTCAAAATCAAAAAGGTGCGGTTTATTTTCTATTTACAGTGACAAAACACAGCAAAGCAAAAGAAACATAAACAAAATAAATCCTGGTCAACTTGACCTCTGACTAAACATACAGGTTTCCTAACTAACAACTGGGATCAGCCTAGTGCTGTCCTAGTCCCTAAGTCCCTGGTTTTAAATGTCCAAGCAAATAGCCACACAGGCTTTGTCTCACCGCACAGGGGTTCACTCTCCCTAGACAGTCCACACAGGTCTGGGTCCAGGCATGAACAAACACCTAATGAATCTGGGAGTTCTTATAGAGGCCTAAATGAGCTGACAAGCTTCAGCTGGTCTCATCAACTCCCTGTCTGCACGACGCCCCACACTCTCCCTAGAGGTATGAGTCATCCATGAGCCCACTAGCCTCAGCTGGGCTTATACAACTCTCCACCTAGTTGTATAAGTCGGCGTAAAGCCTGAATCTGGGCGAAATATATCTACCCCCCTGGATGCAACCAGGTGACTTTACCTTCCTGCTGTCACATACCCCCCCCTCTTGTTTTAACCTCGGGGTTGGAACACCAGCAATCAGGCATTCATGTACTCGAGACAAAGCATCCACATTCCCCATTTGAACGCCAGGGCGATGCTTTACTGTGAAGTTGAATTCCTGGAGGGCCAGGAACCACCTATTCACTCTTCTATTTGTTTCCTTGTTTTGAGCCATCCACTTTAACGGAGCGTGATCCGTAACCATGTCAAAGTGCCTACCTAGCAGGTAGTACCGAAGGGAATCTAGAGCCCACTTCACCGCTAAACACTCCTTTTCAACGGTGGCGTAATTTACCTCATGGGACTTCAACTTCCTGCTGAGGTAAATGACTGGGTGCTCTTCCCCGTTCCAGACCTGGGACAATACTGCTCCTAACCCCACATCCGACGCATCACTTTGTACGACAAAGTCTTTAGAGAAGTCGGGTGAGTACAACACTGGCTGGCTACATAAGGCTTGTTTCAAGAATTGGAATGCTGCCTCAGCCTCGGGGGTCCATTTAATCATGACCGACCCTTTCCCCTTCGTCAGGTTGGTTAGGGGCACAGCCTTAGAAGCAAAGTGGGGAATGAATCGCCGATAATACCCAGCGATTCCCAGAAAGGCTCGTACCTGCTTCTTGCTGTTGGGACGTGGCCAACTCTGGATGGCCTCGACTTTGTTGAGTTGGGGTTTTATTACTCCCCTCCCAATGGTGTACCCAAGATATTTGGCCTCCTCCTGCCCAATGGTACACTTCTTGGGGTTAGCCGCAAACCCCGCTTCCCGAACAGAGTCCAGGACTGCTTGCACTTTTGGCAGATGTGAGGCCCAATCTGTGCTATGGACAATTACGTCATCCAGGTAAGCCGCAGCATACTTCCGATGGGGCCTCAGCATCTGGTCCATTTTCCGCTGGAATGTGGCCGGCGCATTCTGTAACCCGAACGGCATTCTTTTATATTGGAACGCCCCGTCTGGGGTTACAAATGCGGTTTTCTCTTTGGCCGACTTGGCCAGGGGGATTTGCCAATACCCTTTTGTGAGGTCAAGAGTCGTCATGTATCGGGCTGTTCCCAGCCGGTCGATCAACTCATCTATACGTGGCATGGGGTAGGTGTCAAATTTTGTAACTTTGTTCAACTGACGAAAATCGTTACAAAATCGCCAGCTCCCATCTGGTTTAGGCACCAACACAATGGGACTAGACCAATCACTTTGGGACTCCTCTATCACCCCTAAGTTCAGCATTTTCTGTACTTCCTCCCGTATTGCCTCCCGTCGGGCCTCTGGGATCCGATAGGGTTTTAACTTCACCCTTTCACCGGGCGGGGTAATGATGTCATGCTCTACCCCAGATGTTTGTCCCGGCAGCTCAGAGAACACCTCCTTGTTGCGAAGCACAAACTCCTTAACCTCCTGTTGTTGGGGTTGTGACAAGGTGGCTGCTATTCCAACCTCAGGAATGATGCAACCAGTTTGAGCTGGTGACCAAGTGTCTGCGACTAGGGACTCTCTATCCCTCCAGGCTTTCAACAGATTAACGTGATAGATCTGTTCGGGCTTTCGCCTTCCTGGTTGTCTGACCTTGTAATTCACTTCGCTCACTTTTTCCATTATCTCATAGGGGCCTTGCCATTTGGCAAGGAATTTACTTTCAACCGTAGGGACAAGTACCAGTATCCTATCCCCCGGGGAAAAGGTACGGGTCTTGGCTCCACGGTTGTACACTCTCTGCTGTGCTAACTGCGCTTGGGCCAAATGTTCCTTCACGATGGGCATTACCTGTGCAATTCGGTCTTGCATCAGGGCGACATGCTCAATCACACTCCTGTGGGGGAGAACTCTCACTTTCCCAAGTTTCCTTGGCAATATCCAACAGCCCTCTTGGGTGTCTCCCATACAGTAACTCAAAGGGGGAGAATCCCGTAGAGGATTGGGGCACCTCCCTAATAGCAAACATCAGATAAGGAAGTAGACAGTCCCAATCCTTTCCATCTCTATCCACCACTTTCTTCAACATTTGTTTTAGGGTTTTGTTGAACCTTTCAACCAGCCCATCGGTTTGGGGGTGATACACAGATGTACGTAATTGCGTCACTTTGAACAATTTACACAGCTCCTTCATAACCCGGGACATAAAGGGTGTACCTTGGTCCGTAAGCAGTTCTTTACAAATACCCACCCGGCTAAACACAAGAGATAGCTCTTTGGCTATGGTTTTGGCCGAGGTATTTCGGAGAGGGATCGCTTCTGGATAACGGGTGGCATAGTCCATTATAACTAATATGTACTGGTGCCCCCTAGCGGACTTGATTATAGGACCTACCAAATCCATGGCGATCCTCTCAAACGGGACCTCAATGATGAGTAGAGGGACCAGCGGGCTACGGAAATGTGGCATCGGGGCCGACCTCTGACACACAGGGCAGGAGGAACAATAATTTTCTATGTCCTTCATCACCCCCGGCCAATAGAATCTCTGTAATACCCTCTCTCGGGTTTTCTCTGTCCCCAGATAACCTCCAAGAATGTGCCCATGGGCCAACTCCAACACCAACTTCCTGTAAGGTTTGGGCACCACAAGCTGCTCAACGGTTTCTTCTGCCCTTTTTGCCACCCGATACAGTAGGTCCTTCTCTACGCTGAAGTATGGGTAAGTGCAGGTATTATCTGGGTTCACTAACTCGCCATCTATTTTCACTACGTTTTCCCGTGCCTTTATTAGGGCGGGGTCTTTCAACTGTTCTGTGGCAAAGTTTTCCCTGTGAACCTCAAGATCAGAAAACTCCACAGACGGTAGGTTTTCGTCTGAGGAGGTGGGCTCCTCTCCAGTTTCTTGAGTCTCCCCTGCCAATACTGATAAGGGAAATTCCGGAGAGTCCTCACCACTCTCAGGGGAGTTCTGGCTATCACATTCCTGGTACATAGGGGCACCAGTGGGGGGCTCAGGATCATCCCACAGTTCCCAGAACTTCGGAAAATCCCTTCCCACAATGGCGTCATGCGGTAACTGAGATACTAAGCCCACTGGATGAGAGAGGGTACCTTTGGGGGTCTCGAAACACACTGTAGTCACTGGATACTCTCGGGTGTCCCCATGCACACAAATAACAGCTACCTTGCTATTCCCAGAGACCTCTGTTTTAACTAACTCAGCCTTTATCAGGGTCACAAGGCTACCTGAATCCAGCAATACCACAACATTTCTACCATTAACACACATTTTGCATAAATGTTTCTCAGTTCCTCGAATGGCAGTGCATGCGACTGTCGCACACAGCGACTGACGTCTGCCCGTCAGAAAGTCACACTGCATGGGTTCCTCCACAACCGGGCAATTGGCTGCAATATGTCCCGCTTGCCGGCAGCGGTAGCAAACGATCCTTCTTGCTGCCTCTTGAGCCGCTGATTTCCCAGGCTGTTCTCGCCAAACTTGGGGTAGAGCTCCCACCCTCTCACTCTCTCCACCCTCACCCCTTGGAATCCTCTTATCCGCCCCTGGGGATGGTCTGGTCTTAGGGTGGAAAGTCCGAGTGTCTCTGGAAGAGGCCGTCAGGTTCTCTGTAGCCAAGTATTTCTCCACACGATCCACAAGACCATCGGCCGTCTCTGGGTCTCCATGGCTTACCCACTTTTGGATGGCAGTAGGAAGAGCTCTCAAAAACCGATCCATTACAACACGTTCCACAATCTTTGGTGCGGACAAAGTCTCTGGCTGTAGCCACTTTCTGCTCAGGTGAATGAGATCATACATTTGAGACCTGGGGGGTTTTCCAAGCTGGAAAGTCCAGTTATGCACACGCTGAGCCCGGACAGCCTGGGTGACACCCAGCCTTGCCAAAATTTCAGCTTTTAGCATCACATAGTCTTTTGCTTGGTTAGGCTCTAGGTCATAGTAAGCTTTCTGCGATTCACCAGTTAACAGAGGAGCCACCAGTCCAGCCCACTGCTCCTCAGGCCACTTTTCTCTTTCAGCGGTCCTTTCAAATGTGGTCAAAAATACCTCTGGATCATCCTCTCCAGTCATTTTTGTCAATAAACGACTCACCCCAAAGGACGCGGTATTAGTGGGACGGCTTTCCTCACTGGTCTGCGGACGTTGCTGCATTACTGCTTCCATCTGTTGTTGTAGTCTCTGCTCTTGCTTCTGCAACAGGTCTATGAAGCGGGCCTCAGATTGCTGCCGGGCTTGTTGCTGAGCCTCCAGACTCTGTTGCAAAGTTGCGTTTGTCTGCTGCTGGGCTGCAAGGCTCTGTTGATGAGCTTGCTGCTGGGCTGCGAAGTTCTGTTGTTGAGCTGCAAGGCTCTGTTGATGAGCTGCAAGGCTCTTTTGCAAACCTGCATTTGTCTGCTGTTGATTGGCATTTGCTAGAGCCAGCTGCTTCAGTATCTCCTCCATGCTGGCTTAAAAAAAAAAAACTGCCACTGGTTCTCCACCAACTGTGAGGGGGTTAGCTCGGCAGCGGGTGTGTGTGACCCCCGGGATGGGCTCCCCACACAAAAACAGGCCCAGCAAACGGAGGTTGTGGTTTTCAAAATCAAAAAGGTGCGGTTTATTTTCTATTTACAGTGACAAAACACAGCAAAGCAAAAGAAACATAAACAAAATAAATCCTGGTCAACTTGACCTCTGACTAAACATACAGGTTTCCTAACTAACAACTGGGATCAGCCTAGTGCTGTCCTAGTCCCTAAGTCCCTGGTTTTAAATGTCCAAGCAAATAGCCACACAGGCTTTGTCTCACCGCACAGGGGTTCACTCTCCCTAGACAGTCCACACAGGTCTGGGTCCAGGCATGAGCAAACACCTAATGAAGCTGGGAGTTCTTATAGAGGCCTAAATGAGCTGACAAGCTTCAGCTGGTCTCATCAACTCCCTGTCTGCACGACGCCCCACACTCTCCCTAGAGGTATGAGTCATCCATGAGCCCACTAGCCTCAGCTGGGCTTATACAACTCTCCACCTAGTTGTATAAGTCGGCGTAAAGCCTGAATCTGGGCGAAATATATCTACCCCCCTGGATGCAACCAGGTGACTTTACCTTCCTGCTGTCACACTGCACAAAGGCGATCACGTAGATCTACGTGATTCTGCCTGTCCGTGCCATTCTGCCGACGTAAATCAGCGGTGGGCGGTCGTTAAGTGGTTAAAGCAATCTACTGAGCTGGCCAGAACCACCTCTGCAGGAAGTCTGTTCCACATTTTTACAGCTCTTACTGTGAAGAAACCTTTCTGCAATTCTGGGAGCTTCATATGATCTGCCTGTATTTCCTTCCTATGACTGGTCATTGGGTGTGCCATGGTGGGAAGGCTTCCTGCAGATCTGGAGAATGGATTGGGGGCTGATCCCTAAACGCATGTACTATGGCCACTACAAGGGTGGCAGAATGGATATACTTAGATTTTGATGTTCTCTGTGTGTGTGTCTACAGAATGTTGTAACTGATCTACAGTATATAAATATATAATAATAGTGTGTGACTGTGGGGGAGGGGACATTAGATTGTAAGCTCCTCTGGTAGAGACACTGGTGTGGCTGGCCCAGTGTTCTCTGTACAGCACTGCGGTATATGTCAGAGCTATACTAACATAAACAATGTACCATTACCTATTTTTTATCTTTTTAAAGACTTTTCTACATGAACTTTCTCAATTTCAGACCACGTGGATCGGTCTCACAGATGTGGACGGATCCTGGAAATGGGTGGACAGGACTTCTTATGATGCTACTCCAAAGTAAGACACTGACCCACCCCCACCAGTTCCCTCTGACTTTGCTCCATAATCTGAATGCTCTTGTGACAAACCCTCTGTCCTCAAACAGATCTAGGTCCGCCTCTGTTCAGATCCAGCACCGTCCAAGATTCTTTAGCCCCCCAGTCAACAGACAGCACCTCAGTGTAGAGTAAAAACCAACAGCCTACACCAGTCTTGGAGTACATCAGGACTAACATTTTATTTGAGATCTCACACAAATATATACACAAGGGTGACAATAAAAACTGAACCAGAAACCTAATTACCATGAGCTGATTATCTAATCCTTTAGACAGCCTAGGTGACTCATAGGCATGACCTTTCAGGTCCTAGTCTGGCTGTGTCCTAGCTCCCTAACTACAATACACATTATCATAAATCAACACAGAACTCCTTCACACAATAGCAGAGATAATTAACACAAACACTGGGTGAAAAGAGTCTTAGAAGCTGTGACAAGCCATACTAGACTCATTTACATTATAGAAGACAACAGACAGACAGGTGGCTGGAGTTGACATCAGCATATTCTAACAGTATGTGTCCCAACAGTATGAATCAGTCACTATTTCTAATATGACATATACATGGTTCCAAAAGTCTGTGTGCCTTTTGGGGACATGGACCTGAATCCAAAGTAACATTACTTCAAGGTCCCCAGGCATACACCTCGCAAAGAGTATTGTTCCCTTAAAATCCAGGGCCCATAATCGGAAGGCAAGAGGCCAGCATTCAGTCCTCTCAAAAAGCCTCTGTCCCAGGTAGGTCTGGCACAGCTCTCATTGTTTGTCAGCTGTGATTTGTCTACATTTTTGGATGTATTCTTGGTGGTTCTCTTTGGGTTAATGAACTTTTTTAGACTCAGCCATCTTTTCTATGTTGGTCCTGCCATCAGTTCTGCTCAGTGAATGGCTTGGCCCAGTCACTTTTTTTCTTGGTTCCTCCTGCAGGTTCTGGCGGCCTGGTCAGCCTGATGAATGGTTCAGACATTGTCTCGGAGGAGGAGAAGATTGTGCTGAGCTGGTAAGCCCAGGAAGTTGGAATGATAATCATTGTTCCAGGAGCTATCCGTATATCTGTGAGAAGAAAAGTTCTTGACCAGCAAACAGGAAAGCACCTGACATCATCACTCCCAATGACTCCTCCTCCTCTTCTACACCACAGTGATGAGTCTACTAATGAAATACTAAAATGCACCAGCAGGGCACGCTGGGCTCTAAAGTTCCTGAAGAGTATCTGGGGGGGGGGGTGTCCAATCACAATACAGTAATGAGTAGAGGGGTTCTTGTCATGTATGATGTTTAGCAGAAGTTTATTAGCTGTACTTTTTACATATCAGAGAATAAATGGAGTGGGGATGAACTACTCAGGGGCAGGGATTGTGTTCTATGTGGATGATCAGTATAAATAAATTCATGCACAAAATGATTCTCTGTGTACATAAATGTATTTATCTGGTGATGTCTGTGAAGAGCTGCACAACCTGTATATCAATATACACAAGACACGAGGCCCACCAGGCCAATTCCATGTGGCCCTCACAACTCCCCTCTTCCTTGCAGAAACACAAGGTAAGGTGGTGCACTGTGATGTGAGGGAGAGTGTGGGACTCCTGACTTCTTCAGTAAAGTTTCTTGTGGGTGATACCAGTGGTGTGTGACCCTCCTGTTCAGACTTGCAGGAGAAAGGAGGGAAGAAAGCTGGGGAAAATAGGGGGGAGGTGGTAGGAGGGGCAGAGACCGTAGAGGAAAGGTAGGAAAGAGCTGGGGGGGTAACTGAAAGGAAGGAGTGAAGAGGGAGCTGGGAGGGGGAAGAGGAGAAGATCTGGAAACAGGGGGGGTGGAGGGCACTGGGAGGAAGGAGGGTAGAAAGCTGGGAAAAGGTGAGGGAGGAACGAGGAAGTAGGAGGGGGAGAGACCTCAGAGGAAAGGTAGGAAAGAGCTGGAGGGAGCTGGAAGGTAGGGGTAAAGAGGGATGGGAGGGAGAAGAGGAGAAGTGGGAGCTGAGAAGAGGAGGAGGAGAAAGCTGGGAGGAGTGGGTGAAAAGATCTGAAAAGAGGGGGCGGAGGGCACTGGGAGGAAGGAGGGTATAAAGCTGGAAAAAGGAGGTGGTAGGAGGGGCAGAGACCTCAGAGGAAAGGTAGGAAAGAGCTGGGGGGAGGATAACTGAAAGGAAGGAGTGAAGAGAGAGCTGGAAGTGGGAAGAGGATAAGGGGGAGCTCAGAGGAGTGGGTGGAAAGATCTGGAAACAGGGGGTGGAAGACACTGGGAGGAAGGAGGGGAGAGAGCTGGGAAAAGAAGAGGGTGGAATGAGGTGATAGGAGGGGAGAGACCTTGGAGGAAAGGTATGAAAGAGCTGGGGGAGGATAACTGAAAGGAAGGAGTGAAGAGGGAGCTGGGAGGGGGGAGAGGAGAAGCGGGAGCTGGGAGGAGTGGGTGGAAAGATCTGGAAACAGGGGGTGGAGGACACTGGGAGGAAGGAGGGTAGAAAGCTGGGAAAGGGAGAGGGAGGAATGAGGCGGTAGGAGGGGGAGAGACCTCGGAGGAAAGGTAGGAAAAAGCTCAGGAGGGGGAGCTTAGAGGGAGAAGAGGAGAGGCGGGAGCTGAGAGGAGGGGGAGTAGAAAGCTGGGAGGAGTGGGTGAAAAGAGGGGGTGGAGGGTACCGGGTAGAAGGAGGGGAGAAAGCTGGGAAA
Source organism: Rana muscosa (assembly GCA_029206835.1). Taxonomy (NCBI): domain Eukaryota; kingdom Metazoa; phylum Chordata; class Amphibia; order Anura; family Ranidae; genus Rana; species Rana muscosa. The sequence goes on from CM055118.1 coordinate 399,232,174, forward strand.
AGGAGGTGGTAGGAGGGGCAGAGACCTCAGAGGCAAGGTAGGAAAGAGCTGGGGGGAGGATAACTCAAAGGAAGGAGTGAAGAAGGAGCTGGGAGGGGGAAGAGGAAAAGCGGGAGCTCAAAGGAGTGGGTGAAACAAAAGGGGGTGGAGGGCACTGGGAGGAAGGAGGGGAGAAAGCTGGGAAAAGGAGGTGGTAGGAGAGGCAGAAATGTCAGAGGAAAGGTAGGAAAGAGCTGGGGGGAGGATAACTCAAAGGAAGGAGTGAAGAGGGAGCTGGGAGGGGGAAGAGGAAAAGCGGGAGCTCAGAGGAGTGGGTGAAAAGATCTGAAAAGAGGGGGTGGAGGGCACTGGGAGGAAGGAGGGGAGAAAGCTGGGAAAAGGAGGTGGTAGGAGAGGGAGAGACCTCAGAGGAAAGGTAGGAAAGAGCTGGGGGAGGGATAACTGAAAGGAAAGAGGGAAGAGGGAGCTGGGAGGGGGAAGAGGAGAAGATCTGGAAACAGGGGGGTGGAGGACACTGGGAGGAAGGAGGGTAGAAAGCTGGGAAAGGGAGAGGGAGGAATGAGGTGGTAGAAGGGGGAGAGACCTCAGAGGAAATGTAGGAAAGAGCTGGGGGGAGCTGAAAGGAAGGGGGAAAAGAGGGAGCTTAGAGGGAGAAGAAGAGAAGTAGGAGCTGAGAAGAGGAGGAGGAGAAAGCTGGGAGGAGTGGATGAAAAGATCTAAAAAGAGAGGGTGGAGGGCACTGGGAGGAAGGAGGGGAGAAAGCTGGGAAAAGGAGGTGGTAGGAGGGGGAGAGACCTTGTAGGAAATGTAGGAAAGAGCTGGGGGTGAGAGCTGAAAATTAGGGGTGAAGAGGGAGCTGGGAAGGGGAAGAGGAGAAGTTGGAAGGAGGGGGAGGCAAGAGTTGGGAGGAGTGGGTGGAAAGATCTGGAAACAGGGGGTGGAGGGCACTGGGAGGAAAAAAGGGAGAAAGCTGGGAAAAGGAGAGGGAGGAACATGGGCGTACCTAGAGCCTGGTATGGATCCTATATATGGCACCCCCCTCACGGTAAAATGCAAAAACACCCAACTGTGCCCCCTGCATGCCTCTGCATCCCCCAATATCTTTTTGTCACTACTGTGTACCCCCTCTCCACAACTGCACCTCTGGACCCCTTTACATTACACTCCACCGCGCCTCTGGACCACTTTACATTACACAGCACCGCACCTCTGGACCCCTTTTACATTACACATCACCCTGCACCTCTGGGCCCCTTTTACATTACACAGCACAGCACCTCTGGACCCCTTTTACATTACACAGCACCACACCTCTGGACCCCTTTTACATTACACAGCACCGCACCTCTGGACCCCTTTTACATTACACATCACCCTGCACCTCTGGGCCCCTTTTACATTACACATCACAGCACCTCTGGACCCCTTTTACATTACACAGCACCGCACCTCTGGACCCCTTTTACATTACACAGCACCGCACCTATGGAGCCCTTTTACATCACACAGCACCGCACCTCTGGACCCCTTTTACATTACACAGCACCACACCTCTGGACCCCTTTTACATTACACAGCACCGCACCTCTGGACCCCTTTTACATTACACAGCACCGCACTTATGGAGCCCTTTTACATCACACAGCACCGCACCTCTGGACCCCTTTTACATTACACAGCACCACACCTCTGGACCCCTTTTACATTACACAGCACTCTGCACCTCTGGACCCCTTTTACATTACACAGCACCCCACCTCTGGACCCCTTTTACATCACACAGCACTCTGCACCTCTTGACCCCCTTTACATTACTAAAGCACCTCACCTCTGGACCCCTTTTACATTACATAGGTGACAGCAGCACTCTGGACCTCTTTTACATTACACAACACCGCACCTCTGGACCCCTTTTACATAACACAGCACCGCACCTATGGAGCCCTTTTACATCACACAGCCCCACACCTCTGGACCCCTTTTACATTACACAGCACCACACCTCTGGACCCCTTTTACATTACACAGCACCGCACCTCTGGACCCCTTTTACATTACACAGCACCGCACCTATGGAGCCCTTTTACATCACACAGCACCGCACCTCTGGACCCCTTTTACATTACACAGCACCACACCTCTGGACCCCTTTTACATTACACAGCACTCTGCACCTCTGGACCCCTTTTACATTACACAGCACCCCACCTCTGGACCCCTTTTACATCACACAGCACTCTGCACCTCTTGACCCCTTTTACATTACTAAAGCACCTCACCTCTGGACCCCTTTTACATTACATAGGTGACAGCAGCACTCTGGACCTCTTTTACATTACACAGCACCGCACCTCTGGACCCCTTTTACATTACACAGGTGACAGCAGCACTCTGGACCTGTTTAGATTTACACAGACACCCCCCAGCTCTGTCCCTTCCTACATTAATCATGCAGATGGAGACAGTGAGCAGCACTGAACAGAGGGCATTCACCTGCTGGTTTACTTACGTTAGCTTCAGCAGCTCTCTACTCAGCGCTGCTCACTGTCTCTCTCTCCCCTGCGGTACAGGAGAGAGAGTGTTTTGCTTACCCTGCTGAATGCTCCAGATGGAGAAAACCAAATATGGTGCCGCCACGCTGTAAACAGAGCAATGCGCACGTCATGGATGGGCATCATATCCCATACGGCCAATCAGCACACCACAGAGGCACAGCGCCTCCCACTCCACCGCCTGCCAATCGCGCACAAGCCTGTGTCCTGCCGAAAAAGTTCCCGGCCTAGGAAAAAAACGTTGTATGCCCCGCCCACCCCCACATCGAGGGAGACAGACAATTCTACCAGCCAACCAGGCGGAAGGCCTGAAAAACACAGATAACGGCGCAGGAGCCCAAAGCATAGGAACACACAAACGTGCCCCTTGACACCCCCCCCCGCCCCCTACTTAGTACGCCACTGGGGAGGAATGAGGTGGTAGGAGGGGGAGAGACCTCAGAGGAAAGGTAGGAGAGATCGGGGGGAGCTGAAAGGTAGGGGTAAAGAGGGATGGGAGGGGGAAGAGGAGAAGCGGGAACTGGGAGGAGGGGGAGGCGAGAGCTGGGAGGAGTGTGTGAAAATATCTGAAAAGAGGGGGCGGAGGGCACTGGGAGGAAGTAGAGGAGAGAGCTGGGAAAAGGAGAGGGTGGAATGAGGTGGTAGGAGGGGGAGAGACCTTGGAGGAAAGGTAGGAAAGAGCTGGGGAGGGGGAGCTGAAAGTCAATCCTTCTGGAAATAGCCGTGGCCACATTCTAAGTGAAGGGCTAGCCTCTCAGAGAAGCTGGCTCTTATCGCCCTTGTAAGGGAGAAGATAGAATCCAAGAGCTTAATAAATAAAATCCATTTATCTAAAACGACTTGACTCCATAGGGATTTAACTCCGGTTGAGTCCCTCTGCAGCGATTCTACAGGGTGTCCCAATACTATCTACACACTATATGGTATACTTATATCACATGCATTTCCTCTAAGACCGTACTATATTAGAGACTGGGAGAGAGAACTGGGCCATTCAATACCTGTAGATGAATGCAAGAAAGCCTTTTGTTTTACCTTTAGGTCAAGTTCTTCAACCTACATACAAGGAAAGAACTATAAGATCTTAAGTAGATGGTCCAGATGCCTGGAGAGACTACATAGAATCTCTCAGATGTACCCTGATGTGTGCTGGCGATGTGGTGGAGAAGTAGGCACAATGATTCATATATGATGGACTTGTCCAACGATTAAAGAATTCTGGGAATCTATATTTCAAATATTCAAAAATGCACTTTTGTTACTATTATATGTTATCAGAAATCTCCGGAAATAGCTTTACTATCGATATACTCAGGATCTACGCGAGAGGTCTCAAGGGGATTGCTCCCCTATATGATTTCTGCTGCGCGTATAATCATCCACAGACATTGGAATACAAGCATTTCTCCAACAATTAAGGAATGGGTCACGGAAATTAATCACTTAAAGAGAATGGAGGAAATAACGGCAGGCATTGAGGGTAGCTATCATAAATTCATGTGGTATGTGATGAAACTCCGCGCCAATGGTAAATTGAATAATTCTAACTAAGCTGCTCCCCTGAAAGAGTGAATCCTCCAAGTGATAAAGTAAATATAAGGGGGCGATATTGATTAACTGGAAAAACTAAAAGTGCATATAAATACAATAGAACCAATTGCTGACACAGTTGTAAATAATAATGTACTGTAAAAAAAGTCCCAAATGATGATGTAATAAACAAGTGAAATAAATCAAAGTCCATACACCAATTAAACATTCAGTGCTCCTGTGATGACTCTTGATATGTGATCCAAATAATGACACTTATATTCCACATCGCTTAAAAAATCCATGGAAAGCTGCTGTGATTCATCTTGAAAAATAACTTGTAACGTGCTCCTTCACCAACAGTGAAAAACACCCAAAGTGACCAGATATAAGATCTGCTTAGTGCTTACCAGAACTTATTGACCTCTTTAGCCAAAAAGAAGGTCAAACACCGCTTGTGCAGGATTGTGCCTGCTCACATTAATGATGACTGGAGATATCGTACACCTTCCTCCTCATAGGTCCCGGCCGGATATGAAATAACAATGGAGGACATCCATAGCATAATTCCGTTTTTTAGTATAAATAGAGCATTAAACATAAGGCCAAATGGCTACTCACATTTAAAAGTGCCTATCCCGTCACTGGGGCTGCTGGCTTTACAAGCGAATAGGTTGTGGGGAACCGCCGTGAACCCGTCCACCTCCATGAATGGCGTGCGTTCCACTCACTTGTCTCTTGCAACCATCAGGGCCGGAAACAGCGTAGATAGCGTTACCAGGTACCGCCTCGACGTACGTTTCGTGATTACGTCTTCAGGAAGCGTACCTGGTCACTAGAGGTCACAATATTTATACTTTAAAACCCCGGGAATTGATTGGAATGTGCAGCCGCAGTCTCGGTGAGGCATTCACATAGTAAAACGTTTCAGGTATAAAACTTCTGACATAATTCCACTGAGTAGCAATGGCAGATAAAATAAGATATAAACCCATGGGGTTGCATTGCTCGGGTAAAAAGACACAAATTAGTAATTGAAAAACCCATTAAAAAAACAATGAAAATTGGGACACCTGAGCACCGGCCCGGCCAAGTGATCCCAGCCTCTGCTCAATAGGACTCCCATTGTTATCAGCACTAATTGGTACCCACCTCCCACATGTATAATGAAACATATGGGGAAAGAATGAACTTTGTGGGGACCCTTCCCCAGAAGCACCAATAATTGTATACAAAATGAGAGGGACAATCTTGATATAACAGAGCTAGAATACATCTAGCATAAGGAGGAGAGAAATAAATTAAATATATATATAAAAGACACAGGGTAGCACATTGAATCTGGTTTCAATCATTAGAAAGAAAACAATTGAGATCGAACTCAATGTTCAGCCCAAGCGGCTGCATGGTCCTCATTTTATAGAGCCACCTGGTCTCATTCTTTGAAATTTCTCTAGTCATATGTGTGCCCCTCCAATGTGTGGAAATCTTGTCTATTCCATAAAATTAGCACAATGAATGGTCACTATTATGGAACAATTTGAAGTGTCTAGAGACACTGTAGTTGGAGAAACCTTTTTTTATATTTTTGAGATGCTCATTAATTCTAATTCTAAATTTCCTTGTAGTTTGGCCTACGTACTGGAGGGAGCAGGGACACTCCAGCACATAGGTCACATGGTCTGAGTTATATGTTATAAAGGGTTTTATATTGAAAACCTCTTTGGTGACCCTAGATTGAAAATTTTAAATTTTCTTAGGTGCACCCGGGTTTCTGGTAGTCCTGCATGCTTTACATCTTGTACAAAAATGAAAGCCAGAGCTCTCCAGAAAAGTGGATGTTTTTTTTAGGGGGATCTGGCACATCCCTAGCTATTTTATTTCTTAGTCCAGGTGCTCTACTATAAATAAATCTAGGTTTCAGGGGGATTGTGGCCTTAAGATCTTGATCTTTGAGCAAAATTGGCCAATGTTTTTTTTTTTAAATAGCTTCTACCTGCCTGAATTGTCTATGAAACCCAGAGATAAAGGCTATTTCCCCCTTGTATTCTGGTTTAGATTTAGTAATCAAGAGGGTTTGTCTATCCATTGCGGATACCTGTGCCAAAACTTGAGTGAGAATTCCCAAAGGATAGCCTTTTTCCAAAAACCGTCCAGTGAGCACCTCAGCCTGGGCATGGAAATCAGCGTCATTCACGCAATTGCGCCTCATTCTCATATATTGTCCCTTAGGGACAGCCCCCAGCCACTGTGGATGATGACAGCTCCGGGTTGGTACAAACCCGTTTCTGTCAGTGGCCTTGAAGTAAGTTTTTGTTTCAAAAGTCCCATTAATTTTAGTGATAGTAAGGTCTAGATAGTTCACAACCTGATCACTAGGTTCAACCGAGAACTTAAGTCCATACTTATTGCCATTCATTTGTTGCAAATAAACTTCAAAACTAGCCATAGACCCTTCCCAGAACAAGATAACATCATCAATGTACCTTTTGTAGAAGGACAATGATCTATATTTGTCCTTGAAAATGGTCTCTTGCTCCCACCTATTGAGAACCACATTAGCCACACTGGGGCCATAGCGAGCCCTCATGGCCACGCCCCCAGTCTGGTTATAGAACTCATTTTTGGCCCAGAAAAAGTTGTTACTCGTGGCCAACTCAAGGCCTTTAATGAGAAAATTGATCTGGACCTTTTTGAGCTTAGATTCCCTCAGTAACGCCCACCCGAGAGCCTCCAATGCATCTTTATGTTGAATATTGGTATACAGGGATTCGATGTCCACTGTTACCATAATGGTATTTGGAGTGGCTTTTATTTTTTGTAAGAGTACTATAAGGTCCCTACTGTCCTTCAAGTACGAAGGACTCTGAGAAACCAGAGGCTTGAAAAAAACCATCAAGATACTCTCCCAGTCTGGAAAAAAGGGAGTCTATCCCACTAATTATGGGTCGGCCAGGTGGAAACTCCTTGTTTTTGTGGATTTTTGGTACTATATAAAGTACTGGGACTTTTGGGGCAAAAATGTTAATATAATCAGCTTCTTTTTTATTCAGAATAGACTTTTGGACTCCCTCTGCTACCCAATTGCTTGATTCTATTTTTAATCTTGCTGTAGGGTTCCCCTTGAGTTTTGTATAAGTGTCAGTGTCAGCAAGTAACCTTTGGATTTCCTGGTACTAGTATTCCCTACTCATCACCACCAATCCCCCCCCCCGCCACCCCCTTTATCTGCTGGTCTTACCACTATCTGTTTGTTTTCTTCTATTAGTTTGATTCCTTCCCAAATGTTCTTATTTGAAATGTGCTTTTTTTATTTCTAATCCCCGGGCTTCATCCTGAACCATGGTTCTAAAAACTTCTATATGGTGGTTTTTGCCCTTGCCAGGTTTGAACACTGAGTTGTTTTTGAGACTACTGTGTATAAACTGCTGGTCAGTGCTTGGTGCACTGGGGGGGGGGGGGGCAGAGGTCTGATTCGCAAAATGTTTTTTGATATTTAACTTTCTAATGTATTTCTCTATGTCAATAAATAGATCAAATCTATCCACATCCTTATCAGGTGCACATTTTAACCCTTGGTTTAACACTTCCAGTTCTTTATCAGAAAACTGAACTCCTGCTAAGTTGTAAATACCATGGTCTATTTGTTCCTTTTTCCTTTTCTTTCTCTCATCTCCTCTTTTTCTGAACAATCTATAAATTCATGGAAGTGTGGTCACCCTGGATTGATTGTCCGAGTTTGGAAACGTTGAGATCCTTTCTTTGAAAAGTAATTACTTCAGAGTAGGGTCAGGTTTGGACATGGGTTCTGAGGGTCAGGAGATGTGGCTTCCCAGAAGAAGAAGTTATGGTTGTGTGTATGTGTGTGACTGTGGTTCATCCCCCCTTTTTTTTTCTCTCTCCTCCTCTTTTTCTGAACGATCTATAAATTCATGGAGTTTGGAAACGTTGAGATCCTTTCTTTGAAAAGTAATTACTTCAGAGTAGGGTCAGGTTTGGACATGGGTTCTGAGGGTCAGGAGATGTGGCTTCCCAGAAGAAGAAGTTATGGTTGTGTGTATGTGTGTGACTGTGGTTCATCCCCCTTTCTTTCTTTTTTTTTCTCTTTCTCCTTTTTTTTTTCTCTTTTTTTTTTCTCTCTTCTTCTTGGTTTTGTCTTTTTTCCTACTTTTTCCTCATACTGGGGCAAATACGCACCCACGAGGCCCACTCAACAGCACAAAATAGATATACAGCAAACCCCCCTCCATCGCGGGGGTTACGTTCCAGACCCACCCGCAATAAGTGAAAATCCGCGAAATAGAAATACCCTATTTAAATGCACACTAGGCATGTTTTTATAACTTTCGCTGTACTTTTAAAGCATTTTAAAGTCTTTAAACACACTTTTAAAACAATAGAAACACATTTAAACACATAAAAGATACTGAGAGACATAGCAAGAGCAATGGAAAACACAAAAATATTTAATTAACAAGGATTTAATCAATAAAATAATGTTAATAGGTCTTACAGAAAAAAACGCAATATACCGAGACCGCGAAAACTGAACCGCGATATAACGGGGGTTTACTGTATAGAGAAAGGGGTAAAGGGAAGGAAAGAGAAGACCAAATTATGTGGACTTTCTTCTACTTGGTCTGGTGTTTTCTTTTTTTCTCTTTCTCTCCTTTTTTTTTTGGTTCTATCAATTAGGATATATGAGGAACCTGAGATATGAACTAATAACAAAACTCTATCTGATTTATAACATATTTGTGCTGTGAGTGGGAATTGTCTAAAGATTCTGTAAAGGTAAAATACTTAATAAAAATATGAAAAACAAGATAAATAAAAGGATCCAGGTGCTCAACTTGCATGCCTATTGACATGTAGGGATGAGCTTCGTGTTCGAGTCGAACATACGTTCGACTCGAACATCGGCTGTTCGATCGTTCGACGAAGATCGAACGATTTGGGCCGTTCGCGCCAAATTCGAGTGACGCGAACGGCCCACAATGCACTACGCCATTGCAGTGTCATCCAGGCGCTGTGATTGGCCAAGCATGCACTGTGACCCCGCATGCTTGGCCAATCACAGCGCCGGCAGCGAGGAGAGCAATGATTGGCCACAGGCAGGATGCCTGTGGCCAATTATTGCTGAGGGGGTTTAGTACACGCCCCACACTATAAAAGGCCGCCAGCGCGGCGGCCTTGTGTAGTGTGTTCCGGAGCAGGGAAAGAGAAGCATAGGCAGGGACAGTGTCATTATTTTTCCTTTACTAATCCTGGATTCCTTGTGTTTAGGGACAAATAAGGATAGGTAGGGAGAGTGTCAGTGACAGTGTGCTATTCTGTGCTAATCCTTGTTTGTAGGGACAGAGAGGTACAGTGAGGGAAAGTGTCAGTGTGCTATTTTGTGCTAATCCTTGTTTGTAGGGACAGAGAGGTACAGTGAGGGAAAGTGTCAGTGTGTTCCATCTCTGTGCTAATCCTTGTTTGTAGGGACAGAGAGGTACAGTGAGGGAAAGTGTCAGTGTGCTATTCTGTGCTAATCCTTGTTTGTAGGGACAGAGAGGGACAGTGAGGGAAAGTGTCAGTGTGTTCCATCTCTGTGCTAATCCTTGTTTGTAGGGACAGAGAGGTACAGTGAGGGAAAGTGTCAGTGTGCTATTCTGTGCTAATCCTTGTTTGTAGGGACAGAGAGGGACAGTGAGGGAAAGTGTCAGTGTGTTCCATCTCTGTGCTAATCCTTGTTTGTAGGGACAGAGAGGTACAGTGAGGGAAAGTGTCAGTGTGCTATTCTGTGCTAATCCTTGTTTGTAGGGACAGAGAGGGACAGTGAGGGAAAGTGTCAGTGTGTTCCATCTCTGTGCTAATCCTTGTTTGTAGGGACAGAGAGGTACAGTGAGGGAAAGTGTCAGTGTGCTATTCTGTGCTAATCCTTGTTTGTAGGGACAGAGAGGTACAGTGAGGGAAAGTGTCAGTGTGCTATTCTGTTCTAAACCAATCTTGCTGAACCATATTTTCAATCCTTGAGTTTAGGGACAGAGAGGTACAGTGAGGGAAAGTGTCAGTGTGCTATTCTGTTCTAAAACTATTTTGCTGAACCATATTTTCAATCCTTGAGTTGAGGGACAGAGAGGTACAGTGAGTGAAACTGACAGTGTGCTATTCTGTTCTAAACCAATTTTGCTGTTCCATATTTTCAATCCTTGAGTTTAGGGACAGAGAAGGACACTCGTAGAAATTATCAGTGTGCTATTCTGTGCTAAATCTTGTTTGTAGGTAGGGACAGAGTAGGACAGTGAGGGAAAGTGTCAGTGTGCTATTCTGTTCTAAAACTATTTTGCTGAACCATATTTTCAATCCTTGAGTTTAGGGACAGAGAAGGACACTCGTAGAAATTATCAGTGTGCTATTCTGTGCTAAATCTTGTTTGTAGGGAGGGACAGAGTAGGACAGTGAGGGAAAGTGTCAGTGTGCTATTCTGTTCTAAAACTATTTTGCTGAACCATATTTTCAATCCTTGTGTTTAGGGACAGAGAAGGATAGGCAGGGGACAGTGTCAGTGTCATTGTTGCTAAGCCTCCTGCACAGTATACACCTGAAGGTAGCCCTTATTGCTCTTTTTCCCATCTCCCTGCAGGCCATCCATTAAAATGTCTGGAAGGCAACCAAGGAGAGGCAGACAGTCAGGAGGCAAAAAAAGAGGGCAAGCAGGCTCTGTGTCTGGGGGCAACAGTGCTGGTCGTGGACGCGGTGCATTGTCATCAGCACATGGCCATGGGACACGCTTGTCCTTGTTTTCGGCAGCTGGACATGTTGAGCCACATCATGCCGAAGACTTGGTAGAGTGGATGACCAAGCCCACCTCATCCTCCTCATCCTCTCTCACCGTGGCTCAGGGTACTGGCAAAGCAGCTGCCAAAGCGTCCTCTTCTCTGGTATCATTATCTTCATTAGTCAATCCTTCCCTAGACCCACCATGTCCTCCTCCTGAGGAGCCCCCCGAACTGTTTGAGCACAGTGTTGGGTACATGCTCCAGGAGGATGCCCAGCGTTTGGAAGGATCTGATGATGATACCCAGCTAGAGGAAGGCAGCAGCGTGAGAGCAGAGAGAGGGGATGCTCAAGAAGGACACCAATCTGGCAGTCATGCTCCAGCAGCTGCAGCATACTGCCAGATTGGCTCCAGTGATGAGGAGGGAGGGGATGATGAGGTCACTGACTCCACGTGGGTGCCTAATAGGAGAGAGGAGGAGGAGGAGGATGAGGAGGAGGCACATCTCCAACGAGGCAGGATGCCCTTGAGTGGCCAGCGTATGGGCAGCACACCGACGGAATCACACCGCAGAGCTCCGCCTGTGCAGGGCGCTGCCTCTGCCCGTCATTCAAAAAGTTCTTTGGTGTGGGCCTTTTTTGAGGCGAGTGCATCAGATCGCACAGCTGCTGTGTGCAACATATGTCTCAAGCGTATATCGCGTGGCCAAAACATCAGCCGCTTGGGCACCACATGCTTGATCAGACATATGTTGACCTGCCATGCAGCTCGTTGGCAAGCCTACCTTAAAGACCCACACCAAAGAACAAAGCTGACCTCTTCTTGCACCGCATCAGCTGGGATCTCCAACCCCACTATACCTTCACTCCTCTCTGAAACCTGCTCTGAGAGGAATGAAGGTGTAGAATTAGGTGTGTCACAGGCAAGTACTTGCGGGCACTCTGCTAGCAGTACACCAACGTCCGATTCTAGCAGGCAAATTTCCCTGCCCCAGCTGCTGGACCGTCGAAAGAAGTTCACTCCCAGCCATCCACATGCCCAGCGGTTGAATGCTAGCTTGGCTAAATTGTTAGCGCTTCAACTGCTGCCTTTTCAGTTGGTAGACTTGGCCCCCTTCCGTGAGTTTGTGCAATGTGCGGTTCCTCAGTGGCAGGTTCCCAAACGCCACTTTTTCGCACGGAAGGCGATTCCGGTTCTCTACAGGCATGTGGAAGGCAATGTCTTGGCCTCGCTGGACAGGGCGGTCAGCGGTAAGGTGCATATTACCGCTGACTCATGGTCTAGCAGGCATGGACAGGGACGTTACCTTTCTTTCACGGCCCATTGGGTCACTCTTTTGGCAGCTGGGAAGGATGCAGGACAAGGTGCAGTAGTGTTGGAGGTTGTTCCACCGCCACGCCTCCAAAATGCTGCTACTGGTTGTGACACACCTCTCTCCTCCACCCCCTCCTCTTCTTCTTCCTCCATGGCCTCTTCCTGTGGTTTGTCCTCGGAACCAGCGGTGCTCCGTAGGCATTCAAGGGGCTACGCAAGTACGCAGGCAAAAAGATGCCATGCCGTGCTTGCGCTGGTGTGTTTGGGGGACAGGAGCCACACTGGGGCAGAGGTCCTGTCTGCTCTGCAGGGGCAGGCCGAGAGGTGGTTGACGCCACGCCAGCTTAAGCCAGGAATGGTGGTTTGCGACAATGGCACCAACCTCCTCTCCGCCCTCCGACAGGGACAACTGACCCATGTGCCCTGTATGGCTCACGTCCTTAACCTGGTGGTGCAGCGGTTCTTGGGCAGGTACCCGGGCTTACAGGATGTCCTGAGGCAGGCCAGGAAAGTGTGTGCATTTCCGCAGATCTTATAATGCCAGTGCTCGCCTGGCTGAGCTTCAAAAGGAGTTGAACCTGCCCAAGAACCGCCTTATATGTGACATGCCCACCAGGTGGAACTTAACGTTGGCCATGCTGCAGCGGCTGCACACGCAGCAGAGGGCCATCAATGAGTACCTGTGCGACTACGGCACCAGGACAGGGTCAGGGGAGCTCGGGTTTTTTTCACCACGCCAGTGGGGCATGATCAGGGATGCATGCACTGTCCTGGCACCATTTGAGGAGGCCACGAGGATGGTGAGCAGTGACAGTGCATGCATCAGTGACACTGTACCTCTTGTCCACCTGTTGGAGCACAAGCTGCGTGGAATAATGGACAGGGCACTTGAGGCAGAACAGAGGCAGGAAGAGGAGGACTTCCTTGCCTCTCAAGGCCCCCTTTACCCAGACAGTGTTCCTTCTGTCCCACCCATCGCACAGGAACAGGAGGAGGAGGAGGAGGAGGATTGTGTCAGCATGGAGGTGGAGGCTGGCACTCAGCATCATCAGCAGCAGTCTTTTAGGGATGATTTACAGTCCCAAGAAACCAGTGGACTTGTACGTGGCTGGGAGGAGGTGGCTGCAGATCATGTCGTCCTTAGTGACCCAGAGGACTCCGGACTGAATGCCTCAGCTAACCTACGCTGCATGGCCTCCCTGATCCTGCAAAGTCTGCGGAAGGATCCTCGTATTCTTCGGATCAAGGAGAGGGACCATTACTGGCTGGCCACTCTCCTTGATCCACGGTACAAGGGTAAGGTTGCGGACCTTATCGTACCGTCGCAGAGGGAGCAGAGGATGAGACAACTCCGGGAGGCCTTGCAGAAAGGTCTGTGCAACGCGTTCCCAGAGACTGGGAGGTTACAAACTCCTGGTCCTGGACAACGAGTTGCTGAGGCTTCGGGCAGTCAAAGAAGGAGCGGTGGGGAAGGTGGCCGTCTGACCGATGCGTTCAGACAATTCTTTAGTCCGCAGCCCCAAAGTATGATCGGTTCCAGCAACCATCGCCAGCGTCTGATATACATGGTGCAGGAATACCTAGGGGCAAGGTCAGACTTGGACACCTTCCCCACCGAAAATCCTCTGTCTTACTGGGTCTTGAGGATGGATCACTGGCCAGAGCTTGCACAGTATGCAATTGAGCTACTGGCCTGTCCTGCACCCAGCGTTCTTTCAGAACGCACATTCAGTGCTGCTGGAGGATTTGTCACGGATCACAGGGTGCGCCTGTCCACCGACTCGGTTGATCGACTGACTTTCATCAAGTTGAACCAGTCTTGGATCACCACCAGCTACCACACACCAGATGCTGATATAACAGACTAATTGATTTTAACATGTCACATCCCTTCAAGACTGATGCTGATGCTGAGTGCCTGTGCTGTTATGTTGACTGGCTATCCTCCTCCTCCTCCTCAATGATACGATTAACGATGATAGTTTGGAAGATCATTTTGGTTTATGGGTGACGCCACCAGTGGCTAAGGCCCAATTTTTCAGCCCCTGTTTAACAGGGGCGTGTAATTAAAATTTTTGATGCAATACTTTGCAACAGGCCTCATTGCTGTGCTCCAAGTACAGTATCTGTGAGGGGTTGCAGTGTTGTGCCACCAGTGCCTAAGGCCCAATTTTTCAGCCCCTGTTCAACAGGGGCATGCAATTATAATTATTGATCTAATAATTCACAGCAGGGCCCATTGCTGCGCCCACCAAGAGTAACTGTCAGGCCTTACAGTGTTGTGGCACCAGCACCACCAGCACCACCATCACCACCACCACCACCACCAAAGGCCCAATTTTTCAGCCCCTGTTCAACAGGGGCATGCAATTATAATTATTGATCTAATAATTCACAGCAGGGACCATTGCTGCGCCCACCAAGAGTAACTGTCAGGCCTTACAGTGTTGTGGCACCAGCACCACCATCACCACCACCACCACCACCAAAGGCCCAATTTTTCAGCCCCTGTTCAACAGGGGCATGCAATTATAATTATTGATCGAATAATTCACAGCAGGGCCCATTGCTGCGCCCACCAAGAGTAACTGTCAGGCCTTACAGTGTTGTGGCACCAGCACCACCATCACCACCACCACCACCACCACCAAAGGCCCAATTTTTCAGCCCCTGTTCAACAGGGGCATGCAATTATAATTATTGATCGAATAATTCACAGCAGGGACCATTGCTGCGCCCACCAAGAGTAACTGTCAGGCCTTACAGTGTTGTGGCACCAGCACCACCATCAAAGGCCCAATTTTTACTACCACTGATCAACAATTATATGTTATTACAATTCCTGATATAATAGTTGACAGCAGGGCGTTCCAGCACCCACCAAGAATAACTGTGAGTGCTTTCAGTGTTGTGCCAACACCAACAACTAAGGGGCCTATTTCTGCAGAGTATATACGGCAGGTCCCTACTTTCAAACATCCAACTTACAAACGACTCCTACTTGCAAACGGAAGAAGACAACAGGAAGTGAGAGGAAATCTACCCCTTGGAAGGAAAATTCGCTCCTGTAAGAATTAATATGGGAGAAAGGTGTCTCCTCTCTACTGATGCTTTATCACCAATCCTTGTTTCAAGAAAAACACCACATTTTAAAAACAGTTGTCATTGGGACGGAAAGTGATGTGAAATGTTCTGAACAGGGGCACAGACAGCAAAAAAAATGTGACAGGGGTGATAACCCTTCCCTATGTTTTACAAAAAGCTAAAAAAAAGGAATTTGGCATGGAGCTCCACTTAAACAATGCAGCTGTTCAAAATTACAAACAGATTCTACATAAGAACAAACCTACAGTCCCTGTCTTGTCTGCACCGCCTGTATACGGCTGTTCAGAGTATATAGGGCCTTTTTTATTTTATGTGCGGGGTTCCCCTTAATATCCATACAAGACCCAAAGGGGCTGGTAATGGGCTGGGGTAGGGGGGGGGGTCATGGGGTAGCTATGCCATTTTTCTTAAAGATTTTCATCCATATTGCCGGGACCAGACATTACATTAAAGCCGCAAGCAGTTTTAAATGGCTTTTTTTTCCTTTAGAAATGTCATTTTGTGCAGGGACAGTTCTAAACACGGGAAACACGTGGCACTTCACAGGCATACTTTAGACACCCCCCCAGGTACGATATTTAAAGGAATATTTGACTTTTTTTTTTTCACTTTATGCATCATTAAAATGACTGCTCCCGGAAAACGACTGTTTTTAAAACTTCTTTTTGCATTGATACATGTCCCCTGGTGCAGAACCCGGGTTCCCAAACCCTTTTTAGGACAATAACATGCATAATAGTTGTTATAATTAGCACTTTAGAATTCGAACGTTCGCATCCATTGTATTTAATAGGGTTCTAATGTTCGTACGAACTTTCGGTCCGTTCGCGGGTTCTGGTGCGAACCGAACCCGGGGGTGTTCGGCTCATCACTATTGACATGTTGTAATTATCATAATTTTATCTTCACCTGATTACATCTACTATACTTAGCATATTAGATTCTTTAATAAGAGGAAACACTTATTAACCATCTGCACTCACTGACTGCCTTAATTACCGTATATACTCGAGTATAAGCCGACCCGAATATAAGCCGAGGCACCTAATTTTACCACAAAAAACTGGGAAAACATATTGACTCGAGTATAAGCCTAGGGTGTCCATCTGCATGCCTCACTGTGCCTCACTTTGCCTCACTGTGTCCATGTGCATGCCTTACTGTGTCCATGCCTCACTGTACCCATGCCTCACTGTGCCCATGTGCATGCCTCACTATGCCCATGCCTCACTATGCCCATGCCTCACTGTGTCCATGCCTCACTGTGCCCATACCTCACTGTGTCCATGCCTCACTTTGTCCATGCCTCACTGTGCCCATACCTCACTGTGTCCATGCCTCACTGTGTCCTTGCCTCACTTTGCCTCACTGTGTCTATGTGCATGCCTTACTGTGTCCATGCCTCACTGTGTCCATGTGCATGCCTTACTGTGTCCATGCCTCACTATGCCCATGCCTCACTGTGTCCATGCCTTACTGTGTCCATGCCTCACTATGCCCATGCCTCACTGTGTCCATGCCTCACTGTGCCCATACCTCACTGTGTCCATGCCTCACTTTGTCCATGCCTCACTGTGCCCATACCTCGCTGTGTCCATGCCTCACTGTGTCCTTGCCTCACTTTGCCTCACTGTGTCCATGTGCATGCCTTACTGTGTCCATGCCTCACTGTGTCCATGTGCATGCCTTACTGTGTCCATGCCTCACTGTGCCCATGCCTCACTGTGTCCATGTGCATGCCTCACTGTGTCCATGCCTCACTGTGTCCATGCCTCACTATGCCCATGCCTCACTATGCCCATGCCTCACTGTGTCCATGCCTCACTGTGTCCATGCCTCACTGTGCCCATGCCTCACTGTGTCCATGCCTCACCGTTTCCATGCCTCACTGTGCCCATGCCTCACTGTGTCCATGTGCATGCCTCACTGTGTCCATGCCTCACTGTGCCCATGCCTCACTGTGTCCATGCCTCACTGTGCCCATGCCTCACCGTTCCCATGCCTCACTGTGCCCGTGCCTCACTGTGTCCATGCCTCACTGTGCCCATGCCTCACTGTGTCCATGCCTCACTGTGCCCATACCTCACTGTGTCCATGCCTCACCGTTCCCATGCCTCACTGTGCCCATGCCTCATTGTGCCCATGCCTCACTGTGTCCATGCCTCACTGTGCCCATGACTAGACTTACGTTTAACATGGGAGTATATGGAAGGGGTACCCGGCTTTGAAAAATCGGTGCTCCCCAGCCGTAGGTTCTCCAGACAGCAAACTTTGCACACTTGTAGAGGAGAATTGGGGCTATATGTGTGCCAAGTTTCGGATCCAGGGGACCTACGACCGGCCGGTACCGGGTCCCCAAAAATTACCGGAGAAATGACCGTTTAACATGGGAGTCTAAGGGGTGCCCGGCTTTGAAAAATCGCTGCTCACCGGCCGTAGGTCCCCCGGACAACAAACTTTTAGAGGAAGAGTGGGGCTACCTGTGTGACAAGTTTGGGGTCCAGGGGACCTACGGCCGGCCGGTACCGGGTCCCCAAAGTCCGGGAGATCAGGCGCAAAAAGGTGACTCGAGTATAAGCCGAGGGGGGCATTTTCAGCACAAAAAAATGTGCTGAAAAACTCGGCTTACACTGAATCTGAGAATTTCTGCTGATGTCCTGATTCTTGTATTCCTGATTCGTGCCTGACTGTTTGGTGATCTTCTGGCCAACTCAGTAGATGGTTTTTAACCACTTCAGCCCCGGATCATTTGGCTGGCCAAAGACCAGAGGACTTTTTGCGATTCGGCACTGCGTAGCTTTAACTAACAATTGCGCGGTCGTGCGACGTGGCACCCAAACAAAATTAAACGTCCTTTTTTTCCCACAAATAGAGCTTTCTTTTGGTGGTATTTGATCACCTCTGCGGTTTTTATTTTTTGCGCTATAAACAAAAAAAGCACGTAAATTTTTTTAAAAAAGCAATATTTTTTAGGGCTGTTACTGATTAAAATCTTCGTGTTCGATTAATCGATTTTTTTTAAATCGATTAATCGACTAATTTCAATGAATTATAACGCACATACAGATCCAACTACTTTTAGCTGATCTCCTTGCAGGCCGATTCCCAGTGCAGCTCCCAACCACTGGAAAAATGGACAGCAGGATACAAAAAACACAGAAAGGCCGCGCTCGATGGGAAGAGCATTAAAACTTAAGTAGGTAACAAAATAAATATTGCACTGGAGATAAAATCGCAGACATGGGAGTAAGTCACACATGTGCAAGTCACAAGCAAGTCTCAAGTCTTAACCTTCAAGTCCCAAGCAAGTCCCAAGTTACTGTGACGAAAAGCAAGCAAGTCGCGCCCCGGCTAGAAGTCAAGCAAGTCATTTATTTTGGTCACAAATCAAGTCAAAATACTGATCTACCCCATACTGTATAAAAATAATAGGAGGGATAACAATAAATAATATTGGTTATGTGCAAATGCCTCACTGTGCCCATGCTTCACTGTGCCCATGCTTCACTGTGCCCATGCCTCACTGTGCCCATGCTTCACTGTGTCCATCCATGCTTCACTGTGCCCATGCCTCACTGAGCCCATGCTTCACTGTGTCCATGCTTCACTGTGCCCATGCTTCACTGTGTCCATCCATGCTTCACTGTGCCCATGCCTCACTGAGCCCATGCTTCACTGTGCCCATGCTTCACTGTGCCCATGCTTCACTGTGTCCATCCATGCTTCACTGTGCCCATGCCTCACTGAGCCCATGCTTCACTGTGCCCATGCTTCACTGTGCCCATGCCTCACTGTGTCCATGCTTCACTGTGCCCATGCTTCACTGTGTCCATCCATGCTTCACTGTGCCCATGCCTCACTGAGCCCATGCTTCACTGTGCCCATGCTTCACTGTGCCCATGCTTCACTGTGTCCATCCATGCTTCACTGTGCCCATGCCTCACTGAGCCCATGCTTCACTGTGCCCATGCTTCACTGTGCCCATGCCTCACTGTGTCCATGCTTCACTGTGCCCATGCTTCACTGTGTCCATCCATGCTTCACTGTGCCCATGCCTCACTGAGCCCATGCTTCACTGTGCCCATGCCTCACTGTGTCCATGCTTCACTGTGCCAATGCTTCACTGTGCCCATGCCTCACTGTGCCTATGCCTCACTGAGCCCATGCTTCACTGTGCCCATGCTTCACTGTGCCCATGCTTCACTGTGCCCATGCTTCACTGTGCCCATGTTTCACTGTGCCCATGCCTCACTGTGCCCATGCCTCACTGTGTCCATGCTTCACTGTGCCCATGCTTCACTGTGCCCATGCTTCACTGTGTCTATGCTTAACTGTGCCCGTGTCTCACTGTGCCCGTGCCTCACTGTGTCCGTGTTTCACTGTTCCTGTGCTTCACTGTGCCCATGCTTCACTGTGCCCATGCTTCACTGTGTCCATGCTTCACTGTGTCCATGTTTCACTGTGCCCATGCCTCACTGTGCCCATGCTTCACTGTGTCTATGCTTCACTGTGCCCGTGTCTCACTGTGCCCGTGCCTCATTGTGCCCGTGTCTCACTGTGCCTGTGCTTCACTGTGCCCAATGCCTCACTGTGCCTAATGCCTCACTGTGCCCGTGTCTCACTGTGCCCATGCTTCACTGTGCCCGTCAGCCTTGTACCTGATTGGCGGCATCCCGGCGGCCATTCCAGTATTCAAAAGCCGCGCCTCCTCCTCGTCTGTGATAGGCGGAACACTCAATTTCCCAGGATTCAGTGTTCCGCCTATCACGGACATCCGCTCATCCTCATAACACAGACGAGAATAAGAGGATGTCCGTGATAGGCTGAACACTGCCTGCTGTGAAATTGAGTGTTCCGCCTATCACAGACGAGGAGGCGCGGCTTTTGAACACTACAATGGCCGCCGTCTGTCTGCATGACACGCTGATTAGGTAGGCAGACGGCGGCTTGCTGTTAGTGTTAGTGGTGCCAAGTCATTGCAAGTCATATAGCCCAAGTCAAAGTCAAGTCGCAAGTCATTAGTGACAAGTCAAAGTCAAGTCGACTCATTTATTGAATTCTGTTAAGCAAGTCACAAGTCCTCAAACAGGTGACTTAAGTCTGACTTAAGTCAAGTCATGTGACTCATGTCCCCCACCTCTGTAAAATCGAGCTACATAAACTGTAAAAATGGTGCGAGTAATATCAAATGGTAGCAAAAGCAGTCATAAAAATATGTAGCCAAGTATGATACTGGTATAAAAATGTGTACAACGATACCACTGCTGAATCCAGATGAGGAGGGGTTAACATCAGTCCGTCGGCATGTAGATGTCCCGTGAAGGGAACGATCACAACTCCCAGTGGATGGCTGTAGAATCCCAGGTTGATAGAGGGAAGTGTAACAGCCCTTGCGTGTGGCAGATAGTAAGGTCCCGCCGGCATGCAGATATGAAGGCACAGCAAAGGAGCCCTTCAGATGGACACGGCAAGCCCCGCCGTGAGATGTAAGGAAATCCGCTGGGACAACCAAGCCGTGCGGGAGCAAGTGCACGTCACCGAGATCTACAGAGGCCTCCGTGAGGGGGCGGAGCAGAGAACCGGTTGAGCCGACGGAGACAGAGGCACTTGGGGAAGGGGGGAGGAGTCCGGTGACGTCGATGTCCGTGACGTCACTGGATCTCCAACGGAACTCCCTGAAGACCCGGAAGCCAGCGGAGAGGTGAGTACTGATCAAAAGGATTTTGATTGATCAAAAAGATTAACGATTAATCGAGGAATTAATCGTTAATTTCCACAGCCCTAATGTTTTTACTTTTTGCTATAATAAAAATCCCCCCAAAAAAAAAAAAAAAAAAAGATTTTTTCCTCAGTTTAGGCCGATACGTATTCTTCTACATATTTTTGGTAAAAAAAAATCGCAATACGCGTTTATTGATTGGTTTGCACAAAAGTTATAGCGTCTACAAAATAGGGGATAGTTTTATGGCATTTTTATTAATAATTTTTTTTTACTAGTAATGGCGGCGATCAGCGATTTTTATTGTGACTGCGACATTATGGCGGACACATCGGACACTATTGACACCATTTTGGGACCATTGTCATTTTGACAGCAATCAGTGCTATAAAAATGCACTGATTACTGTAAAAATTACACTGGCAGTGAAGGGGTTAACCTGTAGAGGGTGCTGAAGGGGTTAAGTGTGTCCTAGGGAGTGATTCTAACTGTTAGGGGGCGTGGCTAGGAGTGACACGTCACTGATCGCTGCTTCCGATGAGAGGGAGCAGACGATCAGTGACAGTGTCACTAGGCAGAACAGGGAGATGCTTGTTTACACTGGCCTCTCCCCGTTCTGCAGCTCTGTGACCTGACCGCGGGACACCGGCAGACATCGAGTCTGCGGGTCCCGCGGGCACGGTCACAAAGCTCCCGGCAGGCGCACGCATGCACGCACGGCGGGACTTTTAAAGTGACGTACATATACGTTACTCTGCCCAGCCGTGCCATTCTGCCGACGTATATGTACAAGAGCCGGTCGTTAACCATTAAAAAAAGGGCTGGATGCATTCCTAAATGCACAAAAAATAACTGGATATTAGCATGTATAGGTAATAACACCTATAACAAAACCTCAAGACTGCTCAGTCACAACATACCACTACAGCATTTTGTCACAACTGACGTCATCAGGGGCCAGCTGGGAACCTGGCCCCCTGATGACGTCAGTTGCGATGAAATGCGTAGGGATGTCACCAGACAAACCCGAAGTGTGTCTTTGTGTCCCCAAAGTGAGAGTGTTATCGTACGGCCCTAAGTTTTTACACAAGAGTGTTTTTAACATTTTACAATAAAAATTTCAGGAAAACAGTAATTCCAATACTGTTGAATGCCGCAAAAAAGGACTAATACCAACAAAATGGCTAAACACAGAGAAACCAGAAATAAAAGAATGGAATATCTAAGCAGTAGAGAAAAAGGACAAACTGGAAAATACAACAATATGTAGCGGCCACCTCCCCACACCCCGTCTTCTTCTCCTGGCTCAGGGGTACGTCACGCGACAGGGGTGAGGGTGCGCTACGGCCCATGTCCTCCCCACTACTTGCAGGCGAGGTGAAGGCCAATACCTAATGTTTCCTCGGGCCGGTGTCCTGAACATGTACTGAGTCTGTCGTGCAGGAAACGTCCCTCTGCTCCCATTAACAGAGTCCATACACCGATCACAATCCAACGGTTAGATTTATTTCGTATCTTCAGTTACAAGGCAATGCGATGGCATGATACGGTGAAATGAGCAGGTCGAGGCACTATACTGATCTGGGTCCCCACACCCCCCATACTATGACCAAGGGGGGTAGGAGTCTCGACATGAATACCTCCGTTGCGCTGCAGGCCTCTATCAGGGGAAGATGTCCTCCAAGAGAGTTACTGAAGACCCATCCGTCACCGGGTTGACACTACACCGGGTCTTCGGACGAGTGACCTCCCCAGCCTCCTCACCTCAGATGCGGGTCCCCTCGCAAAGGGCGCCCTGGAGCAACTTCACCCTCGCGGGACCCAGTCGGAGCCACCGGGTCCCAGGCCTCCTCAATAGTACCTCATCCCAGGCTGAAGGTGCCTGGGATGGACTCCATCTTCATCCCGGCCAGGCCTAGGGCGCCTAGGCCGGAACCTTGGACCGCCCGCACCCAGGCTGAAGGTGCCTGGGTGCGTGAAGAGATCCTCCGGAAAGACACCTCGTGGCGAGGGCGTCTCCCCCTTTTTATCCCCTCCCGTCGACACCACGGCGGGTTCCCCGCCCCGGCCGTACCATCTCCAGGAAGGGACAAAGAAGGGTAGCACTCTGGTAGTGATTCTACCCCGAGCCAGTAGGTACACTGACACCCACTGGTCGAAGAGAATATTACACCACCCAATCCTCCACAAATAAGAAAAAGGGGTCTGAACCCTAACATAATTACACACTTGGGTCACACTACTCCCCAAGTGTACCCCACTAAATTGAAGACCCCGCTACAAATATATGGGGAAAATGGAAAGACTTTAAAACATCCGAGAAATATCTAGAAAAGATGATGGAGGGAGGTAGGGCTGACCAGTGGCGTAGCGTGGGAGGTGCAGAGGGGGCCGTGGCCCCGGGCGCAAAGTTTAGGGGGGCAAAATCCTGCACCAGGTAGTGTCTGTCACATTCCAGGCTTCGTCCCCCTAATGTTTACTGCCTGTGTCCCTGAGCACAACTTGGGCTGGCGCCCTGTGATTCAGCGAATGGGGTCATGTGTGGAGGCCGCGGCTGAGCTGGCCTATCTGTGCTCGCGGCGGGGCTGGCCTACCCGTGCTCGTGGCAGGGTGTGTAGTGTAGGGCTGACCAGTGGCGTAGCGTAGGGGGTGCGCAGGGGCCTGTGCCCCCAGGCGCAACATTTAGGGGGGCAAAATCCCGCGCCAGGTAGTGTGTGTCACATTCCCTGCTTCGTCCCTCCTAATGTTTACTACCTGTGTCCCTGAATGCAACTGGGGCTGGCGCCCTGTGATTCAGCACATGGGGTCATGTGCGGAGGCCGTGGCAGGGCTGGCCTATCCGTGCTCACGGCGGGGCGGGGCTGGCCTATCTGTGCTTGCGGCGGGGCTGGCCTATCTGTGCTTGCGGTGGGGCTGGCCTATCCGTGCTTGCGGCGGGGTGTGTAGTGTAGTGTAGTAGTTAGGTAGGTCAGTGTAGCGTAGTGGACAGTGTAAGGATCAGGTAGTGTAGTGGACAGTGTAAGGATCAGGTAGTGTAGTGGTCAGGATAGGGGATAGGTAGGTCAGTGTACGGGGGCCAGTATAGGAAGCGGGCAGGTCAGTGTAGCGGCCAGTATAGGAAGCGGGTAGGTCAGTGTAGTGGCCAGTATAGGAAGCGGGCAGGTCAGTGTAGTGGCCAGTATAGGAAGCGGGTAGGTCAGTGTAGTGGCCAGTATAGGAAGCGGGCAGGTCAGTGTAGTGGCCAGTATAGGAAGCGGGCAGGTCAGTGTAGTGGCCAGTATAGGAAGCGGGCAGGTCAGTGTAGTGGCCAGTATAGGAAGCGGGTAGGTCAGTGTAGTGGCCAGTATAGGAAGCGGGTAGGTCAGTGTAGTGGCCAGTATAGGAAGCGGGTAGGTCAGTGTAGTGGCCAGTATAGGAAGCGGGTAGGTCAGTGTAGTGGCCAGTATAGGAAGCGGGTAGGTCAGTGTAGTGGCCAGTATAGGAAGCAGGTAGGTAAGTGTAGTGGTCAGGTAGGTCAGTGCAGTGGTCAGGTAGGTCAGTGTAGGAATAAGACTGGTCAGTACTGTTGTAGGAAGGGAAGGGACTCGGCGAATGCACAGGTTAGGGGGCGCAAATTACTTACATTGCCCCGGGCGCTGAAAACCCTTACATTGCGAGACACCGGATCTTTTCCCGACACAGCACCTTGAGCGGCACTACAAGTGGTTGCAGGGATTGGTCAGTGTGATGAACCCTCTGTCCTCAAACAGATCTAGGTCCGCCGTCAATGCTTCCTCTGTTCAGATCCAGCACCGTCCAAGATTCTTTAGCCCCCCCCAGTCCACAGACACAACACCTCGGTGTAGGGTAAAACCACAAACTCCTTTATTCAAGCACATGTTACACAGATATCTCTCTTCAAATCACTTCCCTCCCACCCTTGGGGAACAGGGCGGGTTAAACTGTCCAATGACAATGGCCACACAGGTCAGGTGTATTCAAACTTCTCAGTACACAGTCTTATCAGCAGGAGGGTTGGCGGAATCCCCCCTCCCTTTTTCCTCACAGCAAACACACTTGCACATCCCATAATAGTTAGCCACAATAGACAATAGAATAGTCACACCCCAAACCATCACAGCAAATAGTCCAACAGCATGACACAGCACACAATATATACATGTATACAGCACACATTATATACATATATACAGCACTGAGTCTGACCAGCACAGATCATAGTGGGGTTCTCATTCATGTGCCCCTATTAGAGACACAGGGTGATCTACACATAAGAGGCATCGGGGAAGCTAGACAGGGAGCCTCCAGAGCTCTCCAGGGCATGCTGAGCCACACCAACCCCAGACCCAAAGTCACTCCTGTCTCAGTCAGTATTCATTCTGAAAAAGGATTATAATTCTTAATATTACTGTTGTGATATGTGATGTGACTTCTTGAAAGGTCTGGGGAATTATTGCAAAACTTCTCCTTTCTCCTTGGGGTGATGAAATAAAGAGCTGCATGGGGGGTAACAGGAAGTATGGGAGAAGAAAATAATATAAAGGAAGGAACTTCCAAACTTCAGAGCTCCAAACCACCGAGAGACACTGAGAGGACAATACGCTGAGAATACAAGGTGAGACTACAAAACCGAGACTACAACACAGAGACTACGACACAGAAACCACAACGCAGAGACCACAACACCAAGACCAGAACACCAAGACCAAAACACTGATACTATAACACCGAGACCACAACACCGAGACCACAACATCGAGACCACAACACTGAGACTGCAACACCGAGACTACAACACCGAGACTACAACACCGAGACTACAACATCGAGACCACAACATCGAGACCACAACACTGAGACCGCAACATCGAGACCGCAACACTGAGACTGCAACACCGAGACTACAACACTGAGATTACAACACTGAGAACTACAACACAGAGACCACAACACCGAGACCACAACACCGAGACCACAACATCGAGACCACAACACTGAGACTGCAACACCGAGACTACAACACCGAGACTACAACACCGAGACTACAACACCGAGACCACAACATCGAGACCACAACACTGAGACCGCAACATCGAGACCGCAACACTGAGACTGCAACACCGAGACTACAACACTGAGATTACAACACTGAGAACTACAACACAGAGACCACAACACAGAGACTACAGCACCGAGACTACAACACAGAGACCACAACATCGAGACCACAACACTGAGACTGCAACACTGAGACTGCAACACCGAGACTACAACACTGAGATTACAACACAGAGACCACAACACAGAGACCACAACACAGAGACCACAACACAGAGACCACAACACAGAGACCACAACACCGAGACCACAACACAGAGACCACAACACCGAGACCACAACACCGAGACCACAACACCGAGACTACAACACCGAGACTACAACACCGAGACTACAACACCGAGACTACAACACCGAGACTACAACACAGAGACTGCAACATCGAGACTACAACACAGAGACTGCAACATCGAGACTACAACACCGAGACTACAACACAGAGACTACAACACAGAGACTGCAACATCGAGACTACAACACCGAGACTACAACACCGAGACTACAACACCGAGACTACAACACAGAGACTACAACACCGAGACTACAACACCGAGACTACAACACAGAGACTGCAACACAGAGACTACAACACAGAGACTGCAACATTGAGACTACAACACCGAGACTACAACACCGAGACTACAACACAGAGACTGCAACATCGAGACCGCAACACCGAGACTGCAACACCGTGACCACAACACCTAGACCACAACACCAAGACCACAGAGACCACAACACTGAGACCACAACACCAAGACCACAACACCAAGACTACAAAACAGAGACCACAATACAGAGACCACAACACTGATACTATAACACAAGACCACAACCCCGAGACTACAACACAGAGACCACAACACCGAGACCTCAACACTGATACTATAACACCGAGACCACAACACTGAGACAAAAACATGGAGACCGCAACACCGAGCCCGCAACACCGAGCCCACAACACCGAGCCCACAACACCGGGACCACAACACCGGGACCACAACACCAGGACCACAACACGAGACCACAAAGTGAGACAGAGGAATGATATGTCTGGCCTGTTATCTATGGATCTCTCGGTCTATAATGGAGTCTTCTACAGGACATGTCAGTGCGGTATAAGGACATAGAGTGTCTCCAGGAGGACCCAACACCCAACGAGAGTCCCATGGGAACCTATTCAGCTTACCGAGGTATGAATCACTATACATAACACCACAGATACAGAGAATTACACCCAGCATACACTGTGCAGAGTCTATACATACAGAATAAGAAGAGATACCGAGAATTACACCCAACATAGTAATGTCATCCCTTTTCTAAAATTATAATCAGAATTGGTGCCGCGCTCCTAAAAACCAGTGTTACTGTCTCTTTAAAACTGCATTAAGTTCATACAGTTAAACAATGTCTCAAATATGAATTATAAATCAAAATAACTTGATGTGAACAGTGATCATTCAGTCCTAAAAATGTCCTCAAGTGTATAGCTGCTTGCATACGCACGCCAAAGGGACATCCGCCTGAGGAAGCCACGTGTCCCTGTGGTGCAATGCGTTGGGGAGGGCCCTATGCATTGCGCCACAGGGACAGGTGGCTTCCTCAGGAAATAGCGCATGTAGACCATTGGTTGGTCTTATCCCCTAGATGAGAGCACATCGGGTGAGGAGATAATTACCACAATTTTTTTCTGTCACACAGTTTTTGCGCAGCAATTTTTCAAACCCAATTCTTTGGGGGGAAAAAAATAATTTTGTGAACTAAAAAAAAAAAAACAGTAAAGTTACCCCAATTTGTTTGTATAATATAAAGGATGAGGTAACGCAGAGTAAATAGATACCTAACATGTCACGCTTTAAAATTGCGCATAATTCAGTACTTAAAGATCTCCAACGGTGGTGCTTAAATTTTTTTTCCAGTTTAAAGTTACAGAGGAGGGCTAGTGCTAGAATTATTGCTCTCGCTCTAATGTTATCGGCGATACCTCACATGTGTGGTTTGAACGTCGTTTACATATGCAGAACGCGACCTACGTGTGTGTTCGCTTCTGCGTACGAGCACGCGAGGGCGGGGGCACTTTAAATTTTATTTGTTTTTATTGTTTTATTTCATTTACATTTTTTTGTTTTTAAACTTTCCCTTAAAAAAAAAAAATGTTTGATCACTTTTATTCCTATTACAGTGCAACCTTGGATTACGAGCATAATCCGTACCAGGAGAATGCTTGTAATCCAAAGCACTCGCATATCAAAGCAAGTTTCCCTATAGAAGTCAATGGAAACTAAGATAATTCGTTCCGCATTGACTTTTATGGCATGCAATACTGCATGTGGCCAGAGGTGGGGGGGCGCCGGAGAGCCTCGGAAATACTCGGGACAGCTTGGCTGATTTCGGAAACCCTTGGAGAGGTTCGGGAACGAAGTATTTCTGACTATTTCTGAGTGATTCCGAGTATTTACGAACGGCTCGGAACGGCTCCGAACCATTCCGAGTGTCACCGGTGCCCCCACACCTCTGGCCAAATGCGGTACTGCACACCCCCATTAGCATGAATTCTGCGAGATAACACTCGAGTCAGGATTTTAAAAAAAAGTTGCTCGTTATTCAAAACGCTTGTTAACCGCGTTACTCGTAAACCGAGGTTCCACTGTACAAGGAATGTAAGCATCCCTTGTAATAGGAATAGGGCATGACAGGTCCTCTTTATGGAGAGATCTGGAGGGGTCTATAAGGCCCCACATCTCTCCTCTATGCTGGAAAGCCCGAGATCAGAAAAAAAAAACGATCTTAGGGTCTCCAGCCAAACACACAGCGGTGTTTACAACTGCCTGTGCCAGACGTGACGTCATAACGTCGCACCCAGCCTCTGAGAGTCATAGCGATAACCGGGGGACCATCTGGTCCTCGGTCAGCTCTATGGTAAACTTCATATGGTAAACTTCAGACGTTCCCTCCCGCTGGTCTGTGAAAGCAATCAAGTGGCTGAACTGCCGCATTAAATTGTGCCAGAGAAATGGCATCTCCCGTCGAAAAAGGGCTTCTATGGTGTGCGCATGCGCTATGGTGACGTCACTCCAGCTGATCCGGAAACCAGCTGGAGTACTGTTCCATTCTGCGGATGCGCGGGCACTTTTTGACGGCAGGCACATATTGACAGAACTCCGGCTGAAAAAGAAGATATCTGGATGATGCCCGCAGCTGCACCCGTCATCCCCATATCTCCACTGAAAGCCCAGGAGGTCACATGACGTACCGTGGTCTGGAAGGACTGAATGATCGCTGGTCACATGATTTATAATTAATATTTTACACATTGTTTAACTGTATGAGCTTAATGCAGATTTAAAGAGACAGTAACAGTAATGCCTTGTACACATGATCGCGATTTCCGAAGAGAAAAGTGCGATTTGTCGCAAACTCTGACCGCGCGTATGCTCCATCGCACTTTTTTTGCGAGAATTTCCGACAAGAAAAGATTGAGAGCAGGATCTCAATTTTCGTGACAGGAAAAATTCCTATCGGGAATCGCGATCGTCTGTATGCAATTATGACGCGCAAAAAAAACACGCATGCTCACAATCAAGCAGAAGAGCCAAACTGCCTATTGAACTTCATTGATCTCGGCTCGTCGTACGTCTTGTACGTGTCACCGCGTTCTTGGCGGTCGGAATTTCAGACAAGATTTGTGTGACCGTGTGTGTGCAACACAAGTTTGAGCCGTTCTCCGACTGAAAAAATGCTTCGCCAGCATTGCACATTCTTTGCGTGGCTCGTTTCTTTCCTCTATTGGATGTCGGTGTTGGCTACACGCTAACCAAAAATCGTAGTTATAAGAGTGAGATCCCTTTCTTGCTTCTACAACTACTGTTTTCCTGAATTTGCGTCCTGAAGAAGCCCCAAGGCGAAACGCGTTTATGTATTCGGGTTCTCATCATTTATATGTACTCATATGTATGATTTTTAATTCTTATAACGTCCTTGTATTCAACTTCATTTATGTGGTTCTCTTTTTCTATTAAACATTTATATATTTTTTATACATCTCTATTGTTTACTGTGCCGCTGAAAGTCAGAGTAGGGCCCATATCCCTATTTTTTTTCCTTTTCTTTACTACATTATTTACGGATGTTGGCAATGTGAGTGCTATTTTTCTATATGTAGATTGAATACACTGATTACAACATAGCAGTGCGCAAGTACACATATTGTTCTCGTCCTTTTTGTTCCCAGAATGGGATTCAACGCAATTTTTCCTTTCAGGAATCACCATGAACAGGTGGATCCCCCAACCTTCCTCCGGCCTGATCTGCTCTCTGTCAGCACTTTGCACTGGCCTCCTCTTCATCATCATCATCCTCATCGTCACCATCACACGTAAGTTCACTCTCATGCCCCGTACACACGATCGGAAATTCCACCAGCAAAAGTCAGATGTGAGCTTTTGAACGAAAATTGATTCTTTTAAAAAAAAAATTTAGTGATCTCCCTATTTTTTTGTGTGTGTCAAGTTATCACAACAACATTATTATCTTGTATTTTTTACCCTCAAGGAGGTTGGTTGGTGTCCCTTGTTAATTTGACATTGTATTTTTGAAATGTACCTGCCTACTCACAAACAAACTGTCTTATTTGAAGAAAAACACATAGGCAAGTATTTGCTGAAAAAAAAATAACCATTTATTCTAGCTCATAACAAAATAAAGAGGAAACCGTCGTACACACGACCGCTTTTCTCGGCAAGAAAACTGCTGAGAGCTTTTTGCCGAGAAAAACCGTGCATGTGTATGCTTTCTCGGCAGGAAAACTGCCGGGAACCTCGACGAGAAAAATAGAGAACCTGCTCTCTATTTTTCTGGTCGGGATTCTCGGGAGAGTGTTTCCTGCCGAGAAACCCGGTCGTCTGTATGCTTACCTTCCAGGGAAACCCGCGCATGCTCGATGAGACTTCGACGCATGCGCGGTAGCATACAAGGGTAGTGTAGGGTGTAGCAAGATGGTGGCGACGGCATCGAATGTGACGAGCGCCGGCTCCTCGTAGTCGATGACGTTACTGCGTTCTTGCCATTCAAAAGAACGGCGGTTCTTTTGAATGGCGCGTGTGTACACAGGCTTAATGCTAGAATAATGAAGTTGTTTTGCTGCTGATATTCTGACAAACTTATTTCTTTATTATTTCTCTTTATCTCACGAATAATCTTTTTTGTTTTTAAAGCCAGATCTCCATAATAATATTTAGAATTATTTTTTATAGTCATATTTTTTTTGTTTTATTTTTAATCAAGATCTTCCTTTTTTGTATTCTTTAAAAAAAAAAAAATTCTAGTGATCTCCCTATTTTTTTTTTTTTTTTGTGTGTGTGTCAAGTTACCACAACAACATTATTATTTTGTATTTTTTACCCTCAAGGAGGTTGGTTGGTGTCCCTTGTTAATTTGACATTGTATTTTGAAATGTACCTGCCTACTCACAAACAAACTGTCTTATTTGAAGAAACACATAGGCAAGTATTTGCTGAAGAAAATAACCATTTATTCTGGCTCATAACAAAATAAAGAGGAAGGCAACGCTGGAGCAACCGATTCTTCGTCCCTGAACTCCTCCTCATCCTGTTCATGGACTGAGCTTGGGTCAAAGCAAGAACCCCAACACCAAGCCCCTGCACAGCACAAACTCTACGACGAGAACGTACCCGCAACATGGCTAGAAAACGGTCGGCTGGTCAGAACGAACTAACAGAACGCAATGAAGAACAGAAAGGCTTATGAAGAATGACCTGAAAATCAGATACGAGCTCACAAGCACCAACTGAACAGCAGAAACTATCTGAAGAGCACGAAGGCTGAAAAGCGCGAATTGTCTCTCACCAAACTTCTACTAACACGAGATTATCAAAAGGAGCCCAAAGGGTGTCGGACTCGGAATTTCCGTTTTATAGTGCCGTCGCACGTGTTGTACGTTACCGCGTTCTTGACGGTCGGAATTTGGTGTGACCGTGTGTATGCAAGCCAAGCTTGAGCGGAATTCCGTTGGAAAAATCATCCAAGGTTTTTCCGACGGAAAATCCGACCGTGTGTACACAGCATTACTGTCCCTCCACAAAAACACCTCACATTCCATCCACACTTATCACAAATAACTCACCCACTGTCCACATTTTATGCTCTGAAAGCTCTTCCACCACCATGTTTACTACATTCTCTGGCAGATCACTCTCCATTGTCCACACTATGTTCTCTGCAAGATCTCCCCCCCCCCACTGTCCACACTACATTCTCTGCAAGATCCCCCCCCCCACTCCACTGTCCACACTACATTCTCTGCAAGATCACCCCCCCCACTGTCCACACTACATTCTCTGCAAGATCTCCCCCCCCCACTGTCCACACTACATTCTCTGCAAGATCTCCCCCCCCCACTGTCCACACTACATTCTCTGCAAGATCTCCCCCCCCCCACTGTCCACACTACATTCTCTGCAAGATCTCCCCCCCCCCACTGTCCACACTACGTTCTCTGCAAGATCTCCCCCCCCCCCACTGTCCACACTACATTCTCTGCAAGATCTCCCCCCCCCACTGTCCACACTACATTCTCTGCAAGATCTCCCCCCCCCACTGTCCACACCACATTCTCTGCAAGATCTCCCCCCCCACTGTCCACACTACATTCTCTGCAAGATCACCCCCCCCCACTGTCCACACTACATTCTCTGCAAGATCTCCCCCCCCCACTGTCCACACTACATTCTCTGCAAGATCTCCCCCCCCCCACTGTCCACACTACATTCTCTGCAAGATCTCCCCCCCCCACTGTCCACACTACATTCTCTGCAAGATCTCCCCCCCCCACTGTCCACACTACATTCTCTGCAAGATCTCCCCCCCCACTGTCCACACTACATTCTCTGCAAGATCTCCCCCCCCCACTGTCCACACTACATTCTCTGCAAGATCTCCCCCCCCCACTGTCCACACTACATTCTCTGCAAGATCTCCCCCCCCCACTGTCCACACTACATTCTCTGCAAGATCCCCCCCCACTGTCCACACTACATTCTCTGCAAGATCTCCCCCCCACTGTCCACACTACATTCTCTGCAAGATCTCCCCCCCACTGTCCACACTACATTCTCTGCAAGATCTCCCCCCCCCCACTGTCCACACTACATTCTCTGCAAGATCCCCCCCCCCACTGTCCACACTACATTCTCTGCAAGATCTCCCCCCCCCACTGTCCACACTACATTCTCTGCAAGATCTCCCCCCCCCACTGTCCACACTACATTCTCTGCAAGATCCCCCCCCACTCCACTGTCCACACTACATTCTCTGCAAGATCTCCCCCCCCCACTGTCCACACTACATTCTCTGCAAGATCTCCCCCCCCCCACTGTCCACACTACATTCTCTGCAAGATCTCCCCCCCCCACTGTCCACACTACATTCTCTGCAAGATCTCCCCCCCCCCACTGTCCACACTACATTCTCTGCAAGATCTCCCCCCACTGTCCACACTACATTCTCTGGAAGATCTCCCCCCCCCCCACTGTCCACACTACATTCTCTGCAAGATCTCCCCCCCCCACTGTCCACACTACATTCTCTGCAAGATCTCCCCCCCCCCACTGTCCACACTACATTCTCTGCAAGATCTCCCCCCCCCACTGTCCACACTACATTCTCTGCAAGATCTTCCCCCCCCCCACTGTCCACACTACATTCTCTGCAAGATCTCCCCCCCCCCACTGTCCACACTACATTCTCTGCAAGATCTCCCCCCCCCACTGTCCACACTACATTCTCTGCAAGATCTCCCCCCCCCACTGTCCACACTACATTCTCTGCAAGATCTCCCCCCACTGTCCACACTACATTCTCTGGAAGATCTCCCCCCCCCCACTGTCCACACTACATTCTCTGCAAGATCTCCCCCCCCCCACTGTCCACACTACATTCTCTGCAAGATCTCCCCCCCCCACTGTCCACACTACATTCTCTGCAAGATCTCCCCCCCCCACTGTCCACACTACATTCTCTGCAAGATCTCCCCCCCCCACTGTCCACACTACATTCTCTGCAAGATCTCCCCCCCCCACTGTCCACACTACATTCTCTGCAAGATCTCCCCCCCCCACTGTCCACACTACATTCTCTGCAAGATCCCCCCCCCCCCCACTGTCCACACTACATTCTCTGCAAGATCTCCCCCCCACTGTCCACACTACATTCTCTGCAAGATCTCCCCCCCCACTGTCCACACTACATTCTCTGCAAGATCTCCCCCCCCCACTGTCCACACTACATTCTCTGCAAGATCCCCCCCCCCACTGTCCACACTACATTCTCTGCAAGATCTCCCCCCCCCCACTGTCCACACTACATTCTCTGCAAGATCTCCCCCCCCCCCACTGTCCACACTACATTCTCTGCAAGATCTCCCCCCCCACTGTCCACACTACATTCTCTGCAAGATCTCCCCCCCCCACTGTCCACACTACATTCTCTGCAAGATCTCCCCCCCACTGTCCACACTACATTCTCTGCAAGATCCCCCCCCCCCACTGTCCACACTACATTCTCTGCAAGATCTCCCCCCCCACTGTCCACACTACATTCTCTGCAAGATCTCCCCCCCCCCACTGTCCACACTACATTCTCTGGAAGATCCCCCCCCCCCACTGTCCACACTACATTCTCTGCAAGATCTCCCCCCCCCCCCACTGTCCACACTACATTCTCTGCAAGATCTCCCCCACCCCACTGTCCACACTACGTTCTCTGCAAGATCTCCCCCCCCCACTGTCCACACTACGTTCTCTGCAAGATCTCCCCCACCCCACTGTCCACACTACATTCTCTGCAAGATCTCCCCCCCCCACTGTCCACACTACATTCTCTGCAAGATCTCCCCCCACTGTCCACACTACATTCTCTGCAAGATCTCCCCCACCCCACTGTCCACACTACATTCTCTGCAAGATCTCCCCCCCCCACTGTCCACACTACATTCTCTGCAAGATCTCCCCCCCCACTGTCCACACTACATTCTCTGCAAGATCTCCCCCCCCCCACTGTCCACACTACATTCTCTGCAAGATCTCCCCCCCCCACTGTCCACACTACATTCTCTGCAAGATCTCCCCCCCCACTGTCCACACTACATTCTCTGCAAGATCTCCCCCCCCACTGTCCACACTACATTCTCTGCAAGATCTCCCCCCACTGTCCACACTACATTCTCTGGAAGATCTCCCCCCCCCACTGTCCACACTACATTCTCTGCAAGATCTCCCCCCCCCCACTGTCCACACTACATTCTCTGCAAGATCTCCCCCCCCCCACTGTCCACACTACATTCTCTGCAAGATCTCCCCCCCCCCCACTGTCCACACTACATTCTCTGCAAGATCTCCCCCCCCCACTGTCCACACTACATTCTCTGCAAGATCTCCCCCCCCCACTGTCCACACTACATTCTCTGCAAGATCTCCCCCCCCCCACTGTCCACACTACATTCTCTGCAAGATCTCCCCCCACTGTCCACACTACATTCTCTGGAAGATCTCCCCCCCCACTGTCCACACTACATTCTCTGCAAGATCTCCCCCCCCACTGTCCACACTACATTCTCTGCAAGATCTCCCCCCCCCCCACTGTCCACACTACATTCTCTGCAAGATCTCCCCCCCCCACTGTCCACACTACATTCTCTGCAAGATCTCCCCCCCCCACTGTCCACACTACATTCTCTGCAAGATCTCCCCCCCCCACTGTCCACACTACATTCTCTGCAAGATCTCCCCCCCCCACTGTCCACACTACATTCTCTGCAAGATCCCCCCCCACTGTCCACACTACATTCTCTGCAAGATCTCCCCCCCCCACTGTCCACACTACATTCTCTGCAAGATCCCCCCCCCACTGTCCACACTACATTCTCTGCAAGATCTCCCCCCCCCCACTGTCCACACTACATTCTCTGCAAGATCTCCCCCCCCCCCACTGTCCACACTACATTCTCTGCAAGATCCCCCCCCCACTGTCCACACTACATTCTCTGCAAGATCTCCCCCCCCCACTGTCCACACTACATTCTCTGCAAGATCTCCCCCCCCCCCACTGTCCACACTACGTTCTCTGCAAGATCTCCCCCCCCCACTGTCCACACTACATTCTCTGGAAGATCCCCCCCCACTGTCCACACTACATTCTCTGCAAGATCTCCCCCCCCACTGTCCACACTACATTCTCTGCAAGATCCCCCCCACCCCACTGTCCACACTACATTCTCTGGAAGATCTCCCCCCCCACTGTCCACACTACATTCTCTGCAAGATCTCCCCCCCCCCCACTGTCCACACTACGTTCTCTGCAAGATCTCCCCCCCCACTGTCCACACTACATTCTCTGCAAGATCTCCCCCCCCCCACTGTCCACACTACATTCTCTGCAAGATCTCCCCCACCCCACTGTCCACACTACGTTCTCTGCAAGATCCCCCCCCACCCCACTGTCCACACTACGTTCTCTGCAAGATCCCCCCCCCCCCCCACCCCACTGTCCACACTACATTCTCTGGAAGATCTCCCCCCCCCACTGTCCACACTACATTCTCTGCAAGATCTCCCCCCCCCCCACTGTCCACACTACGTTCTCTGGAAGATCTCCCCCCACTGTCCACACTACATTCTCTGCAAGATCTCCCCCCCCCACTGTCCACACTACATTCTCTGCAAGATCTCCCCCACCCCACTGTCCACACTACGTTCTCTGCAAGATCCCCCCCCACCCCACTGTCCACACTACGTTCTCTGCAAGATCCCCCCCCCCACCCCACTGTCCACACTACATTCTCTGGAAGATCTCCCCCCCCCACTGTCCACACTACATTCTCTGCAAGATCTCCCCCCCCCCACTGTCCACACTACGTTCTCTGGAAGATCTACCTCCACTGTCCACACTACATTCTCTGCAAGATCTCCCCCCCCCACTGTCCACACTACGTTCTCTGCAAGATCCCCCCCACCCCACTGTCCACACTACATTCTCTGCAAGATCTCCCCCCCCCCCACTGTCCACACTACGTTCTCTGGAAGATCTCCCCCCACTGTCCACACTACGTTCTCTGGAAGATCTCCCCCCACTGTCCACACTACATTCTCTGCAAGATCTCCCCCCCCACTGTCCACACTACGTTCTCTGCAAGATCCCCCCCACCCCACTGTCCACACTACATTCTCTGGAAGATCTCCCCCCCCCACTGTCCACACTACATTCTCTGCAAGATCTCCCCCCCCACTGTCCACACTACATTCTCTGCAAGATCTCCCCCCCCCCACTGTCCACACTACATTCTCTGCAAGATCCCCCCCCCCACTGTCCACACTACATTCTCTGCAAGATCTCCCCCCCCCACTGTCCACACTACGTTCTCTGGAAGATCTCCCCCCACTGTCCACACTACATTCTCTGCAAGATCTCCCCCCACTGTCCACACTACATTCTCTGCAAGATCTCCCCCCCCCCACTGTCCACACTACGTTCTCTGCAAGATCCCCCCCACCCCACTGTCCACACTACATTCTCTGCAAGATCTCCCCCCCCCACTGTCCACACTACATTCTCTGCAAGATCTCCCCCCCCACTGTCCACACTACATTCTCTGGAAGATCCCCCCCCCACTGTCCACACTACATTCTCTGCAAGATCTCCCCCCACTGTCCACACTACATTCTCTGCAAGATCTCCCCCACCCCACTGTCCACACTACATTCTCTGGCAGATCACTCTCCATTGTCCACACTACATTCTCTGCAAGATCTCCCCCCCCCCACTGTCCACACTACATTCTCTGCAAGATCTCCCCCCCCCACTGTCCACACTACATTCTCTGCAAGATCTCCCCCCCCCACTGTCCACACTACATTCTCTGCAAGATCTCCCCCCCCCCACTGTCCACACTACATTCTCTGCAAGATCTCCCCCCCACTGTCCACACTACATTCTCTGCAAGATCTCCCCCACCCCACTGTCCACACTACATTCTCTGCAAGATCTCCCCCCTCACTGTCCACACTACATTCTCTGCAAGATCTCCCCCCCACTGTCCACACTACATTCTCTGGAAGATCTCCCCCCCCCCACTGTCCACACTACATTCTCTGCAAGATCTCCCCCCTCACTGTCCACACTACATTCTCTGCAAGATCTCCCCCCCCCACTGTCCACACTACATTCTCTGCAAGATCCCCCCCCCCACTGTCCACACTACATTCTCTGCAAGATCTCCCCCCCCCCACTGTCCACACTACATTCTCTGCAAGATCTCCCCCCCCACTGTCCACACTACATTCTCTGCAAGATCTCCCCCCCCCCACTGTCCACACTACATTCTCTGCAAGATCTCCATCCCCCCACTGTCCACACTACGTTCTCTGGAAGATCTCCCCCCACTGTCCACACTACATTCTCTGCAAGATCCCCCCCCCACTGTCCACACTACATTCTCTGCAAGATCTCCCCCCCCCACTGTCCACACTACGTTCTCTGCAAGATCCCCCCCACCCCACTGTCCACACTACATTCTCTGCAAGATCTCCCCCCCCACTGTCCACACTACATTCTCTGCAAGATCTCCCCCCCCCACTGTCCACACTACATTCTCTGCAAGATCTCCCCCCCCCCACTGTCCACACTACATTCTCTGCAAGATCTCCCCCCACTGTCCACACTACATTCTCTGCAAGATCTCCCCCCCCCACTGTCCACACTACATTCTCTGCAAGATCTCCCCCCACTGTCCACACTATGTTCTCTGCAAGATCTCCCCCCCCCCCCCACTGTCCACACTACATTCTCTGGAAGATCTCCCCCCACTGTCCACACTACATTCTCTGCAAGATCTCCCCCCACTGTCCACACTACATTCTCTGCAAGATCTCACCCCCCCCACTGTCCACACTACATTCTCTGGAAGATCTCCCCCCACTGTCCACACTACATTCTCTGCAAGATCTCCCCCCACTGTCCACACTACATTCTCTGCAAGATCTCCCCCCCCCCCCACTGTCCACACTACATTCTCTGGAAGATCTCCCCCCCACTGTCCACACTACATTCTCTGGAAGATCTCCCCCCACTGTCCACACTACATTCTCTGCAAGATCTCCCCCCCCCACTGTCCACACTACATTCTCTGGAAGATCTCCCCCCACTGTCCACACTACATTCTCTGGAAGATCTCCCCTCACTGTCCACACTACATTCTCTGCAAGATCTCCCCCCCCCACTGTCCACACTACATTCTCTGGAAGATCTCTCCCCACTGTCCACACTACATTCTCTGGAAGATCTCCCCCCACTGTCCACACTACATTCTCTGGAAGATCTCCCCTCACTGTCCACACTACATTCTCTGGAAGATCTCTCCCCCCCACTATCCACACTACATTCTCTGGAAGATCTCCCCCCACTGTCCACACTACATTCTCTGGAAGATCTCCCCCCACTGTCCACACTACATTCTCTGGAAGATCTCCCCCCACTGTCCGCACTACATTCTCTGGAAGATCTCCCCCCACTGTCCACACTACATTCTCTGGAAGATCTCCCCCCACTGTCCACACTACATTCTCTGGAAGATCTCCCCCCACTGTCCACACTACATTCTCTGGAAGATCTCCCCCCACTGTCCACACTACATTCTCTGGAAGATCCCCCCCACTTTCCACACTACATTCTCTGAAAGATCTCCCCCCACTGTCCACACTACATTCTCTGGAAGATCTCCCCCCACTGTCCACACTACATTCTCTGGAAGATCTCCCTACTGTCCACACTACGTTCTCTGCAAGATCCCCCCCCCCACTGTCCACACTACATTCTCTGCAAGATCTCCCCCCCCACTGTCCACACTACATTCTCTGCAAGATCTCCCCCCCCACTGTCCACACTTCATTCTCTGGAAGATCTCCCCCCACTGTCCACACTACATTCTCTGGAAGATCTCTCCCCCCCCCCCACTGTCCACACTACGTTCTCTGCAAGATCCCCCCCCCACTGTCCACACTACATTCTCTGCAAGATCTCCCCCCCCCCCACTGTCCACACTACATTCTCTGCAAGATCTCCCCCCCCCACTGTCCACACTACATTCTCTGGAAGATCTCCCCCCCCCACTGTCCACACTACATTCTCTGGAAGATCTCCCCCCACCACTGTCCACACTACGTTCTCTGCAAGATCCCCCCCCCCCACTGTCCACACTACATTCTCTGCAAGATCTCCCCCCCCACTGTCCACACTACATTCTCTGGAAGATCCCCCCCCCACTGTCCACACTACATTCTCTGCAAGATCTCCCCCCCCCACTGTCCACACTACGTTCTCTGCAAGATCTCCCCCCCCCCACTGTCCACACTACATTCTCTGCAAGATCTCCCCCCCCCCACTGTCCACACTACATTCTCTGGAAGATCCCCCCCCCACTGTCCACACTACATTCTCTGCAAGATCCCCCCCCCCCACTGTCCACACTACATTCTCTGGAAGATCTCCCCACCCCCCCACTGTCCACACTACGTTCTCTGCAAGATCCCCCCCCCCACTGTCCACACTACATTCTCTGCAAGATCCCCCCCCCCCCACTGTCCACACTACATTCTCTGCAAGATCTCCCCCCCCCCCACTGTCCACACTACATTCTCTGCAAGATCTCCCCCCCCCCACTGTCCACACTACATTCTCTGGAAGATCCCCCCCCCACTGTCCACACTACATTCTCTGCAAGATCCCCCCCCCCCACTGTCCACACTACATTCTCTGGAAGATCT
The DNA here is from genome assembly GCA_029206835.1 of Rana muscosa. Lineage (NCBI taxonomy): Eukaryota > Metazoa > Chordata > Amphibia > Anura > Ranidae > Rana > Rana muscosa. The sequence continues at coordinate 399,273,109 of CM055118.1, forward strand.
CCCCACCCCCCCACTGTCCACACTACGTTCTCTGCAAGATCCCCCCCCCCACTGTCCACACTACATTCTCTGCAAGATCTCCCCCCCACTGTCCACACTACATTCTCTGGAAGATCCCCCCCCCCACTGTCCACACTACATTCTCTGCAAGATCCCCCCCCCCCACTGTCCACACTACATTCTCTGGAAGATCTCCCCACCCCCCCACTGTCCACACTACGTTCTCTGCAAGATCTCCCCCCCCCCCACTGTCCACACTACATTCTCTGCAAGATCTCCCCCCCCCCCACTGTCCACACTACATTCTCTGCAAGATCTCCCCCCCACTGTCCACACTACATTCTCTGCAAGATCCCCCCCCCACTGTCCACACTACATTCTCTGCAAGATCCCCCCCCACTGTCCACACTACATTCTCTGGAAGATCCCCCCCCCACTGTCCACACTACATTCTCTGCAAGATCTCCCCCCCCCACTGTCCACACTACATTCTCTGGAAGATCTCCCCACCCCCCCACTTTCCACACTACGTTCTCTGCAAGATCTCCCCCCCCCCACTGTCCACACTACATTCTCTGCAAGATCTGCCCCCCCCCCCACTGTCCACACTACATTCTCTGGAAGATCCCCCCCCCCACTGTCCACACTACATTCTCTGCAAGATCTCCCCCCCCCCCACTGTCCACACTACATTCTCTGGAAGATCTCCCCACCCCCCCACTGTCCACACTACGTTCTCTGCAAGATCTCCCCCCCCCACTGTCCACACTACATTCTCTGCAAGATCTCCCCCCCCCACTGTCCACACTACATTCTCTGCAAGATCTCCCCCCCCCCCCACTGTCCGCACTACATTCTCTGGAAGATCTCCCCACCCCCCCCCCCCACTGTCCACACTACATTCTCTGGAAGATCTCCCCACCCCCCCACTGTCCACACTACATTCTCTGCAAGATCTCCCCCCCCCCACTGTCCACACTACATTCTCTGGAAGATCTCCCCCCCCCACTGTCCACACTACGTTCTCTGCAAGATCTCCCCCCCCCACTGTCCACACTACGTTCTCTGCAAGATCTCCCCCCCCCCACTGTCCACACTACGTTCTCTGTAAGATCTCCCCCCACCACTGTCCACACTACATTCTCTGCAAGATCTCCCCCCCCCCCCACTGTCCACACTACATTCTCTGCAAGATCTCCCCCCCCCCACTGTCCACACTACATTCTCTGCAAGATCCCCCCCCCCACTGTCCACACTACGTTCTCTGCAAGATCACCCCCCCCCACTGTCCACACTACGTTCTCTGCAATATCTCCCCCCCCCCCCCACTGTCCACACTCCATTCTCTGCAAGATCTCCCCCCACTGTCCACACTACATTCTCTGCAAGATCCCCCCCCCCCACTGTCCACACTACATTCTCTGCAAGATCTCCCCCCCCACTGTCCACACTACATTCTCTGCAAGATCTCCCCCCCCCCACTGTCCACACTACATTCTCTGGAAGATCTCCCCCCCCACTGTCCACACTACGTTCTCTGCAAGATCTCCCCCCCCCCACTGTCCACACTACGTTCTCTGCAAGATCTCCCCCCCCCCCACTGTCCACACTACATTCTCTGCAAGATCTCCCCCCCCACTGTCCACACTACATTCTCTGGAAGATCTCCCCCCCCCACTGTCCACACTACGTTCTCTGCAAGATCTCCCCCCCCACTGTCCACACTACGTTCTCTGCAAGATCTCCCCCCCCCCACTGTCCACACTACGTTCTCTGTAAGATCTCCCCCCACCACTGTCCACACTACATTCTCTGCAAGATCTCCCCCCCCCCCACTGTCCACACTACATTCTCTGGAAGATCTCCCCCCCCCACTGTCCACACTACATTCTCTGCAAGATCTCCCCCCCCCCCCCCACTGTCCACACTACATTCTCTGGAAGATCTCCCCCCACCACTGTCCACACTACATTCTCTGCAAGATCTCCCCCCCCCCCACTGTCCACACTACATTCTCTGGAAGATCTCCCCCCCCCACTGTCCACACTACATTCTCTGCAAGATCTCCCCCCGCCCCCACTGTCCACACTACATTCTCTGGCAGATCACTCTCCATTGTCCACACTACATTCGCTGGAAGATCTCCCCCCACTGTCCACACTACATTCTCTGCAAGATCTCCCCCCCAGTGTCCACACTACGTTCTCTGCAAGATCTCCCCCCCCCACTGTCTAAACTACATTCTCTGCAAGATCTCCCCCCCCCACTGTCCACACTACATTCTCTGGAAGACCCCCCCCCCCCACTGTCCACACTACATTCTCTGGAAGATCTCCCCCCCCCACTGTCCACACTACATTCTCTGGAAGATCCCCCCCCCACTGTCCACACTACATTCTCTGGAAGATCTCCCCCCCCACTGTCCACACTACATTCTCTGCAAGATCTCCCCCCGCCCCCACTGTCCACACTACATTCTCTGGAAGATCCCCCCCCCCCACTGTCCACACTACATTCTCTGGAAGATCTCCCCCCACTGTCCACACTACATTCTCTGCAAGATCTCCCCCCCCCACTGTCCACACTACATTCTCTGGAAGATCTCCCCCCACTGTCCACACTACATTCTCTGGCAGATCTCCCCCCCACTGTCCACACTACATTCTCTGGAAGATCTCCCCCCCCCCACTGTCCACACTACGTTCTCTGGAAGATCTCCCCCCACTGTCCACACTACATTCTCTGGAAGATCTCCCCCCACTGTCCACACTACATTCTCTGGAAGATCTCTCCCCACTGTCCACACTACATTCTCTGGAAGATCTCCCCCCCACTGTCCACACTACATTCTCTGCAAGATCTCCCCCCCCCACTGTCCACACTACGTTCTCTGCAAGATCTCCCCCACCCCCACTGTCCACACTACATTCTCTGGAAGATCCCCCCCCCCCACTGTCCACACTACATTCTCTGGAAGATCTCCCCCCACTGTCCACACTACATTCTCTGGAAGATCTCCCCCCGCCCCCACTGTCCACACTACATTCTCTGGAAGATCCCCCCCACTGTCCACACTACATTCTCTGGAAGATCTCCCCCCACTGTCCACACTACATTCTCTGCAAGATCTCCCCCCCCCCCCCCCCACTGTCCACACTACATTCTCTGGAAGATCTCCCCCCACTGTCCACACTACATTCTCTGCAAGATCTCCCCCCACTGTCCACACTACGTTCTCTGGAAGATCCCCCCCCCACTGTCCACACTACATTCTCTGGAAGATCTCCCCACTGTCCACACTACATTCTCTGGAAGATCTCCCCCCACTGTCCACACTACATTCTCTGGCAGATCACTCTCCATTGTCCACACTACATTCTCTGGAAGATCTCCCCCCACTGTCCACACTACATTCTCTGGCAGATCACTCTCCATTGTCCACACTACATTCTCTGCAAGATCTCCCCCCCCCCCCACTGTCCACACTACATTCTCTGGAAGATCTCCCCCCACTGTCCACACTACATTCTCTGGAAGATCTCCCCTCACTGTCCACACTACATTCTCTGGAAGATCTCCCCCCATTGTCCACACTACATTCTCTGGAAGATCTCCCCCCCCACTGTCCACACTACATTCTCTGGAAGATCTCCCCCCCCCACTGTCCACACTACGTTCTCTGCAAGATCTCCCCCCCACTGTCCACACTACATTCTCTGCAAGATCTCCCCCCCCCCACTGTCTACACTACATTCTCTGGAAGATCTCCCCCCCCCACTGTCCACACTACGTTCTCTGCAAGATCTCCCCCCGCCCCCACTGTCCACACTACATTCTTTGGAAGATCCCCCCGCACTGTCCACACTACATTCTCTGGAAGATCTCCCCCCACTGTCCACACTACATTCTCTGCAAGATCTCCCCCCCCCACTGTCCACACTACATTCTCTGGAAGATCTCCCCCCACTGTCCACACTACATTCTCTGGCAGATCACTCTCCATTGTCCACACTATGTTCTCTGCAAGATCTCCCCCCCCACTGTCCACACTACATTCTCTGCAAGATCTCCCCCCACTGTCCACACTACATTCTCTGGAAGATCTCCCCCCACTGTCCACACTACATTCTCTGGAAGATCTCCCCCCACTGTCCACACTACATTCTCTGGAAGATCTCTCCCCACTGTCCACACTACATTCTCTGGAAGATCTCCCCCCCCACTGTCCACACTACATTCTCTGCAAGATCCCCCCCCCACTGTCCACACTACGTTCGCTGCAAGATCTCCCCCACCCCCACTGTCCACACTACATTCTCTGCAAGATCTCCCCCCACTGTCCGCACTACATTCTCTGGAAGATCTCCCCCCCCCCCACTGTCCACACTACATTCTCTGGAAGATCTCTCCCCACTGTCCACACTACATTCTCTGGAAGATCTCTCCCCACTGTCCACACTACATTCTCTGGAAGATCTCCCCCCACTGTCCACACTACATTCTCTGGAAGATCTCCCCCCACTGTCCACACTACATTCTCTGGAAGATCTCTCTCCATTGTCCACACTACATTCTCTGGAAGATCTCCCCCCACTGTCCACACTACATTCTCTGGAAGATCACTCTCCATTGTCCACACTACATTCTCTGGAAGATCTCCCCCCCACTGTCCACACTACATTCTCTGGAAGATCTCCCCCCACTGTCCACATTACATTCTCTGGAAGATCTCCCCCCACTGTCCACACTACATTCTCTGGAAGATCTCCCCTCACTGTCCACACTACATTCTCTGGAAGATCTCCCCCCACTGTCCACACTACATTCTCTGGAAGATCACTCTCCATTGTCCACACTACATTCTCTGGAAGATCTCCCCCCACTGTCCACACTAAATTCCCTGGAAGATCTCCCCCCACTGTCCACACTACATTCTCTGGAAGATCTCCCCCCCACTGTCCACACTACATTCTCTGGAAGATCTCCCCCCACTGTCCACACTACATTCTCTGGAAGATCTCCCCCCACTGTCCACACTACATTCTCTGGAAGCTCTCCCCCCACTGTCCACACTATACATTCTCTGGAAGATCCCCCCCCCACCACCACCACCACCATCTACTCTACATTCTCTGGAAGATATCCCTCCTCCGTCCATACTATATTTTCTGGAAGATCTCCCCCCCCCCCACTGGCCCACACTACATTCTCTGGAAGATCCCCCCACTGTCCACACTACATTCTCTGGAAGATCTCCCCCCACTGTCCACACTACATTCTCTGGAAGATCTCCCCCCACTGTCCACACTACATTCTCTGGAAAATTTCCCCCTACTGTCCACACTATATTCTCTGGAAGATCTCCCCTCACTGTCCACACTACATTCTCTAGAAGATCTCCCCCCACTGTCCACACTACATTCTCTGGAAGATCTCCCCCCCACTGTCCACACTAAATTCCCTGGAAGATCTCCCCCCACTGTCCACACTACATTCTCTGGAAGATCTCCCCCCACTGTCCACACTACATTCTCTGGAAGATCTCCCCTCACTGTCCACACTACATTCTCTAGAAGATCTCCCCCCACTGTCCACACTACATTCTCTGGAAGATCTCCCCCCACTGTCCACACTACATTCTCTGGAAGATCTCCCCCCACTGTCCACACTACATTCTCTGGAAGATCTCCCCCCACTGTCCACACTACATTCTCTAGAATATCCCCCCCCCACTGTCCACACTATATTCTCTGGAAGATCTCCCCCCACTGTCCACACTACATTCTCTGGAAGATCTCCCCCCACTGTCCACACTACATTCTCTGGAAGATCTCCCCCCCCACTGTCCACACTAAATTCCCTGGAAGATCTCCCCCCCCCCACTGTCCACACTAAATTCCCTGGAAGATCTCCCCCCTCTGTCCACACTACATTCTCTGGAAGATCTCTCCCCACACTACATTCTCTGGAAGATCTCCCTCCCCACTGTCCACACTACATTCTCTGGAAGATCTCCCCCCACTGTTCACACTACATTCTCTAGAAGATCTCCCCCCACTGTCCACGCTACATTCTCTGGAAGATCTCCCCCCACTGTCCACACTACATTCTCTGGAAGATCTCTCCCCACACTACATTCTCTGAAAGATCTCTCCCCACACTACATTCTCTGGAAGATCTCCCCCCACTGTCCACGCTACATTCTCTGGAAGATCTCCCCCCCCCCACTGTCCACACTACATTCTCTGGAAGATCTCCCCCCCCCCCACTGTCCACATTACATTCTCTGGAAGATCTCCCCCCACTGTCCACGCTACATTCTCTGGAAGATCTCCCCCCCCACTGTCCACACTACATTCTCTGCAAGATCTCCCCCCCCCCCCACTGTCCACATTACATTCTCTGGAAGATCTCCCCCCACTGTCCACACTACATTCTCTGGAAGATCTCCCCCCACTGTCCACACTACAATCTCTGGAAGATCCCCCCCCACTGTCCACACTACATTCTCTGGAAGATCTCCCTACTGTCCACACTACGTTCTCTGCAAGATCTCCCCCCCCCCCACTGTCCACACTACATTCTCTGCAAGATCTCCCCCCCCCACTGTCCACACTACGTTCTCTGCAAGATCTCCCCCCCACTGTCCACACTACATTCTCTGCAAGATCTCCCCCCACTGTCCGCACTACATTCTCTGGAAGATCTCCCCCCCCCACTGTCCACACTACGTTCTCTGCAAGATCTCCCCCCCCCCCACTGTCCACACTGCATTCTCTGCAAGATCTCCCCCCCCCCACTGTCCACACTACATTCTCTGCAAGATCTCCCCCCACTGTCCGCACTACATTCTCTGGAAGATCTCCCCCCCCCCACTGTCCACACTACGTTCTCTGCAAGATCTCCCCCCCCCCACTGTCCACACTACATTCTCTGGAAGATCTCCCCCCACTGTCCGCACTACATTCTCTGGAAGATCTCCCCCCCCACTGTCCACACTACGTTCTCTCCAAGATCTCCCCCCCCCCCACTGTCCACACTACATTCTCTGAAAGATCTCCCCCCACTGTCCGCACTACATTCTCTGGAAGATCTCCCCCCACTGTCCGCACTACATTCTCTGGAAGATCTCCCCCCACTGTCCACACTACATTCTCTGGAAGATCTCCCCCCACTGTCCACACTACATTCTCTGGAAGCTCTCCCCCCACTGTCCACACTACATTCTCTGGAAGATCTCCCCCCACTGTCCACACTACATTCTCTGGAAGATCTCCCCCCACTGTCCACACTACATTCTCTGGAAGATCTCCCCCCACTGTCCACACTACATTCTCTGGAAGATCTCCCCCCACTGTCCACACTACATTCTCTGGAAGATCTCCCCACTGTCCACACTACATTCTCTGGAAGATCTCCCTACTGTCCACACTACGTTCTCTGCAAGATCTCCCCCCCCCCCACTGTCCACACTACATTCTCTGCAAGATCTCCCCCCCCCCACTGTCCACACTACGTTCTCTGCAAGATCTCCCCCCCACTGTCCACACTACATTCTCTGCAAGATCTCCCCCCACTGTCCGCACTACATTCTCTGGAAGATCTCCCCCCCCCACTGTCCACACTACGTTCTCTGCAAGATCTCCCCCCCCCCCACTGTCCACACTGCATTCTCTGCAAGATCTCCCCCCCCCCACTGTCCACACTACATTCTCTGCAAGATCTCCCCCCACTGTCCGCACTACATTCTCTGGAAGATCTCCCCCCCCCCACTGTCCACACTACGTTCTCTGCAAGATCTCCCCCCCCCCCACTGTCCACACTACATTCTCTGGAAGATCTCCCCCCACTGTCCGCACTACATTCTCTGGAAGATCTCCCCCCCCACTGTCCACACTACGTTCTCTCCAAGATCTCCCCCCCCCCCCACTGTCCACACTACATTCTCTGAAAGATCTCCCCCCACTGTCCGCACTACATTCTCTGGAAGATCTCCCCCCACTGTCCGCACTACATTCTCTGGAAGATCTCCCCCCACTGTCCACACTACATTCTCTGGAAGATCTCCCCCCACTGTCCACACTACATTCTCTGGAAGCTCTCCCCCCACTGTCCACACTACATTCTCTGGAAGATCTCCCCCCACTGTCCACACTACATTCTCTGGAAGATCTCCCCCCACTGTCCACACTACATTCTCTGGAAGATCTCCCCCCACTGTCCACACTACATTCTCTGGAAGATCTCCCCCCACTGTCCACACTACATTCTCTGGAAGATCTCCCCCCACTGTCCACACTACATTCTCTGGAAGATCTCCCCACTGTCCACACTACATTCTCTGGAAGATCACTCTCCATTAGTGATGAGCCGAACACCCCCGGGTTCGGTTCGCACCAGAACCCGCGAACGGACCGAAAGTTCGTACGAACATTAGAACCCTATTAAATACAATGGATGCGAACGTTCGAATTCCAAAGTGCTAATTATAACAACTATTATGCATGTTATTGTCCTAAAAAGGGTTTGGGAACCCGGGTTCTGCACCAGGGGACATGTATCAATGCAAAAATATGTTTTAAAAACGGACGTTTTCCGGGAGCAGTCATTTTAATGATGCATAAAGTGAAAAAAAAAAAGTCAAATATTCCTTTAAATATCGTACCTGGGGGGTGTCTAAAGTATGCCTGTGAAGTGCCACGTGTTTCCCGTGTTTAGAACTGTCCCTGCACAAAATGACACTTCTAAAGGAAAAAAAGTCATTTAAAACTGCTTGCGGCTTTAATGTAATGTCTGGTCCCGGTAATATGGATGAAAATCTTTAAGAAAAATGGCATAGCTACCCCATGACCCCCCCCCCCCCCTACCCCAGCCCATTACCAGCCCCTTTGGGTCTTGTATGGATATTAAGGAGAACACCGCACACAAAATAAAAAAAGCCCTATATACTCTGAACAGCCGTATACAGGCGGTGCATACAAGACAGGGACTGTAGGTTTGTTCTTATGTAGAATCTGTTTGTAATTTTGAACAGGTACATTGTTTAACCACTTAAGCCCCGGACCATTTCGGGCCATTAGGACCAGGCCTGTTTTTGGGATTCGGCACTGCGCTGCTTTAACTGTAAATTGTGCGGACATGCAATGTTGTACCCAAATGAAATTTGCGTCCTTTTCTTCCCACAAATAGAGCTTTCTTTTAATGGTATTTGATTGCCTCTGCGATTTTTATTTTTTGCGATATAAACAGAAAAAGACCGAAAATTTTGAAAAAAAATGATATTTTCTACTTTTTGTTATAAGAAAAATCGAATAAACTCAATTTTAGTCATACATTTAGGCCAAAATGTATTCAGCCACATGTCTTTAGTAAAAAAAATGTCAATAAGCGTATATTTATTGGTTTGCGCAAAAGTTATAGCGTTTACAAACTAGGGTACATTTTCTGAAATTTACACAGCTTTAAATTTATGACTGCCTATCTCATTTCTTGAGGTGCTAAAATGGCAGGGCAGTACAAAACCCCCCCAAATGACCCCATTTTGGAAAGTAGACACCCCAAGGAAATTGCTGAGAGGCATGTTGAGCCCATTGAATATTTTTTTTTTTTGTCCCAAGTGATTGAATAATGACAAAAAAAAAAAAAAAATTACAAAAAGTTGTCACTAAATGATATATTGCTCACACATGCCATGGTTATATGTGGAATTGCACCCCAAAATACATTCTGCTGCTTCTCCTGAGTACGGGGATACCACATGTGTGGGACTTTTTAGGAGCCTAGCCACATACGGGACCCCGGAAACCAAGCACCGCCTTCAGGATTTCTAAGGGCGCAAATTTTTGATTTCACTCCTCACTACCTATCACAGTTTCGAAGGCCATAAAATGCCAAAATAGCACAAAACCCCCCCAAATGACCCCATTTTGGAAAGTAGACACCCCAAGCTATTTACTGAGAGGCATGTTCAGTCCATGGAATATTTTATATTTTGCCACAAGTTGCGGGAATATGACAAACTTTTTTTTTTTTGCACAAAGTTGTCACTAAATGATATATTGCTCACACATGCCATGGTTATATGTGGAATTGCACCCCAAAATACATTCTGCTGCTTTTCCTGAGTACGGGGATACCACATGTGTGGGACTTTTTGGGAGCCTAGCCACGTACAGGGCCCCAAAAACCAAGCACTGCGAACGCTGCAGTTATGTGTGTTGTGTTTGGTAAGTGACAGTGATTGATCGATACTGCACTTGGGTGGGCTGGGCTGGGCTGGGCTGGGCGGAGGGGCTAAACGCAGGCACTAGCAGGTATCTGGGCTGATCCCGCTAACACTGCGTTTTTGGGAACCCTAAACCGCTGGGGATGCTAGTATAGATCTGATCAGATACTATACCACTAAAGGGGGTGTATGCTTTGCGCGTGGGTGTTAGCGTTACTGGCACTAACCTAACACTGCCTGGGGCGACGCAGACCCTCTCTGGTGCTAAAACCTAATTAATCTCACCCGCCGGGCGATCAGGGGGGTTAAACCTTTATTGGGTTATATACGGCGGGTGCCCTGATGCTATAAAAAGCAAACTAATCAACCAGCGTCACCCGTAACCTTTATATGGTGATCACTGGTGAAAGGGTTAACTAGGGGCAATCAGGGGGTTAAAACCTTTATTAGGTTAAATATGGGGGTACCTGACACTATATAAAAACCTGCGGGTAACCTAAATAACTAAATAACTTACTGGCTAACCAGTGACACCAGTGACGCTTATACGGCGATCACTGGTGAAAGGGTTAACTCTAGGGGCAATCAGGGGGTTAAAATAATATATGGGGGTACCTGACACTAATAAAAACCTGCGGCGAACCTAAAAAAAAATAACTGCCTATCTAAAACACCAGCGACACGAATACAGCGATCGGAAAAACAATCGCTTAGTGACGCTAAAGTTAGGGGGTGAAAGGGTTACCCTGGGGGGTGATCAAGGGGTTAAACCTTTATTAGGGGGGGTTAGGGGGCTACCCTGGACCTAAAGGGGCCTAAACCTAACTGCCCTGCAACTTTTTACAATCACAGATGACACTAAATGCAGTGATCAGTAAAATAAATGATCACTGCAATCAGTGACACTGTGATTGGGGGCTTTGGGGTGACCTGGGGGGTGATCTGGGGGTGACTGGGGGGTGATTTGTGTGCCTATGTGTACCTAAGTGTCAGTGGACTGTTGGTGCACTAATCTGCTTCTTCTCTTCTCGGCGCCGGGAACGAAAAGACCGCCGCGGGGGAGATGACATCACTTCCTCCTGCCTGTGTTTACATCACATGGCGGAGGAAGCATTTTCATTGGCCGGGAGCGATCGCGAGGGGGGGGCGGAATCGAGCGGCCGCCCCCTCATGCCTGATCGCTCCCGAACACTTAACGGCCGCTCACTGCAGTGAAGGGGGGTCCGGATGGACCCCCCAACTGCACAAAGGCGATCACGTAGATCTACGTGATTCTGCCTGTCGGTGCCATTCTGCCGACGTAAATCGGCGGTGGGCGGTCGTTAAGTGGTTAAGTGTAGCTCCAGCCCAAAATTCTATTTTTAAACTTTTTGGAAAACATAGGTAAGGGTTATCACCCCTGTAACATTTGTTTTGCTGTCTGTGCCCCTGTTCAGAACATTTCACCTCACTTTCCGTCCCAATGACAACTGTTTTTGAAATGTGGTGTTTTTCTTGAAACAAGGATTGGTGATAAAGCATCAGTAGAGAGGAGACACCTTTCTCCCATATTAATTCTTACAGGAGAGAATTTTCCTTCCTAGGGGTAGATTTCCTCTCACTTCCTGTTGTCTTCTTGTGTTTGCAAGTAGGAGTCGTTTGTAAGTTGGATGTTTGAAAGTAGGGACCTGCCGTATATACTCTGCAGAAATTGGCCCCTTAGTTGTTGGTGTTGGCACAACACTGTAAGCACTCACAGTTACTCTTGGTTGGTGCTGGAACGCCCTGCTGTCAACTATTATATCAGGAATTGTAATTACATATAATTGTTGAACAGTGGTAGTAAAAATTGGGCCTTTGATGGTGGTGCTGGTGCCACAACACTGTAAGCCCTGACAGTTACTCTTGGTGGGTGCAGCAATGGGCCCTGCTGTGAATTATTAGATCAAGAATTGTAATTGCATGCCCCTGTTGAACAGGGGCTGAAAAATTGGGCCTTTCGTGGTGGTGGTGGTGGTGGTGGTGTTGCCACAACACTGTAAGCCCTCAGAGTTACTCTTGCTTGGTGGGCGCAGGAATGGGCCCTGCTGTGAATTATTAGATCAAGAATTGTAATTACATGCCCCTTTTGAACAGGGGCTGAAAAATTGGGCCTTAGGCACTGGTGGCACAACACTGCAACCCCTCACAGATACTGTACTTGGAGCACAGCAATGAGCCCTGTTGCAAAGTATTGCTTCAAAATTTGTAATGACACGCCCCTGTTAAACAGGGGCTGAAAAATTGGGCGTTAGGCACTGGTGGCGGCACCCATAAACAAAAATGATCTTCCAAGCTATCATCATCAATCGTATCATTGAGGACTCGGAGGAGGAGGATAGCCAGTCAACATAACAGCACAGGCACTCAGCATCAGCATCAGTCTTGAAGGGATGTGACATGTTAAAATCAATTAGTCTGTTATATCAGCATCAGGTGTGTGGTAGCTGGTGGTGATCCAAGACTGGTTCATCTTGATGAAAGTCAGCTGATCAACCGAGTCGGTGGACAGGCGCACCCTGTGATCCGTGACAAATCCTCCAGCAGCACTGAATGTGCGTTCCGAAAGAACGCTGGATGCAGGACAGGCCAGTAGCTCAATTGCATACTGTGCAAGCTCTGGCCAGTGATCCATCCTCAAGACCCAGTAAGCCAGAGGATTTTCGGTGGGGAAGGTGTCCAAGTCTGACCTTGCCCCTAGATATTCCTGCACCATGTTTATCAGACGCTGGCGATGGTTGCTGGAACCGATCATACTTTGGGGCTGCGGACTAAAGAATTGTCTGAACGCATCGGTCAGACGGCCACCTTCCCCACCGCTCCTTCTTTGACTGGCCGAAGCCTCAGCAACTCGTTGTCCAGGACCAGGAGTTTGTAACCTCCCAGTCTCTGGGAACGCGTTGCACAGACCTTTCTGCAAGGCCTCCCGGAGTTGTCTCATCCTCTGCTCCCTCTGCGACGGTAACATAAGGTCCGCAACCTTACCCTTGTACCGTGGATCAAGGAGAGTGGCCAGCCAGTAATGGTCCCTCTCCTTGATCCGAAGAATACGAGGATCCTTCCGCAGACTTTGCAGGATCAGGGAGGCCATGCAGCGTAGGTTTGCTGAGGCATTCGGTCCGGAGTCCTCTGGGTCACTAAGGACGACATGATCCGCAGCCACCTCCTCCCAGCCACGTACAAGTCCACTGGTTTCTTGGGACTGTAAATCATCCCTAAAAGACTGCTGCTGATGATGCTGAGTGCCAGCCTTCACCTCCATGCTGACACAATCCTCCTCCTCCTCCTCCTCCTCCTCTTCCTGTGCGATGGGTGGGACAGAAGGAACACTGTCTGGGTAAAGGGGGCCTTGAGAGGCAAGGAAGTCCTCCTCTTTCTGCCTCTGTTCTGCCTCAAGTGCCCTGTCCATTATTCCACGCAGCGTGTGCTCCAACAGGTGGACAAGAGGTACAGTGTCACTGATGCATGCACTGTCACTGCTCACCATCCTCGTGGCCTCCTCAAATGGTGCCAGGACAGTGCATGCATCCCTGATCATGCCCCACTGGCGTGGAGAAAAAAAACAAGCTCCCCTGACCCTGTCCTGGTGCCGTAGTCGCACAGGTACTCATTGATGGCCCTCTGCTGCGTGTGCAGCCGCTGCAGCATGGCCAACGTTGAGTTCCACCTGGTGGGCATGTCACATATAAGGCGGTTCTTGGGCAGGTTCAACTCCTTTTGCAGCTCAGCCAGGCGAGCACTGGCATTATAAGATCTGCGGAAATGCACACAGACTTTCCTGGCCTGCCTCAGGACATCCTGTAAGCCCGGGTACCTGGCCAAGAACCGCTACACCACCAGGTTAAGGACGTGAGCCACACAGGGCACATGGGTCAGTTGTCCCTGTCGGAGGGCGGAGAGGAGGTTGGTGCCATTGTCGCAAACCACCATTCCTGGCTTAAGCTGGCGTGGCGTCAACCACCTCTCGGCCTGGCCCTGCAGAGCAGACAGGACCTCTGCCCCAGTGTGGCTTCTGTCCCCCAAACACACCAGCGCAAGCACGGCATGGCATCTTTTTGCCTGCGTACTTGCGTAGCCCCGTGAACGGCTACGGAGCACCGCTGGTTCATAGGACAAACCACAGGAAGAGGCCATGGAGGAAGAAGAAGAGGAGGGGGTGGAGGAGAGAGGTGTGTCACAACCAGTAGTAGCATTTTGGAGGCGTGGCGGTGGGACAACCTCCAACACTACTGCACCTTGTCCTGCATCCTTCCCAGCTGCCAAAAGAGTGACCCAATGGGCCGTGAAAGAAAGGTAACGTCCCTGTCCATGCCTGCTGGACCATGAGTCAGCGGTAATATGCACCTTACCGCTGACCGCCCTGTCCAGCGAGGCCAAGACATTGCCTTCCACATGCCGGTAGAGAGCCGGAATAGCCTTCCGTGAGAAAAAGTGGCGTTTGGGAACCTGCCACTGAGTTACCGCACATTGCACAAACTCACGGAAGGGGGCCGAGTCTACCAACTGAAAAGGCAGCAGTTGAAGCGCTAGCAATTTAGCCAAGCTAGCATTCAACCGCTGGGCATGTGGATGGCTGGGAGTGAACTTCTTTCGACGGTCCAGCAGCTGGGGCAGGGAAATTTGCCTGCTAGAATCGGACGTCGGTGTACTGCTAGCAGAGTGGCCGCAAGTACTTGGCTGTGACACACCTAATTCTACACCTTCATTCCTCTCAGTGCATGTTTCAGAGAGGACTGAAGTTATAGTGGGGTTGGAGATCCCAGCTGATGCGGTGCAAGGAGAGGTCCGCTTTGTTCTTTGGTGTGGGTCTTTGAGGTAGGCTTGCCAACGAGCTGCATGGCAGGTCAACATATGTCTGGTCAGGCATGTGGTACCCAAGCGGCTGATGTTTTGGCCACGCGATATACGCTTGAGACATATGTTGCAAACAGCAGCTGTGCGATCTGATGCACTAGCCTCAAAAAAGGCCCACACCAAAGAACTTTTTGAATGACGGGCAGAGGCAGCGCCCTGCACAGGCGGAGCTCTGCGGTGTGATTCCGTCGGTGTACTGCCCTTACGCTGGCCACCAAAGGGCATCCTGCCTCGTTGGAGATGTGCCTCCTCCTCATCCTCCTCCTCTCTCCTATTAGGCACCCACGTGGAGTCAGTGACCTCATCATCCCCTCCCTCCTCATCACTGGAGCCAATCTGGCAGTATGCTGCAGCTGCTGGAACATGACTGCCAGATTGGTGTCCTTCTTGAGCATCCCCTCTGTCTGCTCTCACGCTACTGCCTTCCTCTAGCTGGGTTTCATCATCAGACCCTTCGAAACGCTGGGCATCCTCCTGGAGCATGTACCCAACACTGTGCTCAAACAGTTCGGGGGACTCCTCAGGAGGAGGACATGGTGGGTCTAGGGAAGGAGTGACTGATGATGAGTCTGACATTGATACCAGGGAAGAGGACGCTTTGGCAGCTGCTTTGCCAGTACCCTGAGCCTGGGTGAGAGAGGATGAGGAGGAGGAGGAGGGCTTGGTCATCCACTCTACCAAGTCTTCGGCATGATGTGGCTCAACATGTCCAGCTGCCGAAAAGAAGGACAAGCGTGTCCCATGGCCATGTGCTGATGACAATGCACCGCGTCCACGACCAGCACTGTTGCCCCCAGACACAGAGCCTGCTTGCCCTCTTTTATTGCCTCCTGACTGTCTGCCTCTCCTTGTTTGCCTTCCAGACATTCTAATGGATGGCCTGCAGGGAGATGGGAAAAAAGCAATAAGGGCTACCTTCAGGTGTCCTTCTCTGTCCCTTTACTTAAGGATTTCTAAATATGGTTGAGGATGATTGCTTTCGCACAGAATAGCACAACGACAATTTCCCTGACTGTCCAAAAAACAAGGATTTCAAAGATGGTTGATGAGGAATGCTTTAGCACAGTATAGCACAAGGAGAATTTCCCTCACTGTCCTTCCCTGTCCCTACAAACAAGGATTATCACAGTGAAAGAAACTGACACTCTTCCTACCTATAGTTTTCTGTCCCTAGAAAAAATGTTTTTTTAAAGATGGTTGATGATCAATGCTTTAGCACACTATAGCACAAGGAGAATTTCCCTCACTGTCCTTCCCTGTCCCTAGAAACAAGGATTAGCACAGTAAAACACACTGACACTCTCCCTACCTATCCTTCTCTTTCCCTAAACTAAAGGAATCCAGGTTAAGCAAGAAAAAAAAAATGTCACTGTCCCTGCCTATGCTTCTCTTTCCCTGCTCCGGAACACACTACACTAGGCCGCCGTGCTGGCGGCCTTTTATAGTGTGGGGCGTGTACTAAACACCCTCAGCAATAATTGGCCACAGGCATCCTGCCTGTGGCCAATCATTGCTCTCCTCGCTGCCGGCGCTGTGATTGGCCAAGCATGCGGGGTCACAGTGCATGCTTGGCCAATCACAGCGCCTGGATGACACTGCGATGGCGTAGTGCATTGTGGGCCGTTCGCGTCACTCGAATTAGGCGCGAACGGCCCAAATCGTTCGATCTTCGTCGAACGATCGAACAGCCGATGTTCGAGTCGAACGTATGTTCGACTCGAACACCGAGCTCATCCCTACTCTCCATTGTCCACACTACATTCTCTGCAAGATCTCCCCCCCCCCACTGTCCACACTACATTCTCTGGAAGATCTCCCCCCACTGTCCACACTACATTCTCTGGAAGATCCCTCCCCACTGTCCACACTACATTCTCTGGAAGATCTCCCCCCACTGTCCACACTACATTCTCTGGAAGATCTTCCCCCACTGTCCACACTACATTCTCTGGAAGATCTCTCCCCACTGTCCACACTACATTCTCTGGAAGATCTTCCCCCACTGTCCACACTACATTCTCTGGAAGATCTCCCCCCACTGTCCACACTACATTCTCTGGAAGATCTCCCCCCACTGTCCACACTACATTCTCTGGAAGATCCCTCCCCACTGTCCACACTACATTCTCTGGAAGATCTCCCCCCACTGTCCACACTACATTCTCTGGAAGATCTTCCCCCACTGTCCACACTACATTCTCTGGAAGATCTCTCCCCACTGTCCACACTACATTCTCTGGAAGATCTTCCCCCACTGTCCACACTACATTCTCTGGAAGATCTCCCCCCACTGTCCACACTACATTCTCTGGAAGATCTCCCCCCACTGTCCACACTACATTCTCTGGAAGATCTCCCCCCACTGTCCACACTACATTCTCTGGAAGATCTCCCCCCACTATCCACACTACATTCTCTGGAAGATTTCCCCCCACTGTCCACACTACATTCTCTGGAAGATCTCCCCCACTGTCCACACTACATTCTCTGGAAGATCTCCCCCCACTCTCCACACTACATTCTCTGGAAGATCTCCCCCCACTGTCCACTCTACATTCTCTGGAAGATCACTCTCCATTGTCCACACTACATTCTCTGGAAGATCTCCCCCCACTGTCCACACTACATTCTCTGGAAGATCTCCCCCCACTGTCCACTCTACATTCTCTGGAAGATCACTCTCCATTGTCCACACTACGTTCTCTGCAAGATCTCCCCCTCTATCCACACTACATTCTCTGGAAGATCTCCCCCCACTGTCCACACTACATTCTCTGGAAGATCTCCCCCCACTGTCCACACGACATTCTCTGCAAGATCTCCCCCCCCCACTGTCCACACTACATTCTCTGCAAGATCTCCCCCCCCACTGTCCACACTACATTCTCTGCAAGATCTCCCCCCACTGTCCACACTACATTCTCTGGAAGATCTCCCCCCCCCCACTGTCCACACTACATTCTCTGCAAGATCTCCCCCCCACTGTCCACACTACATTCTCTGCAAGATCTCCCCCCCCCCCACTGTCCACACTACATTCTCTGCAAGATCTCCCCCCCCCACTGTCCACACTACATTCTCTGCAAGATCTCCCCCCACTGTCCACACTACATTCTCTGCAAGATCTCCCCCCCCACTGTCCACACTACATTCTCTGCAAGATCTCCCCCCCCCCACTGTCCACACTACATTCTCTGCAAGATCCCCCCCCCCACTGTCCACACTACATTCTCTGCAAGATCTCCCCCCCCACTGTCCACACTACGTTCTCTGCAAGATCTCCCCCCCCCCACTGTCCACACTACATTCTCTGCAAGATCTCCCCCCCCCACTGTCCACACTACATTCTCTGCAAGATCCCCCCCCACTGTCCACACTACATTCTCTGCAAGATCTCCCCCCCCACTGTCCACACTACATTCTCTGCAAGATCTCCCCCCCCCACTGTCCACACTACATTCTCTGCAAGATCTCCCCCCCCCCCCACTGTCCACACTACATTCTCTGCAAGATCCCCCCCCCCACTGTCCACACTACATTCTCTGCAAGATCTCCCCCCCCACTGTCCACACTACATTCTCTGCAAGATCTCCCCCCCCCACTGTCCACACTACATTCTCTGCAAGATCTCCCCCCCCACTGTCCCACACTACATTCTCTGCAAGATCTCCCCCCCCCCACTGTCCACACTACATTCTCTGCAAGATCTCCCCCCCCACTGTCCACTCTACATTCTCTGCAAGATCTCCCCCCCCCACTGTCCACACTACATTCTCTGCAAGATCTCCCCCCCCCCACTGTCCACACTACATTCTCTGCAAGATCTCCCCCCCCCCACTGTCCACACTACATTCTCTGGAAGATCCCCCCCCACTGTCCACACTACATTCTCTGCAAGATCTCCCCCCCCCCACTGTCCACACTACATTCTCTGCAAGATCTCCCCCACCCCACTGTCCACACTACGTTCTCTGCAAGATCTCCCCCCCCCACTGTCCACACTACATTCTCTGCAAGATCTCCCCCCCCCCACTGTCCACACTACATTCTCTGCAAGATCTCCCCCCCCCACTGTCCACACTACATTCTCTGCAAGATCTCCCCCCCCCCACTGTCCACACTACATTCTCTGCAAGATCTCCCCCCCCACTGTCCACACTACATTCTCTGCAAGATCTCCCCCCCCCCACTGTCCACACTACATTCTCTGCAAGATCTCCCCCCCCACTGTCCACACTACATTCTCTGCAAGATCTCCCCCCCCCCCACTGTCCACACTACATTCTCTGCAAGATCTCCCCCCCCACTGTCCACACTACATTCTCTGGAAGATCCCCCCCCACTGTCCACACTACATTCTCTGCAAGATCTCCCCCCCCACTGTCCACACTACATTCTCTGCAAGATCCCCCCCCCCACTGTCCACACTACATTCTCTGCAAGATCTCCCCCCCACTGTCCACACTACATTCTCTGCAAGATCTCCCCCCCCCCCACTGTCCACACTACATTCTCTGCAAGATCTCCCCCCCCCACTGTCCACACTACGTTCTCTGCAAGATCTCCCCCCCCACTGTCCACACTACATTCTCTGCAAGATCTCCCCCCCCCACTGTCCACACTACATTCTCTGCAAGATCTCCCCCCCCCACTGTCCACACTACATTCTCTGCAAGATCTCCCCCCCCCACTGTCCACACTACATTCTCTGCAAGATCTCCCCCCCCACTGTCCACACTACATTCTCTGCAAGATCTCCCCCCCCCACTGTCCACACTACATTCTCTGCAAGATCTCCCCCCCCCACTGTCCACACTACATTCTCTGCAAGATCTCCCCCCCCACTGTCCACACTACATTCTCTGCAAGATCTCCCCCACCCCACTGTCCACACTACGTTCTCTGCAAGATTCCCCCCCCACCCCACTGTCCACACTACGTTCTCTGCAAGATCCCCCCCCCCACCCCACTGTCCACACTACATTCTCTGGAAGATCTCCCCCCCACTGTCCACACTACATTCTCTGCAAGATCTCCCCCCCCCCACTGTCCACACTACGTTCTCTGCAAGATCTCCCCCCCCCACTGTCCACACTACATTCTCTGCAAGATCTCCCCCCCCCCACTGTCCACACTACATTCTCTGCAAGATCCCCCCCCCCACCCCACTGTCCACACTACATTCTCTGGAAGATCTCCCCCCCACTGTCCACACTACATTCTCTGCAAGATCTCCCCCCCCCCACTGTCCACACTACATTCTCTGCAAGATCTCCCCCACCCCACTGTCCACACTACGTTCTCTGCAAGATCTCCCCCCCCCACTGTCCACACTACATTCTCTGCAAGATCTCCCCCCCCACTGTCCACACTACATTCTCTGCAAGATCTCCCCCCCCCCACTGTCCACACTACATTCTCTGCAAGATCTCCCCCCCCACTGTCCACACTACATTCTCTGCAAGATCTCCCCCCCCCACTGTCCACACTACATTCTCTGCAAAATCTCCCCCCCCCCCACTGTCCACACTACATTCTCTGCAAGATCTCCCCCCCCCACTGTCCACACTACATTCTCTGCAAGATCCCCCCCCCCCCACTGTCCACACTACATTCTCTGCAAAATCTCCCCCCCCACTGTCCACACTACATTCTCTGCAAGATCTCCCCCCCCACTGTCCACACTACATTCTCTGCAAAATCTCCCCCCCCCACTGTCCACACTACATTCTCTGCAAGATCTCCCCCCCCACTGTCCACACTACATTCTCTGCAAGATCTCCCCCCCCCACTGTCCACACTACATTCTCTGCAAGATCTCCCCCCCCCACTGTCCACACTACATTCTCTGCAAGATCTCCCCCCCCCACTGTCCACACTACATTCTCTGCAAGATCTCCCCCCCCCACTGTCCACACTACATTCTCTGCAAGATCTCCCCCCCCCCACTGTCCACACTACATTCTCTGCAAGATCTCCCCCCCCACTGTCCACACTACGTTCTCTGCAAGTTCTCCCCCCCCCCCCACTGTCCACACTACATTCTCTGGAAGATCCCCCCCCCCACTGTCCACACTACATTCTCTGCAAGATCTCCCCCCCACTGTCCACACTACATTCTCTGCAAGATCCCCCCCACCCCACTGTCCACACTACATTCTCTGGAAGATCTCCCCCCCCCCACTGTCCACACTACATTCTCTGCAAGATCTCCCCCCCCCCCCACTGTCCACACTACGTTCTCTGCAAGATCTCCCCCCCCCCACTGTCCACACTACATTCTCTGGAAGATCCCCCCCCACTGTCCACACTACATTCTCTGCAAGATCTCCCCCCCCACTGTCCACACTACATTCTCTGCAAGATCCCCCCCACCCCACTGTCCACACTACATTCTCTGGAAGATCTCCCCCCCCCCACTGTCCACACTACATTCTCTGCAAGATCTCCCCCCCCCCACTGTCCACACTACATTCTCTGCAAGATCTCCCCCCCCACTGTCCACACTACGTTCTCTGCAAGATCTCCCCCCCCCCACTGTCCACACTACATTCTCTGGAAGATCCCCCCCCCACTGTCCACACTACATTCTCTGCAAGATCTCCCCCCCCACTGTCCACACTACATTCTCTGCAAGATCCCCCCCACCCCACTGTCCACACTACATTCTCTGGAAGATCTCCCCCCCCCACTGTCCACACTACATTCTCTGCAAGATCTCCCCCCCCACTGTCCACACTACGTTCTCTGCAAGATCCCCCCCCCCCCCACTGTCCACACTACATTCTCTGGAAGATCCCCCCCACTGTCCACACTACATTCTCTGCAAGATCTCCCCCCCCCCCACTGTCCACACTACATTCTCTGCAAGATCCCCCCCACCCCACTGTCCACACTACATTCTCTGGAAGATCTCCCCCCCCCCCACTGTCCACACTACATTCTCTGCAAGATCTCCCCCCCCCACTGTCCACACTACATTCTCTGCAAGATCTCCCCCCCCCCCACTGTCCACACTACATTCTCTGCAAGATCCCCCCCCCACTGTCCACACTACATTCTCTGCAAGATCTCCCCCACCCCACTGTCCACACTACGTTCTCTGCAAGATCCCCCCCACCCCACTGTCCACACTACGTTCTCTGCAAGATCCCCCCCCCCACCCCACTGTCCACACTACATTCTCTGGAAGATCTCCCCCCCCCCCCACTGTCCACACTACATTCTCTGCAAGATCTCCCCCCCCCACTGTCCACACTACGTTCTCTGGAAGATCTCCCCCCACTGTCCACACTGCATTCTCTGCAAGATCTCCCTCCACTGTCCACACTACATTCTCTGCAAGATCTCCCCCCCCCCCCACTGTCCACACTACGTTCTCTGCAAGATCCCCCCCACCCCACTGTCCACACTACATTCTCTGCAAGATCTCCCCCCCCCCCACTGTCCACACTACGTTCTCTGGAAGATCTCCCCCCACTGTCCACACTACGTTCTCTGGAAGATCTCCCCCCACTGTCCACACTACATTCTCTGCAAGATCTCCCCCCCACTGTCCACACTACGTTCTCTGCAAGATCCCCCCCACCCCACTGTCCACACTACATTCTCTGGAAGATCTCCCCCCCCCCCCACTGTCCACACTACATTCTCTGCAAGATCTCCCCCCCCCACTGTCCACACTACATTCTCTGCAAGATCTCCCCCCCCCCCACTGTCCACACTACATTCTCTGCAAGATCCCCCCCCCCCACTGTCCACACTACATTCTCTGCAAGATCTCCCCCCCCACTGTCCACACTACGTTCTCTGGAAGATCTCCCCCCACTGTCCACACTACATTCTCTGCAAGATCTCCCCCCACTGTCCACACTACATTCTCTGCAAGATCTCCCCCCCCCACTGTCCACACTACGTTCTCTGCAAGATCCCCCCCACCCCACTGTCCACACTACATTCTCTGCAAGATCTCCCCCCCCCCCACTGTCCACACTACATTCTCTGCAAGATCTCCCCCCCCACTGTCCACACTACATTCTCTGGAAGATCCCCCCCCACTGTCCACACTACATTCTCTGCAAGATCTCCCCCCCACTGTCCACACTACATTCTCTGCAAGATCTCCCCCACCCCACTGTCCACACTACATTCTCTGGCAGATCACTCTCCATTGTCCACACTATGTTCTCTGCAAGATCTCCCCCCCCCCCACTGTCCACACTACATTCTCTGCAAGATCTCCCCCCCCCCACTGTCCACACTACATTCTCTGCAAGATCTCCCCCCCCCACTGTCCACACTACATTCTCTGCAAGATCTCCCCCCCCCACTGTCCACACTACATTCTCTGCAAGATCTCCCCCCCACTGTCCACACTACATTCTCTGCAAGATCTCCCCCACCCCACTGTCCACACTACATTCTCTGCAAGATCTCCCCCCTCACTGTCCACACTACATTCTCTGCAAGATCTCCCCCCCCCCACTGTCCACACTACATTCTCTGCAAGATCCCCCCCCCACTGTCCACACTACATTCTCTGCAAGATCTCCCCCCCCCCCCACTGTCCACACTACATTCTCTGCAAGATCTCCCCCCCCACTGTCCACACTACATTCTCTGCAAGATCTCCCCCCCCCCACTGTCCACACTACATTCTCTGCAAGATCTCCCCCCCCCCCACTGTCCACACTACGTTCTCTGGAAGATCTCCCCCCACTGTCCACACTACATTCTCTGCAAGATCCCCCCCCCCACTGTCCACACTACATTCTCTGCAAGATCTCCCCCCCCCCACTGTCCACACTACGTTCTCTGCAAGATCCCCCCCACCCCACTGTCCACACTACATTCTCTGCAAGATCTCCCCCCCCCCACTGTCCACACTACATTCTCTGCAAGATCTCCCCCCCCCACTGTCCACACTACATTCTCTGCAAGATCTCCCCCCCCACTGTCCACACTACATTCTCTGAAAGATCTCCCCCCCCACTGTCCACACTACATTCTCTGCAAGATCTCCCCCCACTGTCCACACTATGTTCTCTGCAAGATCTCCCCCCCCCCCACTGTCCACACTACATTCTCTGGAAGATCTCCCCCCACTGTCCACACTACATTCTCTGCAAGATCTCCCCCCACTGTCCACACTACATTCTCTGCAAGATCTCACCCCCCCCCCACTGTCCACACTACATTCTCTGGAAGATCTCCCCCCACTGTCCACACTACATTCTCTGCAAGATCTCCCCCCACTGTCCACACTACATTCTCTGCAAGATCTCCCCCCCCCCACTGTCCACACTACATTCTCTGGAAGATCTCCCCCCACTGTCCACACTACATTCTCTGCAAGATCTCCCCCCCGCCCCCACTGTCCACACTACATTCTCTGGAAGATCCCCCCCCCCCACTGTCCACACTACATTCTCTGGAAGATCTCCCCCCACTGTCCACACTACATTCTCTGCAAGATCTCCCCCCCCCCCCCACTGTCCACACTACATTCTCTGGAAGATCTCCCCCCACTGTCCACACTACATTCTCTGGAAGATCTCCCTACTGTCCACACTACATTCTCTGGAAGATCTCTCCCCCCCACTATCCACACTACATTCTCTGGAAGATCTCCCCCCACTGTCCACACTACATTCTCTGGAAGATCTCCCCCCACTGTCCACACTACATTCTCTGGAAGATCTCCCCCCACTGTCCGCACTACATTCTCTGGAAGATCTCCCCCCCACTGTCCACACTACATTCTCTGGAAGATCTCCCCCCCCCCCCACTGTCCACACTACATTCTCTGCAAGATCTCCCCCCACTGTCCACACTACATTCTCTGGAAGATCCCCCCCCCCCCCTCCCATCCCCCCCCCACTGTCCACACTACATTCTCTGCAAGATCTCCCCCCCCCCCCACTGTCCACACTACATTCTCTGCAAGATCTCCCCCCCCCCACTGTCCACACTACATTCTCTGCAAGATCTCCCCCCCCCCCACTGTCCACACTACATTCTCTGCAAGATCTCCCCCCCCCCCACTGTCCACACTACATTCTCTGCAAGATCTCCCCCCCCCCACTGTCCACACTACATTCTCTGCAAGATCTCCCCCCCCCACTGTCCACACTACATTCTCTGGCAAGATCTCCCCCCCCCCACTGTCCACACTACATTCTCTGCAAGATCTCCCCCCCCCACTGTCCACACTACATTCTCTGCAAGATCTCCCCCCCCCCACTGTCCACACTACATTCTCTGCAAGATCTCCCCCCCCCCACTGTCCACACTACATTCTCTGCAAGATCTCCCCCCCCCACTGTCCACACTACATTCTCTGCAAGATCTCCCCCCCCCCCACTGTCCACACTACATTCTCTGCAAGATCTCCCCCCCCCCCACTGTCCACACTACATTCTCTGCAAGATCTCCCCCCCCCACTGTCCACACTACATTCTCTGCAAGATCTCCCCCCCACTGTCCACACTACATTCTCTGCAAGATCTCCCCCCCCCCCACTGTCCACACTACATTCTCTGCAAGATCTCCCCCCCCCACTGTCCACACTACATTCTCTGCAAGATCTCCCCCCCCCACTGTCCACACTACATTCTCTGCAAGATCTCCCCCCCCCCACTGTCCACACTACATTCTCTGCAAGATCTCCCCCCCCCCACTGTCCACACTACATTCTCTGCAAGATCTCCCCCCCCCCCACTGTCCACACTACATTCTCTGCAAGATCTCCCCCCCCCCCACTGTCCACACTACATTCTCTGCAAGATCTCCCCCCCCCCCACTGTCCACACTACATTCTCTGCAAGATCTCCCCCCCCCCCACTGTCCACACTACATTCTCTGCAAGATCTCCCCCCCCCCCACTGTCCACACTACATTCTCTGCAAGATCTCCCCCCCCCACTGTCCACACTACATTCTCTGCAAGATCTCCCCCCCCCACTGTCCACACTACATTCTCTGCAAGATCTCCCCCCCCCACTGTCCACACTACATTCTCTGCAAGATCTCCCCCCCCACTGTCCACACTACATTCTCTGCAAGATCTCCCCCCCCCCACTGTCCACACTACATTCTCTGCAAGATCTCCCCCCCCCCCACTGTCCACACTACATTCTCTGCAAGATCTCCCCCCCCCCCACTGTCCACACTACATTCTCTGCAAGATCTCCCCCCCCCCCCACTGTCCACACTACATTCTCTGCAAGATCTCCCCCCCCCACTGTCCACACTACATTCTCTGCAAGATCTCCCCCCCCCCACTGTCCACACTACATTCTCTGCAAGATCTCCCCCCCCACTGTCCACACTACATTCTCTGCAAGATCTCCCCCCCCCCACTGTCCACACTACATTCTCTGCAAGATCTCCCCCCCCCACTGTCCACACTACATTCTCTGCAAGATCTCCCCCCCCCCCACTGTCCACACTACATTCTCTGCAAGATCTCCCCCCCCCCCCACTGTCCACACTACATTCTCTGCAAGATCTCCCCCCCCCCACTGTCCACACTACATTCTCTGCAAGATCTCCCCCCCCCACTGTCCACACTACATTCTCTGCAAGATCTCCCCCCCCCACTGTCCACACTACATTCTCTGCAAGATCTCCCCCCCCCCACTGTCCACACTACATTCTCTGGCAAGATCTCCCCCCCCCACTGTCCACACTACATTCTCTGCAAGATCTCCCCCCCCCCACTGTCCACACTACATTCTCTGCAAGATCTCCCCCCCCCACTGTCCACACTACATTCTCTGCAAGATCTCCCCCCCCCACTGTCCACACTACATTCTCTGCAAGATCTCCCCCCCCCACTGTCCACACTACATTCTCTGCAAGATCTCCCCCCCACTGTCCACACTACATTCTCTGCAAGATCTCCCCCCCCACTGTCCACACTACATTCTCTGCAAGATCTCCCCCCCCCCACTGTCCACACTACATTCTCTGCAAGATCTCCCCCCCCACTGTCCACACTACATTCTCTGCAAGATCTCCCCCCCCCCACTGTCCACACTACATTCTCTGCAAGATCCCCCCCCACTGTCCACACTACATTCTCTGCAAGATCTCCCCCCCCCACTGTCCACACTACATTCTCTGCAAGATCTCCCCCCCCCACTGTCCACACTACATTCTCTGCAAGATCTCCCCCCCCCCACTGTCCACACTACATTCTCTGCAAGATCTCCCCCCCCCCACCTGTCCACACTACATTCTCTGCAAGATCTCCCCCCCCCCCACTGTCCACACTACATTCTCTGCAAGATCTCCCCCCCCCCACTGTCCACACTACATTCTCTGCAAGATCTCCCCCCCCCCCACTGTCCACACTACATTCTCTGCAAGATCTCCCCCCCCCCCACTGTCCACACTACATTCTCTGCAAGATCTCCCCCCCCCACTGTCCACACTACATTCTCTGCAAGATCTCCCCCCCCCCCCACTGTCCACACTACATTCTCTGCAAGATCTCCCCCCCCCCCACTGTCCACACTACATTCTCTGCAAGATCTCCCCCCCCCCACTGTCCACACTACATTCTCTGCAAGATCTCCCCCCCCCCCCACTGTCCACACTACATTCTCTGCAAGATCTCCCCCCCCCCACTGTCCACACTACATTCTCTGCAAGATCTCCCCCCCCCCACTGTCCACACTACATTTCTCTGCAAGATCTCCCCCCCCCACTGTCCACACTACGTTCTCTGCAAGATCTCCCCCCCACTGTCCACACTACATTCTCTGCAAGATCTCCCCCCACCCCACTGTCCACACTACGTTCTCTGCAAGATCTCCCCCCCCCACTGTCCACACTACTTTCTCTGCAAGATCTCCCACCCACTGTCCACACTACATTCTCTGCAAGATCTCCCCCACCCCACTGTCCACACTACATTCTCTGCAAGATCTCCCCCCCCCCACTGTCCACACTACATTCTCTGCAAGATCTCCCCCCCCCACTGTCCACACTACATTCTCTGCAAGATCTCCCCCCCCCACTGTCCACACTACATTCTCTGCAAGATCTCCCCCCCCACTGTCCACACTACATTCTCTGCAAGATCTCCCCCCCCCCCACTGTCCACACTACATTCTCTGCAAGATCTCCCCCCCCCCACTGTCCACACTACATTCTCTGCAAGATCTCCCCCCCCCCACTGTCCACACTACATTCTCTGCAAGATCTCCCCCCCCCACTGTCCACACTACATTCTCTGCAAGATCTCCCCCCCCCCCCACTGTCCACACTACATTCTCTGCAAGATCTCCCCCCCCCCCACTGTCCACACTACATTCTCTGCAAGATCTCCCCCCCCCCACTGTCCACACTACATTCTCTGCAAGATCTCCCCCCCCCCACTGTCCACACTACATTCTCTGCAAGATCTCCCCCCCCCCACTGTCCACACTACATTCTCTGCAAGATCTCCCCCCCCCCCCCACTGTCCACACTACATTCTCTGCAAGATCTCCCCCCCCCACTGTCCACACTACATTCTCTGCAAGATCTCCCCCCCCCACTGTCCACACTACATTCTCTGGAAGATCTCCCCCCCCCACTGTCCACACTACATTCTCTGCAAGATCTCCCCCCCCCCCCACTGTCCACACTACATTCTCTGCAAGATCTCCCCCCCCACTGTCCACACTACATTCTCTGCAAGATCTCCCCCCCCACTGTCCACACTACATTCTCTGCAAGATCTCCCCCCCCCCACTGTCCACACTACATTCTCTGCAAGATCTCCCCCCCCCACTGTCCACACTACATTCTCTGCAAGATCTCCCCCCCCCCCACTGTCCACACTACATTCTCTGCAAGATCCCCCCCCCCACTGTCCACACTACATTCTCTGCAAGATCTCCCCCCACCCACTGTCCACACTACATTCTCTGCAAGATCCCCCCCCCCACTGTCCACACTACATTCTCTGCAAGATCTCCCCCCCCCCCACTGTCCACACTACATTCTCTGCAAGATCTCCCCCCCCCCCACTGTCCACACTACATTCTCTGCAAGATCCCCCCCCCACTGTCCACACTACATTCTCTGCAAGATCTCCCCCCCCCACTGTCCACACTACATTCTCTGCAAGATCTCCCCCCCCACTGTCCACACTACATTCTCTGCAAGATCTCCCCCCCCCACTATCCACACTACATTCTCTGCAAGATCCCCCCCCCACTGTCCACACTACATTCTCTGCAAGATCTCCCCCCCCCACTGTCCACACTACATTCTCTGCAAGATCTCCCCCCCCACTGTCCACACTACATTCTCTGCAAGATCCCCCCCACCCACTGTCCACACTACATTCTCTGCAAGATCTCCCCCCCCACTGTCCACACTACATTCTCTGCAAGATCTCCCCCCCCACTGTCCACACTACATTCTCTGCAAGATCCCCCCCCCACTGTCCACACTACATTCTCTGCAAGATCTCCCCCCCCCCACTGTCCACACTACATTCTCTGGAAGATCCCCCCCCCACTGTCCACACTACATTCTCTGCAAGATCTCCCCCCCCCCCACTGTCCACACTACATTCTCTGCAAGATCTCCCCCACCCCACTGTCCACACTACGTTCTCTGCAAGATCTCCCCCCCCCACTGTCCACACTACATTCTCTGCAAGATCATCCCCCCCCACTGTCCACACTACATTCTCTGCAAGATCTTCCCCCCCACTGTCCACACTACATTCTCTGCAAGATCTCCCCCCCCCCACTGTCCACACTACATTCTCTGCAAGATCTCCCCCCCCCCCACTGTCCACACTACATTCTCTGCAAGATCTCCCCCCCCCCACTGTCCACACTACATTCTCTGCAAGATCTCCCCCCCACTGTCCACACTACATTCTCTGCAAGATCTCCCCCCCCCCCACTGTCCACACTACATTCTCTGCAAGATCTCCCCCCCCACTGTCCACACTACATTCTCTGGAAGATCCCCCCCCACTGTCCACACTACATTCTCTGCAAGATCTCCCCCCCCACTGTCCACACTACATTCTCTGCAAGATCTCCCCCCCCCCACTGTCCACACTACATTCTCTGCAAGATCTCCCCCCCCCACTGTCCACACTACATTCTCTGCAAGATCTCCCCCCCCCCACTGTCCACACTACATTCTCTGCAAGATCTCCCCCCCCCCACTGTCCACACTACGTTCTCTGCAAGATCTCCCCCCCCCCACTGTCCCACACTACATTCTCTGCAAGATCTCCCCCCCCCACTGTCCACACTACATTCTCTGCAAGATCTCCCCCCCCCCCACTGTCCACACTACATTCTCTGCAAGATCTCCCCCCCCCACTGTCCACACTACATTCTCTGCAAGATCCCCCCCCCCCACTGTCCACACTACATTCTCTGCAAGATCTCCCCCCCCACTGTCCACACTACATTCTCTGCAAGATCTCCCCCCCCCACTGTCCACACTACATTCTCTGCAAGATCTCCCCCCCCACTGTCCACACTACATTCTCTGCAAGATCTCCCCCACCCCACTGTCCACACTACGTTCTCTGCAAGATCCCCCCCCCACCCCACTGTCCACACTACGTTCTCTGCAAGATCCCCCCCCCCCCCACCCCACTGTCCACACTACATTCTCTGGAAGATCTCCCCCCCCACTGTCCACACTACATTCTCTGCAAGATCTCCCCCCCCCCACTGTCCACACTACGTTCTCTGCAAGTATCTCCCCCCCCACTGTCCACACTACATTCTCTGCAAGATCTCCCCCCCCCACTGTCCACACTACATTCTCTGCAAGATCTCCCCCCCCCACTGTCCACACTACATTCTCTGCAAGATCCCCCCCCACCCCACTGTCCACACTACATTCTCTGCAAGATCTCCCCCCCCCCACTGTCCACACTACATTCTCTGCAAGATCTCCTCCCCCCACTGTCCACACTACATTCTCTGCAAGATCTCCCCCCCCACTGTCCACACTACATTCTCTGCAAGATCTCCCCCCCACTGTCCACACTACGTTCTCTGCAAGATCTCCCCCCCCCCCCACTGTCCACACTACATTCTCTGGAAGATCCCCCCCCACTGTCCACACTACATTCTCTGCAAGATCTCCCCCCCCACTGTCCCACACTACATTCTCTGCAAGATCCCCCCCACCACCCACTGTCCACACTACATTCTCTGGAAGATCTCCCCCCCCCCCCACTGTCCACACTACATTCTCTGCAAGATCTCCCCCCCCCCCCCCCACTGTCCACACTACGTTCTCTGCAAGATCTCCCCCCCCCCCACTGTCCACACTACATTCTCTGGAAGATCCCCCCCCCACTGTCCACACTACATTCTCTGCAAGATCTCCCCCCCCCACTGTCCACACTACATTCTCTGCAAGATCCCCCCCACCCCCACTGTCCACACTACATTCTCTGGAAGATCTCCCCCCCCCCCCACTGTCCACACTACATTTTCTGCAAGATCTCCCCCCCCCCCACTGTCCAACACTTAACGTTCTCTGCAAGATCTCCCCCCCCCACTGTCCACACTACTTTCTCTGCAAGATCTCCCCCCCCCCCCACTGTCCACACTACATTCTCTGCAAGATCTCCCCCACCCCACTGTCCACACTACGTTCTCTGCAAGATCCCCCCCCCACCCCCACTGTCCACACTACGTTCTCTGCTAGATCCCCCCCCCACCCCACTGTCCACACTACATTCTCTGGAAGATCTCCCCCCCCACTGTCCACACTACATTCTCTGCAAGATCTCCCCCCCCCCCACTGTCCACACTACGTTCTCTGGAAGATCTCCCCCCACTGTCCACACTGCATTCTCTGCAAGATCTCCCTCCACTGTCCACACTACATTCTCTGCAAGATCTCCCCCCCCCCACTGTCCACACTACGTTCTCTGCAAGATCCCCCCCACCCCACTGTCCACACTACATTCTCTGCAAGATCTCCCCCCCCCCCACTGTCCACACTACGTTCTCTGGAAGATCTCCCCCCACTGTCCACACTACGTTCTCTGGAAGATCTCCCCCCACTGTCCACACTACATTCTCTGCAAGATCTCCCCCCCCCACTGTCCACACTACGTTCTCTGCAAGATCCCCCCCCACCCCCACTGTCCACACTACATTCTCTGGAAGATCTCCCCCCCCCCCACTGTCCACACTACATTCTCTGCAAGATCCCCCCCCCCACTGTCCACACTACATTCTCTGCAAGATCTCCCCCCCCCCCACTGTCCACACTACGTTCTCTGGAAGATCTCCCCCCCACTGTCCACACTACATTCTCTGCAAGATCTCCCCCCACTGTCCACACTACATTCTCTGCAAGATCTCCCCCCCCCACTGTCCACACTACGTTCTCTGCAAGATCCCCCCCACCCCACTGTCCACACTACATTCTCTGCAAGATCTCCCCCCCCCCACTGTCCACACTACATTCTCTGCAAGATCTCCCCCCCCACTGTCCACACTACATTCTCTGGAAGATCCCCCCCCACTGTCCACACTACATTCTCTGCAAGATCTCCCCCCACTGTCCACACTACATTCTCTGCATAGCACTCTCCCACTCCCCACCCCCACTGTCCACACTACATTCTCTGGCAGATCACTCTCAATTGTCCACACTACATTCTCTGCAAGATCTCCCCCCCCCCACTGTCCACACTACATTCTCTGCAAGATCTCCCCCCCCCCCACTGTCCACACTACATTCTCTGCAAGATCTCCCCCCCCCCACTGTCCACACTACATTCTCTGCAAGATCTCCCCCCCCCCACTGTCCACACTACATTCTCTGCAAGATCTCCCCCCCACTGTCCACACTACATTCTCTGCAAGATCTCCCCCACCCCCACTGTCCACACTACATTCTCTGCAAGATCTCCCCCCTCACTGTCCACACTACATTCTCTGCAAGATCTCCCCCCCCACTGTCCACACTACATTCTCTGCAAGATCTCCCCCCCCCACTGTCCACACTACATTCTCTGCAAGATCTCCCCCCCCCACTGTCCACACTACATTCTCTGCAAGATCTCCCCCCCCCACTGTCCCACACTACATTCTCTGCAAGATCCCCCCCCACTGTCCACACTACATTCTCTGCAAGATCTCCCCCCCCACTGTCCCACACTACGTTCTCTGCAAGATCCCCCCCACCCCACTGTCCACACTACATTCTCTGCAAGATCTCCCCCCCCACTGTCCACACTACATTCTCTGCAAGTTCTCCCCCCCCCCACTGTCCACACTACATTCTCTGCAAGATCTCCCCCCCCCACTGTCCACACTACATTCTCTGCAAGATCTCCCCCCCCACTGTCCACACTACATTCTCTGCAAGATCTCCCCCCACTGTCCACACTATGTTCTCTGCAAGATCTCCCCCCCCCCCCACTGTCCACACTACATTCTCTGGAAGATCTCCCCCCACTGTCCACACTACATTCTCTGCAAGATCTCCCCCCACTGTCCACACTACATTCTCTGCAAGATCTCACCCCCCCCCACTGTCCACACTACATTCTCTGGAAGATCTCCCCCCACTGTCCACACTACATTCTCTGCAAGATCTCCCCCCACTGTCCACACTACATTCTCTGCAAGATCTCCCCCCCCCCCCCACTGTCCACACTACATTCTCTGGAAGATCTCCCCCCCACTGTCCACACTACATTCTCTGGAAGATCTCCCCCCACTGTCCACACTACATTCTCTGCAAGATCTCCCCCCCCCCCCACTGTCCACACTACATTCTCTGGAAGATCTCCCCCCCCCCCACTGTCCACACTACATTCTCTGCAAGATCTCCCCCCCCCCCCACTGTCCACACTACATTCTCTGCAAGATCCCCCCCCCCCCCACTGTCCACACTACATTCTCTGCAAGATCTCCCCCCCACTGTCCACACTACATTCTCTGCAAGATCCCCCCCCCCACTGTCCACACTACATTCTCTGCAAGATCTCCCCCCCACTGTCCACACTACATTCTCCTGCAAGATCTCCCCCCCCCCCCCACTGTCCACACTACATTCTCTGGAAGATCTCCCCCCCACTGTCCACACTACATTCTCTGCAAGATCTCCCCCCCCCACTGTCCACACTACATTCTCTGCAAGATCCCCCCCCACTGTCCACACTACATTCTCTGCAAGATCCCCCCCCCCCCCACTGTCCACACTACATTCTCTGCAAGATCTCCCCCCCCCACTGTCCACACTACATTCTCTGCAAGATCTCCCCCCCCCCCCACTGTCCACACTACATTCTCTGCAAGATCCCCCCCCACTGTCCACACTACATTCTCTGCAAGATCTCCCCCCCCCCACTGTCCACACTACATTCTCTGCAAGATCTCCCCCCCCCACTGTCCACACTACATTCTCTGCAAGATCTCCCCCCCCCACTGTCCACACTACATTCTCTGCAAGATCTCCCCCCCCCACTGTCCACACTACATTCTCTGCAAGATCTCCCCCCCACTGTCCACACTACATTCTCTGCAAGATCTCCCCCCCCCCACTGTCCACACTACATTCTCTGCAAGATCTCCCCCCCCCCACTGTCCACACTACATTCTCTGCAAGATCTCCCCCCCCCCCACTGTCCACACTACATTCTCTGGAAGATCCCCCCCCCCCCACTGTCCACACTACATTCTCTGCAAGATCTCCCCCCCCCCACTGTCCACACTACATTCTCTGCAAGATCTCCCCCACCCCACTGTCCACACTACGTTCTCTGCAAGATCTCCCCCCCCCACTGTCCACACTACGTTTCTCTGCAAGATCTCCCCCACTGTCCACACTACATTCTCTGCAAGATCTCCCCCACCCCACTGTCCACACTACGTTCTCTGCAAGATCTCCCCCCCCCCCCACTGTCCACACTACATTCTCTGCAAGATCTCCCCCCACTGTCCACACTACATTCTCTGCAAGATCTCCCCCACCCCACTGTCCACACTACATTCTCTGCAAGATCTCCCCCCCCCCCCACTGTCCCACACTACATTCTCTGCAAGATCTCCCCCCCCACTGTCCACACTACATTCTCTGCAAGATCTCCCCCCCCCCCACTGTCCACACTACATTCTCTGCAAGATCTCCCCCCCCCCCCACTGTCCACACTACATTCTCTGCAAGATCTCCCCCCACCCCACTGTCCACACTACATTCTCTGCAAGATCTCCCCCCCCCACTGTCCACACTACATTCTCTGCAAGATCTCCCCCCCCCCACTGTCCACACTACATTCTCTGCAAGATCTCCCCCCACTGTCCACACTACATTCTCTGGAAGATCTCCCCCCCCACTGTCCACACTACATTCTCTGCAAGATCTCCCCCCCCCCACTGTCCACACTACATTCTCTGCAAGATCTCCCCCCCCCCCACTGTCCACACTACATTCTCTGCAAGATCTCCCCCCCCCACTGTCCACACTACATTCTCTGCAAGATCTCCCCCCCCCACTGTCCACACTACATTCTCTGCAAGATCTCCCCCCCCCCCCACTGTCCACACTACATTCTCTGCAAGATCTCCCCCCCCCCACTGTCCACACTACATTCTCTGCAAGATCTCCCCCCCCACTGTCCACACTACATTCTCTGGAAGATCTCCCCCCCCCACTGTCCACACTACATTCTCTGCAAGATCTCCCCCCCCCACTGTCCACACTACATTCTCTGCAAGATCTCCCCCCCCCACTGTCCACACTACATTCTCTGCAAGATCTCCCCCCCCCCACTGTCCACACTACATTCTCTGCAAGATCTCCCCCCCCCCCCACTGTCCACACTACATTCTCTGCAAGATCTCCCCCCCCCCCACTGTCCACACTACATTCTCTGCAAGATCTCCCCCCCCCCCACTGTCCACACTACATTCTCTGCAAGATCCCCCCCCCCACTGTCCACACTACATTCTCTGCAAGATCTCCCCCCCCCCCCACTGTCCACACTACATTCTCTGCAAGATCCCCCCCCCCACTGTCCACACTACATTCTCTGCAAGATCTCCCCCCCCCCCCCACTGTCCACACTACATTCTCTGCAAGATCTCCCCCCCCCCCACTGTCCACACTACATTCTCTGCA
Organism: Rana muscosa; assembly: GCA_029206835.1. Lineage (NCBI taxonomy): Eukaryota > Metazoa > Chordata > Amphibia > Anura > Ranidae > Rana > Rana muscosa. The sequence continues at coordinate 399,309,334 of CM055118.1, forward strand.
AGATCCCCCCCCCACTGTCCACACTACATTCTCTGCAAGATCTCCCCCCCCCACTGTCCACACTACATTCTCTGCAAGATCTCCCCCCCCACTGTCCACACTACATTCTCTGCAAGATCTCCCCCCCCACTGTCCACACTACATTCTCTGCAAGATCCCCCCCCCACTGTCCACACTACATTCTCTGCAAGATCTCCCCCCCCCACTGTCCACACTACATTCTCTGCAAGATCTCCCCCCCCCACTGTCCACACTACATTCTCTGCAAGATCCCCCCCCCCACTGTCCACACTACATTCTCTGCAAGATCTCCCCCCCCACTGTCCACACTACATTCTCTGCAAGATCTCCCCCCCCCACTGTCCACACTACATTCTCTGCAAGATCCCCCCCCCCACTGTCCACACTACATTCTCTGCAAGATCTCCCCCCCCCCCACTGTCCACACTACATTCTCTGGAAGATCCCCCCCCCCACTGTCCACACTACATTCTCTGCAAGATCTCCCCCCCCCCCACTGTCCACACTACATTCTCTGCAAGATCTCCCCCACCCCCACTGTCCACACTACGTTCTCTGCAAGATCTCCCCCCCCCCCACTGTCCACACTACATTCTCTGCAAGATCTCCCCCCCCCCACTGTCCACACTACATTCTCTGCAAGATCTTCCCCCCCCACTGTCCACACTACATTCTCTGCAAGATCTCCCCCCCCCCCCCACTGTCCACACTACATTCTCTGCAAGATCTCCCCCCCCCCACTGTCCACACTACATTCTCTGCAAGATCTCCCCCCCCCCACTGTCCACACTACATTCTCTGCAAGATCTCCCCCCCACTGTCCACACTACATTCTCTGCAAGATCTCCCCCCCCCCACTGTCCACACTACATTCTCTGCAAGATCTCCCCCCCCACTGTCCACACTACATTCTCTGGAAGATCCCCCCCCCACTGTCCACACTACATTCTCTGCAAGATCTCCCCCCCCCACTGTCCACACTACATTCTCTGCAAGATCTCCCCCCCCCCACTGTCCACACTACATTCTCTGCAAGATCTCCCCCCCCCCACTGTCCACACTACATTCTCTGCAAGATCTCCCCCCCCCCACTGTCCACACTACATTCTCTGCAAGATCTCCCCCCCCCCCCCACTGTCCACACTACGTTCTCTGCAAGATCTCCCCCCCCCACTGTCCACACTACATTCTCTGCAAGATCTCCCCCCCCCACTGTCCACACTACATTCTCTGCAAGATCTCCCCCCCCCCACTGTCCACACTACATTCTCTGCAAGATCTCCCCCCCCCCCACTGTCCACACTACATTCTCTGCAAGATCCCCCCCCCACTGTCCACACTACATTCTCTGCAAGATCTCCCCCCCCACTGTCCACACTACATTCTCTGCAAGATCTCCCCCCCCACTGTCCACACTACATTCTCTGCAAGATCTCCCCCCCCCCACTGTCCACACTACATTCTCTGCAAGATCTCCCCCCCACCCCACTGTCCACACTACGTTCTCTGCAAGATCCCCCCCCCCACCCCACTGTCCACACTACGTTCTCTGCAAGATCCCCCCCCCCCACCCCACTGTCCACACTACATTCTCTGGAAGATCTCCCCCCCACTGTCCACACTACATTCTCTGCAAGATCTCCCCCCCCCCCCCCACTGTCCACACTACGTTCTCTGCAAGATCTCCCCCCCCACTGTCCACACTACATTCTCTGCAAGATCTCCCCCCCCCCACTGTCCACACTACATTCTCTGCAAGATCTCCCCCCCCCCACTGTCCACACTACATTCTCTGCAAGATCCCCCCCCCACCCCACTGTCCACACTACATTCTCTGCAAGATCTCCCCCCCACCCCACTGTCCACACTACATTCTCTGCAAGATCTCCTCCCCCCACTGTCCACACTACATTCTCTGCAAGATCTCCCCCCCCCACTGTC